>CM038477.1:6000312-6425312 GCA_021464305.1 Kandelia obovata | reverse complement strand
TATGATTATTCTTTCCATGTTAAAAAAGAAAAAAAAAAAGTAATCTACAATCTCATATTGGTTCTGAATAATGTATTGTCTAAAGATACAAGTCTCTCCAGTTTTAAAATTTTTTCTTTCTTCTATATTTTCAACTTGAAATCTCAAAATCCAATTGGATCTTAGGAACAAGACAACGCTTTCCCAATCCACCTATCCTACTCATAGGGATGGACAGTTGTCCTCGCAACGTTGTTGTCTATATTCTCGGCTGCTATATTTGATTTATTTTATGGATATAATATACTAATGTTATATTATTGAAAAGCATATCTATAAATTCACCTTGCTTGTAACTTTTTGAATGTTCTCCAACGTGTAGTAACTAATTCTTAGGTAAATGTCTTTCACCATGCGATTATGTACCTAATGACTAAAATTATGATAAATTTGCATTAAATTCCATATATTTTTTTTCAATTTATCAATTTTTTAATGCACATAATACGATTTGATTCACTTCATTTTCATGCTGGTGGTCCAAACTCGAAATTTTTTCACTTCAATACGATCTAAGATAAATATGTCATTTTACTTTATCCCATCCTAAATGGGAAATATTGTCGTTTAAAATATCAGGATTACAAATTGAAAAAAAATAAATAAATAATAAACTGAGCCACATGGGACATTTTTTAAAATACTGTTAAATTATTTTGTCCCAGCTCAAGTGCAAGCTAATTTATTTGGCAGGATGGAAAGGTTGCATGTGGCATAATTCTTTGTTTTTTTTTTTTTTCCCCCTTGGTTTAACTTTCTGATCTCTTTATGTAGGCATATTAGAAAGACTAAAAATGATAAGAAATTAATGTTGGCAACTTCAAGTCCCGATATTCGGGCATTATGGGGAAATGCTCTCACTATTCTATTTCTTTTGAAAGAAGATTGTCTTGCTCCCTAACTCCCTGGTTTCTTATGTCTTGATCAAGTTCAAACACCTTTCCCTTTCTGAACAATCTGCAAGGATGTGTGCAGCGGCTGACAAGGACGCTGTCCTTTGTATTTCTGATGGTGCCACTGCCCGGATCGAGATGCCACTCCCGTGATTCTTGTTTTGTAGTCATCCTTGCTGACACACATTAATTTAATGCCAACCATCTATATTTTATGCCCTCTATTAATGTTATATGCTTATTTCTGGGGAATATTTGCCATTACGTACATGTTTACGCATACAGAGCTCCCTTGGTCCTCCCAAACCACGAACCCATCATGACCCATCATCAAGGCGTTTCCCCAACCAAAAAAAAAAAAAACAAAAAGCCTTCCAGGTTTCCCCAATATATCGGTGTCAGATTACTTTCAATAGTTGATGCAGGATAAGCTCAAAATCCTACTAGCTATATCCACTGTGAACCACTTGATAGGTGTGGGTCCAACAATCATACAAAGGGACCTATCGCATTGATGTATATGAGCAGTTTATGGGTAAATAGGTGATAGATCAAAGCATGAAATAGCCCATTTTGATGAGAGTAGGCAGGAAGATTTTTTTTTCATGATTCTTGAAGCTCTTTTTGTTCGTAATTTCGGAATTTTGCTCTTTTCATGCCAAGGAAAAAGATGACTTACTAGAACTTTAGGATTATGTGGACCATTTATTCCATATTCAAAACTTTTGAGATGTCCTTTACCGACTGACCTTTTACTATATCTAATATAATATTTGTTTGAGTAAGTGAAAATTTTAGTTTTTTCTCATGCCGCATGCCTCCCAAAAAAATTATTTTTTAATTTTTTTCAAATATATATTTGAATATTTTATTTTGATAATTATAAGAGAGCTTTTTTTAATAGATTTACAGCTATTCTTCTCTAAGACTAATCTAAATTTACTTAAAATCTGTCGAGTTGGATTGATGTTATTTTTATCTTGGGCGCCTATATTTTCAATTATCTCACATTAGATTTTTAGTTTTTTTTTTTTTTTTGGTTATAGATTTAAATATTTTATTTTTATAAGTATAAGAGAGTTTTTTGATAAGATCACAATTATTTCTCATCAAATATACTTAAACTCTATTGGGTTGGTTTCATTTTATCTTACATTTTCTGCCCACCTATATTTTATCTGTATGAAAGATGAATGCCTGGTTTCCCGCAGCTCTTAACATGGATGATGAACGTGTAGCATGTGTAAGCATGCACCTCGTATAAGGTAGCATTTGATTTTTTTTTTTTTTTTAAAAAAAATAAGCTATCCAATTAAGTAAATAAATTCAAATAGACACAATTAATTTTTATATTAAATACAAAATATTTTATATAATATCAATAATATAAAATTTATTTTATATAATATAAAATCTTATTATATCTACTTAAATTTATATCACTTTTTAGCATCTAATTGAATTTTCTTCAAATTTGTTTACTAAATATTATGAGATATATATAAGTTAATAATTTTAGCGACTAATTGTCAGCCTATTTTTCACGGCATGGACATTAATCAAGAAAACAGAGACCTAACAAGACTAGAGTCCGACAGTTCTAATATATAAAAATATATGATATATATCCCATTTCCTTTGAACAAAATTTCCTCTCTTGTTTTTACAATGCATCGGTCAATAGTAACTCTCTTTTTTTCCCCTCCTTTTAAGGGATCTATTAATTAGAATGATAAATTATCTCTACTTAATTTTATAAATTTTAATTTTTTTTATCAAAATTATTAGATTTATACTCTTTTCTAAAATTAAAATTAAAATTTAATTTCTTGCCTATTAATTTTTTTTTCATCAATTAGTTCTTTGTTTTCCAGTCAGTAAATTCATTAGGCTGATTTGCAAATTCCAACCCCCGTTGAATCACTTTAAGAAGATTATTAGGTAGAGGACACGTGGGGGGAGAGAGAGAGAGATATTGCGTTGGCCTAGGCAGCACCTGATCTTTTCTCTCACTAGTTGTCAGCAACTAAGACAGATCCTACCGAGCCCACCAACATCACTAGCGAAATCAACCCAACACGCACTAACCCTTGCACGTTGAAGAGCCAAAGAAGATTCTATTCTAATTTCTAAAACACTGTGAAAGTGAACCCCACCCACCCCCTGCCTCTCTCTCTCTTTCTCACACACACACATGACCACCGCCGATACCTTTCCATATTTATTTTCTTTATTCCCAGTGTTTTAATTGTCATAATTAGATAATCTAAAGTGAGATTTTCTAGGAGAGACAACTTAAAACATAGAGCGAATACGGATAAAACCCCATTATTAAAACACCCTAACGAAAGCAGATATTTAAACACGCACACACTATCTCTCTACAGGCTCAATTAAAAGGTAAAAGAATCAAAGCCTGTTTTGTATACGACAAGCTACAAGGTTCTTTCTTCTGTCTCTTCTCTTGCTCTCTTTTGTCCGCTTCACTGAACACACCCCCCCCCATCCCCTCCCTCGCACTGCGGGTACACGACCATGTCTTTGCGTTATTATATGTATATCATGTGCGTTTAAACTTCAAATATCGTGCACGTACAAGAGCATCTCTGTCTCCGTCTTTCTAAAGTGTTCCTAATTGTTATTATACTTTCATTTTTCTTGGGTTTCACACTCTTGCAATTGCTAGTATAAAGTTGGAAATTGATATTTACAAACACAACAGTTATTTTTTTCAATTACCGACAAAAGTTTTATTGCATGGAAATAAGAATTCAACGGAAAGATTAAATTTAGAGATGAAGCACAAAATTACAGTCATTTAATTTTAATTATTAATTTAATATTCATAAAAAATAATACATCATTTACAATTAAAAATTAAAATTTTAGAATATAAATTTATATCTAATTTTTAGGTTCATATAATTTTTTTATTTTATTTTACCAAGCAAAGCATGCACGCACTGAAGTAACAATCCTCTTTAAAGTGCTTCTTTTTTTCTCCGTTTAAGTCTATCTATGGCATATTTCATTTTCTATCAATTGAATTTGAATGTTATTCTAATTTTACAATTTCAGGTACTTAATCTCTAAAGATAATGTCCCTCCCGAGAGTTTTTATGTGAAGTATGATTAAATGTTATCAAAAACATATTGAAAAATACATGATGCTCGATAATTTACAGTGTGTGAAGAGAAGAGAGGTGAAGACTAGCTAGAGGTTAAAGAAAAAAAAAAAAAGGTTGACCAAGTGCAGAGGCTATCTGATGGGAAATATAATGGGGTCACGAGGGATAGGGATGCCACGAGGAGATGGCACGCTGATATTAATGGACCGGTCGAGATACTTGTTTTGTTTCCATAACAGTGCACTAATATTGTATGTAGAAAAGGGGTCTTGTCCTTTGTGTTGTTGAATGGACGTCCAGATCTCTTGTCCTTCCGGATGACACGCACAGTCCACTGTCCACTGTCCACTTCACTTTCATCCATCATTTATCAAACATGCATGCTCATATGTCCTTCTCCTGAATCGCAATGTAAAATATGAACTTCCATTGCAGGGGAAACGACAAATCAGCTGATTTTCGTTTTTCTTTTCATTTGTTTTCCTTTTTGGAAATATCTGAGAGGTATACCTTAATTTATAAGAGGGAAACAGGCAAACAGAGTATTTTAAACCAAACTAACCTCATTGTCTAGTGATGACTTGTGCGGTGCCTAAAATGTGCAACCTGATTCCTCTGTACTCCTCACTCTTGGTTTCTTTTAATGAATCTACCTTTTGATCCAATTATAATCCTTTTATTCATCTATAAAATAAACTCCATCTAATGTCATTCATAAAAAAATAATAATAATAAGAGAGAATATGTAAATAAAAGTTTTTTAGGCATTCTCTGAAACCTCAAAGGGGCAAAACTCCAAATGGACACACAATAAAGGTAATCTCATGCATGAAGCTCAGCCTCGTGCTTATAGCTGAGGCCCAATTTCAGGTTTAAATTTCACATGTCAGAAAACGAAAATTGGCAATCTCATAAATCTGTTGCATTTATTTTCTGTAATTAATTAGATAAGGAGAATCAAACCCCCCCCCTCCTTTTTATTTAAGAATTTTATAGAAAAAGAAGCTTAAGTATTAAGCGACCAACTCATATAAAATACAACGTGATTAATCTTACTCTTTTAAATGAAGATCGTTCATGCAAACTTTCATGAATGAATCATCATTCGTTCCCATGATATTTAATGCTGTAGGAATCAAAATCACATAATCAACTAATTAAAACATTGGCCCAAATGAAGTCAATAAAGTTGGTTTTAAATAAATTGATTGGATTAAGAGGAATCTATAGGTTAATGGAAACTTTGATTTGATTTGCGTGCAAAAGCTCTTTTCCTCGAAAAAAAAAAAACAAAGCACTTTAGAAAACACTTCTTTCAAAATAACCTGTTGGGCGTAGGCCCAAAAGTTCTACAAAAATTTAGACTTGCATGGCCTTTTTTTTTTTTTTCTCGTCACTAAAAGAAAAGCTCATTTTAACGAGCTTTAGAGGTACATTAAAAGGAGAGAAAGACATGAGATGTCTTTCCTCCCTTGCCCTCCTTTTCCTGCTAATTTTGTCTACTTTGCTTTTTTTTTTTTTAGTTTTTCTCTCTTTGTTAAAGGCGTTGATTCAACTCCTACCTGAAATATTAAAGATCCTAGTATAAATAAACAAGAGAAGTGTCGTCGTGTCCAATGGATAATAGGTTAACATATGAAAGTATACTTTAGTCTACGGATCATGCAACTATATGTGGCGCACCTCAAA
This sequence comes from Kandelia obovata, assembly GCA_021464305.1. NCBI lineage: Eukaryota > Viridiplantae > Streptophyta > Magnoliopsida > Malpighiales > Rhizophoraceae > Kandelia > Kandelia obovata. Next base: position 6,419,563 of record CM038477.1, on the reverse strand, counting down.
GATGTTTACAGGATCAACTTTGGTCTGATAATGGACCCACCGATTCCACTAATGACATGCTTTTGCTCGGGCACCATTGGTGATCAATTGATCATGGGTCTTGGCAAACATATTCCCATGTCCAGACAATGGCCCCAAAGATTTTTTAAGTTATAGTTCAAATAATAACATCTATAAGTATGTATGACCTAAACATCATTAACTGAAAAAGCATCAGACACCGAATGTCAAAAAAGACACCAATGTCAAAGAAGAATGGTGGTTTAATATATTAGCGTTAGAAGACGGGAGCATAAAGGCTGTTGGATCACATGCACATCACATTCTCTTTTCTCTTCATCTTCTCTTCTTTTTATACTGTAGCTAATGAATTTTAAAAGGAAAGGTGTTTCAACACTCACACACACACACACAAACAAAGAAGGTCCCACAAAAGTTCAAGGCTGCTTCTACTACTCCTCAATCCAAGGGATTTCTTTGTTATAATCTAAAGCCATGATTTAGGTCCCTCCATCATCCTCACCATCATTTCATGCATATAAATGAAGGCCCACTTGGCTTCTCACGTCCATTACTCAGGATCACAAGCTAGGCTATAATCTTAAAGTGGGATTTTTCTTTTTTTCCTCCAATGATGTAAACCAATAATTCAAGCTGTGAAAATGGCAATGTGGCTGGCCTTGCCCGAATCCAATTAAAACTTTAACCAGATTGATCAGATGGCGATGGATTCCTTACTATTTTCTGGACAAATGCAGATATATGTATCTTCAAATCATTTGCTTGCTTCGGGCTTCTAAATTTCCTCTTGTATGTTTGATTACTGCTGCTTCTTTTCCCTCTTCGTATATTTCCTTATAATTATATACAATATTCGCATAATCATACATATATTATTGCCAACTAATAGTCCACTTAGAAGACCCTTTTGGTTGGTCAATCATGTCAAGCAAAAAGCTTTGTAAATGATCAGATGTAGATCACTCAACAAGCCCTCGCATGGTCCCCAATTTAAATTTTGTATGTGCTCCAATTTGTGGACTTTTAGATTGTCAGGCGCATCTAAAACAGTAACAAAATATTTGCCACATTCTTTATGGTACATTTAATATTAATTGTTACATTGTAGTTGAGTGGAACAGATGAAAATGACCAATAAAAATTGTTGCCCAAGTTTAAGTTGTTTACAAGATAGTGTTGATAATAATTAAACACGAAGTCACTCAAATTTTTTTAGTTTATCATTTTTATTCTATTACAAAGTCCCTCAACCAAGATTTCATGCAACGAGAAGACCATTTAAAAAAAAAAACAAACAAACAAAGAAATTGTAGGGGTTTTTTTTTTTAGTTATTCATTTTTATTCTATTACAATTTACTTGGACATCGCAGTCTTAGCATAAATACTGCGCACAATACGCATTTCTTGTTTGTTTCATTATTTTCCATTCATTATTATGGTATATCTAACCTTATTTAATGCCTTACAATATGAGAAATTTGTGCACTAAGATACTCGTTATTATTTATTGCATGTTAATTTGACAAGTACATTGATCTTGTTCGGTGCAACACATTTTCTTAAAAATAGTTCTACTATGCCAACAAAATGAACTGGTTAACTTTGTTGATGAAAATGAAAAAAGTTAAATTTTTGTAAGCATGTTTTGTTCATCAAAATACTAGAGCATTGTTTACATTTGTAGCTCTTTATTCATAGCAAATGGTTAAAAAGAAAAAAGAAAAAGAAAAAAACAAAGGGCCTATAGAATCATACATCTTGGACAAAGGGATGGATTGAATGTGGATTCTCTTTGTTTGTTACTAAAAGAGAAACCAACCACGAATCTTGCTCCTCTTTCTCAGGGTTTCATGATTCCTACACAAATTTGACACTCCTTTCTTTTATCCGAGAACGTCGGAGTTGAGGAGCTTCTTGTTCGGATACTAATAACTAATATGCAAACCAATTAGAAAAAAAGCTTCATATATAAACAAATCTAGAAATAAATCTTGCATATACACATAATTCTTAAAATTTTATTTGGAAACATATATGACTCTTAAAATGTGTATTTATATTTCAGTGAATTTTATGAATGCATTTGATTCAAGTTTGAATTAGTTGCTAATAACATATGTATGATTTATTTGTAAAATTTGTTGGTAAAAACAAGATTGTTTAACGAAACAAAAAATTAAAAGAAAGACTAGAGACCAAATTTGAAGAGAAAAATATAAATTATCTAGGTTCATTAGGAGACCCTTTGCATTGTAAATTAAGCAATAATGAATAACGCTCTCAAGTCTCATAAATTACATCTAATGACTTTAGATTATTTGAACTTGAATCTTCCAATTTAGAAGAAAAGAAAATGCCAATCACTGGACTCTGCAAGGACAAAATAGTCCCTTACCTGCAGAAAAGCTATACGATCAAGAACAACGGGAGAACTCTTAGATATTGCACATTTGAGATCCTTTTTAAAGCTTAATTAGCCATATAATGTAACCAGAAAAAAAAAAATAATGCAGCAAATCATCTTCCAATCGTGGTCAAGGAGTAAGTTAGATAGTTAATCACATCTCCTCTTAATTAAGAGATGAGAACCTAAATCAAATTCCCTTCCGCTCCCAATGACCCTCTCTCTCTTATTCTTACCCTTTGCATAAACTGGTGCCCTAATCTAGGACTTTGCCTGTTAATTGTAACTAATTTATGTAATTAGACAACAATTGAATGTCATGTCATCTTCACGGACGGAGTTATTGAGGTCCAGTGGATCAACAAGGTGAAAAAGACAATCTTCAAGCGGGTGCTCCTATTGTACTGTTACTAAGTACATTTTATTCACAAGTTGCAATAGGCTAGGCCATTCTGGTGCCAATGTAGCATAGGAGATATCGGTATAAAAAGATAGAAATTTTCAGTTTAAAAGTGGAACAACTCTAAATAGTAAGGAAACTTTTCTTTCTTCTTTTTTAATATATACGACTAGTTCCAAAGAACCCAAAAAAAAGAAAAGGGGGGGGGTTGATTTCATGGGTGTACAATGTCAGATGGAAAAAGAAGGGGAAAGAAATACAAAGTGGAGGTAAGGTAAACCAACAGAGATATCATGCTCCAGATACCCCACACGCGAAAGAAGGAAAAAGAAAGTAGAAAAACAGCTTTATGGGGAATAAGGAGAGGGGTTGGGATGATTGAACTCTAGAAAGTAAAAGTCACTCTTCCATTAAATTTTTCGAATGTTAATATCGATATCCAAACGTACAAAATTTTTATCCCTGCCTTTATAAAGGGGAGAGCAAAGAGAAAACGAAGAAAGAGGGCAAAAGAGAGGCAGACATTGACAGGACGGAGATCGGCTGGAGGTTTGCGGTGGAAGTGGAAGTGGAGGTGGAATAATAATAACAATAATAATAGAGAGAGCAGATAGTTATAATCATGGGGGAGGCTTATTCACTTTCCCCTTTGTCATCACTTTTCAAGGCATGATTAGAAAAAAGTTCATCAATCTTCTCTCCTCTCCTTGGTGGAAAGCAATCCCGCATCTTCCTCTCTCTACCCTTCAACTTTGTCAATATATACACACCACCCTTACAAAAAGACTTGCTTCCCAAGCCTTCTACAGTATGGTAATTAAATATGATGATATGAATTGTTTTTCAAACCAAGTGCTCCATTTCCCTGCTTGGCTCAAGCTCAATCGCTAATCAAAAGCCATGCTCTTGAACTTTGGCACAAGTTCACACGGCCTCAACGATATACTGCACCTGGTGGGTCAAGGCAAAAATATTTGGTTCCAATTACCATCTTGCTCGATAAGATTTGGCTAATTAATTAAGCACGTAATCCAAAGCAATCAAAGGACGGCTTTTTATGCTACGAATTGTTGGAAAAACATCTGCCAAGTTCTATTATTGGTCGTGCATTAATGATGCTAGAGTATTATTTACGAAATTTTAGAACTCAACTTCGTTAGAAGGCTTATCTCTTATATTTTAAATTTTAGTTAAATTAGTTACTTCTAATTAAAAAAAAGAGTCAATTTTTCTTTAGAAGTCATCTAAGCTTATTTTGTTAAAATTTAATCTTATATTTAAAATTTAAATATATGGGTCATCAAGGTTATTGGTAATTCATAGGATTAAGTTTGAATTAGTTTACATTTATATTTAAATGTCTTCACTTTTGTATGTATATTAGAATTTGATTCAAATTTATAATGATATATTTATTTAAATTTTCATATATAATGAAAATGTTAATTAAATAGAATTAAACCACTTTTTAAATCCTTTTTTTTTGGGTCTTTGTATTGTTCTTGTTGCACTAAACTAGAAGGTTTATAATTATTATTAGATCTTTCTGCCTCTGCATTGTCAACATATACTATCATAACAATAACATACTTATAACAAACTTGTAAATTGTGATAAGAAGAGAGAGGAAACACCTATTAATTTATGTAATATATCAGAGAAACCCTTACTAAACAAACTAACTTATCAAAGGTCTAAAAAAACATCAATAAGCTTCACTTCTTTTCCCTCTCTAAAGTTCACTGGTAATAACTATACTCAATGAATAGTTGTGATGAATGCATATTTAAGGGTCTTTGATTTATGAGAAATCACAGAGAATAGAATTGAACATATCCATCTTCTTATCAATCTAACCATGACACAGATAAAATATTATAGTAAACAAGTCTTAAAGCCACACAAAGTATTGACTTATATTTATTTTATTATTGTCGAGTTTATTTTTAACAAAATTATGGTTTATGATACAACCAAGGAAGCTTGAAAGAGATTAAAGGAGGAGTTTAGTGGAAGCCTAAAGACCAAGATCATGCAATTGCTAATCTTAAAAGAGAATTTGAGTTGCTTAAGATGAAGAAATCTAAAATTGTTAAGAAATATAATAATAAATTACTTAGAGTGGTTAACCAAATTAGGGTTCTTGGTAAGGATTTTCCTAATAGAAATGTAATTCAAAAGGTCCTTATTATAAGTATATCTAAAAGGTTTGAATCCAAAATATCCTTTTTGGAATGTTCAAGAGACCTTAACACCGTAACTATGGTTGACAAATACTTTTCAAGCTTAAAAGTCAAAGAGGATCATAAGATTAGAAGACATTAATGAAAGTGTCTTCCAAGTCAAGCATAAGCAAAAAGCTCAACAAAAGAAGAAGTAAGGAACAAAGCATAAGAGAAAGGATGGTAAAACAAATCTAATGGGAATAAATAGTATCTCCTTATAGTAGGACCAACATTTGGCTAAATTTTGTTAAAGAAGACTTGACAAAATATGTAACTTGTGTGAGAAAAAAAAAGTAACTTTTTGTAGCAAGAAATAACACCTCCTCTAAAAGTTGTAAAACTTGACTTGTGGATAGTAATTGCACAAATCATTTCTTTAAACCTTGATATTTTTAAGTCTTTTGATGACTTATACACCTCTAAAGTAAAAGATTGATAATGATACCTTTTTCAAGTAAAAGGCCAAGGCATTACTACCATCTTTACTCATTTAGGCATACAACTCATCTCTAAAGTTTTATATGTTTATAATATTAGCCAAAACCTTCTTAGTGTAGGCTAACCACTTAAAAATGGGTGTTCTATTGTCTTCAAAGAAAAAGTTTGTATAATATTATGTTCCTATGAAAGGAAAGGACTTTCATCTAATCCTGAGAGAAATTAATAATCAAACGTTACCTGTTTTAGCTATTAATTCAATATTATAGCATAAAAGGCTAGGTCACTTTTATTATATTGACATTTAAACTCTACACAAAAAAAAGACTTGTTAAAGATGTGTTTGATGTCTATAAATCTATTAGTGTATATGATGTTTGCCAACTTGGTAAACAAACCAAACTTTCTTTTGTTGCTAAACAAACTTGGAAAGTTATAAAAAAGCTCTAACTTATTCTTACTAATATGTGCAAACCAATGAGCAATGGATCCTTAAATGGGAATAAGTACTTCATCAATTTCATACATCATCGTACAAGGTTCTATTGGGTTTTCTTTTTCAAAGCAAAAACTAAAGTCTTATCCACTTTCTTAAGGTTTAAAGCTTGGATTAAAATACAATTAAGTTATAAAATCAAAACCTTAAGGCCAGATAATAGTTATGAGTATAGCTCATATTTATTTTAAGAAAAAAAAAAGCTTATGTAGATGTAAGAATCTAGAACCAGTTTACTACCTCATAAACTCTCTAATAAAATAAAATAAGTGAAAGGAAGAATAAGACTATAATGTTCATGGCAGTGTACTTATTATTAGAAAGAATCTTCCAAAAAAATTTTGAACAAAGGTAATAGACACTTCTATGTATTTGTTGAGTAGAACTTGCAAACTATAAAAAAGTCTTAAACATCTCTAGCTGAAGGAAAGTAATGTTGGAGGAGATATAATGTGTTGAAAAAAGTGAAACTTAGGAACTAGTTCTTAAAATAGAAAAAAAAAATCATTAATATTAAATGGATAATCAAGACCAAGTATAATGTTTATGAAACAATTAAAAACTCAAAGTAAGATTAATAGTCAAAGGATATTTAAAGAAATATAAAATTGATTACTGTGAAACTTTAAATATAATAGCTAAAATGGATACTATTAAATTACTTATTACACTTTTAGCATATAAAGGTTGTAGAGTACACTAACTTGATGTGAAATTTTCCTTCCTTAATGACCTTTTTTAGGAAAAAAATTTTATTGAACAACCTTCTGACTTCACCAAAAATGAGTTGGAAGACAAGGTATAGTTTCTCAGGAAGGCACTTTATAACCTCAAACAGGCTTTAAGACTTGATGTAATCAAATTAATGATCACTTATTAAACTTTAATTTCAAGAAGGGTAAAATAGAAGCTACCTTGTACATCAAATCTCAAGGAAATCAAATTCTCTATATTTCTTTATATGTTGATAATATATTAATCATTAGAAGTTGTCATAAGCTTATTCAAAAGTTTAAAACTAAAATGAAGCTTGTCTTCGAAATGATTGATCTTATTATTAAATCTTTCTTTGTTGGGCTAAAGTTCTAGTAAACTAACCAAAGGATCTTTGTATGAAAACCCAAATATGTTCAGGAGATTATAAAGAAATTTGAGATGATCAATTACAAAAGTACTATTACATCTTTGGTAGATAGTGAAAAGCTACAAAAGGATTAATACTACCTAGTACAAAAGTCTTATAAAATGCCCATTGTACCTCTTAGTTACTAGACTAAACATTATGCATGCAATAGGTCATCTATCCAAATTCATGCATTCCCCCAGTGACTTGCACTACATAGGACAACAAACTTAAGGATTTTGTACAAAAAGATTAATGAGCTAAAACTTATAAGGTAAATAAATAGTAATTTAAGTTGGATCTCCTAAAAATATGAAAAGCACCTCATGTTATGCGTTTACTTTTAGAGTTGAGCTTTTTAGCTAAAACTTATAAAGGCAAGTTGTTATTGCTTAATTAGCATTATAAGCAAAATACATAGTTGTTGTATCTATCATTAACTAAGTTATCTAAATTAGCAAGTTGCTTTCTGATTTGAATTTGAAACAAACTAAAGTCACACCAATCTACTGTGATCATCAATTATAATTTTAAAAAATTCTATACTTCGTAGGAGAACTAAGTATTTTAAGATCAAATTACACTTCATCAAGAAAATATAAAAAAGTAAAAAAGTGAATATGAATTATTATTATTTTTTAAATAAGTAGTTAGTTGACATTCTCATTGAAAAATAGTTAAAGCAAAAACTTATGACTTTAAGAAGTAATTTAGGTGTGTAATACTTCAACACCAAAAAAGAATTGAAACCCTAGGATCAAACTACACATCATGGTGCTAGAGCATTACTCACCAAGTTCAAAATTCAATCATAAAGGCTTCCCTCTTGTTTTTAAATTTCAATTAAAGTAGTTAATTCTAGTTAAAGAAAAAGCATTCAATCTTCCTTTAGAAACTATTTAAGCTTATTTTATTGAAATGTAACCTTGTATTTAAATTTTAAATATAATTTAAATAAATAATTAATTACAATTGTTAACATTATTCTTTTATAATTTTTATAATTAAATTTAAATTAGTTTGAATTTATATTTAAATGTCTTCACTTTTGTATGTATATTAAAATTTCATTCAAATTTGCAATGATATATTAATTCAAATTCTTGTATATAATGAAAATATTAATTAAAAATAATTAAATCACATTTATTTATATTTTTATTATTATTTTCTTTTTTTTTTTAAGTCTCTGTATTATTCCTGCTGCGCTACGCTAGAAGGTATTTGGTTCTGATTGAATCCTCCTGCTTTTACACAGCCAACAAACCTGCCTCAGTACGGTCGCGGGCCGATTCGAATTTCAAATCAGCAAATTCTAGTTAGGAAAAGTTGTTGAACCTAACCCAAACCATCCCTCAAATAGTTTGATTAACCAATGGTTCCAATTCTAATTTCGAACTGGTTTCAATTTCAGTGCAGTAACAATTTTGATTCGGTCTAGTTTATTCTGAAAATACCAAATACTCATTTATTTGATTTGATTTTTTTATTTTTTATTTTTTGGCCATAACCGCCGATTTGACAGCTAGACAATGGTGAAACTGTAACCCGCCTGCCCCTAGCCGGTTACGGTTCAAAAACGATCAAACCATTCAAATCAATTCTGATTTTTGGCTGGGCCAAGATTGGCCCGGTTTGGGGCGACTTGTACCCATTACTAGCACAACTTAAAGAATAGGCCGAAACTAATTCCAAGGCAAACAAGTTGTTGAACCCCAGAAATCAAACCCAATAATTTAAATACATTAATATTTTGATTTTGTAATATCTACAATTTGACGTAGTTTCACATTCAGTCAGAACAACGAAGTGATTAGACGTTAGAGCAAAACTGGTATCGTGCATCAATGCATACATCTTTCAAACTTTCCATTTCGACGTTCAGGACTCGTGCCCTCCTCTCAGAGAGACTAAAATATTATTCAAATGTAGCCCTACAGGGTAATCACGGCCAGTTATTCGGTACCTTATCAGCCAGGCATAGACGAGGAAGCTTCAGTCCCACAAGTCAAGTCTGAGGCCTTGGGTCAACCTGTAGGGCTGTGAGAACAGGCACGCTGTTCTAGTAGTGAAGTTGTGCCAATAACTAAACTGTCCTCAATTGAATCGCCACTGGCAGCAGAAAAGAAATTTAACCAAAATAAATAAATAAATAATCTCTATACCTAAATCCAAGACCGATCCATAGTTCATTGCAACTTCTCCTCAGTGGCAAGATGACAACCGCAGGTTGGGGTCCTTGACATAGTACGTCACCGCATCATGCTGGAATTATCAACAAATATTTGCATTTAACATTAAGCACGCAAAATTTGATACTCCAAGGAAAACAGGCTGATTGAGAATAACAGAATTCTGAGCACATAGAATCCAACTCCACAAGTTTGCATTTCTAGTTCAAATTCCCAGGCTACAAGCCATTGAATTGTGCATATTCGACTTCTAACAGCAGCCACAGATTTCATTTAAATCCCAAGATGCCTGCTCTGTATTGACGTCCATGTCAACTGCTCCTACTTCAATTCCTCTAACATCCGGAAGGACCCGAACACACGTCTACATACTATGTGAAATGAACAAATGGATATAACTTTAGCATACATTATAGTTAATCCATGTATACCATTACATATAGACTTCCATGCCAAAATACTTGGATGACTGGCACATGGGACAAAAACTAAGCTTACTTTCACAATCTTTACACAGGCAGAGATGCTTACAAGGAAATAAAAGCATGGAGACTTCTTTGACTCTGCAAACCTTGCAAGTCATCAACTCCTTTGTACCATTATTGTCTTTGCAAAGTAGATGGAAATCATTAGCCCGGCCATTACAGCATGAAGCTGTGTCATCCACCTCACTGTCACCACAACCTTCTTTGCTATCTCTGCTTTGAGAATAAACTTGCTGAAGGTTAAACTTGAGGGCATTAATCATGTTTTCATTGTATGTAGCCCGCGTTTGCCAAGCACCTGCTTCCACAGCCAATTGTTCCATTCGCTCTTCAAGTTCCACATTCTTTTTGTTAATGCTGTCCATTTCTGCTTCCTTTCCACGAAGTTTTTGCAAAACTTTTTCTTCCATAAGTGAGAGAGCTTGAAGCTGATTAGCCTGAACCTTGTCCAGAATATTTTGCCGCAATCTATCGGCCTATTAGATGGTAGTAATGTCAGTACCATTTTAATACAATGTCATCATATTCCAACCAAAAACAATAACAAAATGAAAATCAATTCTGTTCTTGGTCTCACAATTAGATTGGTGACTGAGGGTGGAAAAAAATAAAGCAATATTAAAATAGCGTGCAAGTGTCTCTGTCTCTAAACATCTTCACACAACAGAAGAAGAATAGGTACGAATATCAAAAGTTCAATTTAACTTGACACTGGATTTTTCATCCTTTTCACATATTCATCAACTTAAGTATCATGCTCAAAGCACAAGGCTATACATGCACAGAAAGAAAGATCTCAAACACAAAAGTAATTAACAGGAAAAGCAACAAACCAACCCTGACGCTCGCCAATGTTGGATTTAACATTCAATGAGATTACATCTGCAGCAAATGCTTGTGTTGAGAGAGACAAACCCAAGAAAGACATTAGTTTTGGCCATTACCGTATTCTTCTCATGGTTTACGAAAAATTGTAAGAACTTGATCCAAATTCCAAATTAACAATATTTAGATCAAGACTGTGTGGGAGTGAGAAAAGGCAGGGACGCACACACATACTTTGGTTTTGGTTGTTACCTTATTCTTCTAGAGGGATTATGCAACATTGTAAAAACTTGAATCCAAAGCTTACATGCCAACATCTAGATCCTAAAGAAACCTTAGCTAATCTACCAGATTACACAAAGACTAAGTAGATGCGAAATAGTCATTAAAAATCTTGTCAACAAGGAGAAGGGGCTGTGAAGAAGTAGAAGCATGCCAAAACAAAGATACAAATTCCGATTTTCACAAAGACAGTTACATACATTAGATTATTTCAAGTCGTTCATGCAGATAATGGGTGTATCAATGCAATGTTTGTTCAAAATACTTTTCCTTGACTACAATTCAGATATTCAATTAAATGATGCACCCCGCATCATTCTACAAATGGACTAACACAAAATACGTGTAGTTACATGTAACATACTTCCATAGTTGTGCATGTGCAGCTGTGTACCGAATTTTTCTTCTAGTTACTTTAATTCTATCCATCTTCAATAGTTCTAAGCACATGCTCTCATATAGTGGGACAAGCTGTTGAGATATAGGCAACATTCAACAAAAGCCGAGGCAACATATATCTCAGGGAAAGAAGAAAGAATAAAAATAATAAATAAGATGACAATTCTTCAAGGGAAGTGTTCAAACAAAACGAGACCTGAACTTTGAGGAATCTATCAACCTCTGCATCCTGCCGTAAAAGTTCGCGCTCAATGTCATCACCAATGACAGATAAAAAAGCAGAATCACCAGAAGATGACGCACGGGTATTGTCAAGGGACAACCCCAACCCAGTGGAGACAGATCGAGCTTGCAAGAAATCAACGGACGATATTTGGGAATTATTTTCCAAAAAATCCTGCTCTTTTAGTCTCCTCCTCTTAGCTTCCATCCCATAATTCCATTGCAAATCAACTCCCCCATCACTTCCATCGGTCACCGGACCCGGACTCGGACCCGGACCTGGCCCAAACCCCACCACATGAACTAGAACAACAACAAACGAAGAACACCCAGAAGAGGATTAACTTGATTCCAGCAAAATAGCCAAAAAGCAGACCTTAGTCCAGTCCAAAAACGAGAACCAAATGCCTAAAATGAGCTAATAAATTCACTTAATTTAGTTTTCTAAAGGTTTCATCAAAGACCCAAAACAAGAAGAAATGAGAGAGAGAGAGAGAGAGAGAGAACATACAAGAAGGGATATAGGGAGGATGCTGGGGTTGGTCTGGCAAAATACCAGCGTTGTAGAAGGAAACTGGGACTGAAATCTGACCGTCGATTGCGTAAAAGTCTCTGATGACAAAACAGAAGATTAAGGTGAGCGTATATCTCACGAATCCGGGAATAACAACTGGGGGTTTTATCAGGGAAATCAATCTTAGGTTCAGGTTCTGGGGTTTTCAAGAAGACGTACCTGAAACTCTTAGCTTCTTCTTGTTGTTGTCGTTGTTGTTGTTGTTGTTCTTGATGCTGAATATGCTGCTGAAACAGCTGATTAGGAAGAGCCATGGCGAGAAGCGACACCAGAGAGAGAGAGAGAGAGAGAGAGAGAGAGAGAGAGAGAGAGAGAGATAGAGAAAGAGAGAGGGATAGAGAGAGACGGAGAGACGATGGAAGATTTGGATTCGAGAATTGTCTAATACGGAGGGGCTGGCGCGGCTAGATGACCGACGGCTGATTTGGATTCGAGAACAGCGTTCTGCGTAATAAAGAAATCCCAAAGCTCCCCCGCCCCAACCTCTCCTACTGAAAAAATGGTATAATCCAATTCCAATGCACCGCATGATACCAATGGCTTATTTTATTTTTATTTTTTTTACATCGAAAACAAATACAAGAGGCCCCAGACCTTTAAATAAGAAAACTATTATGGGTTAATAGTTAAATATATATATATATATATATATATATATAATCTATTGCAAGTCAAGATTTGGATTTTATTATTTATGGAGTTTTGTAATTTTTCCTGAGAAGATTGTGCATACTATTCTTTTTATATTATTTTTTACCCCCACCCCACCCCAAAAAAAAAAGAAGAAAAATATTCAAGATTTTAAAGTAAAATAAACTGGATTTCTTTTGGTTTGCTATTTTTCAGGTTTTGTATCTTCACTGCTCATAAGGCCTCTTTTCTTTTATAGATACACCAGCCTGATGTTGGGGATCTGTTATCTAGTATCTTATTTCATTAAATTCAACTCTTAAGTTCGTCTGTTTTTTTAATTGTCATCCAAGTATCAATTGTGTCGCCAAGGGATTCTCTGATAGTTCACAGGGACATTTTAAAATTGAAAGCCTCTATACATTATATTTATGAGAAATTGAAAAACTAACTTCTTGTATATCCAAGAATACAATAAAAACTATTATTTGATGTAGAATTTGTTGGTTTTGATACATCGCAACTTAATGCAAAGAACTTTATTTAAAATTATTATTGTTTAAATAATAGATACTTTCTATGAATATAATTGAATTAATAGTCATATTTAATTTAAATTCATAAAAATGATAATTAGTATTTTTAAGATGTCTTTTCTTAATTTTTTTTTAAAAAAGAAAAAGAAATTACATGGTGCCTTGTACAATTAGCTTTGTAACATGATAGCAGTCCCACAAGTTGATTGTTGTTTAACAAATTTGGTGAAATGTTAAGGATGCTAATGGGCAATGCATACTGCATAACAAAATTAAATCTTCATCTAATAAACAATTTAGATTGCGTCCAATTACTCCCTTCTTTAAGAGCATGATCACCCTTCTCTCACCAAGCAAAAGATATATGGAAGAATATATATATATATATATATATATAACGTCCGCGGGCAGTCCTTTGGAACTTTGTACTTGCTTAGCTCCTCTTCTTGTTCTATGGCGTGGACCGTGGACTCGTTTTCTTCACATGTACTACACAGTTTTACGGTTGGCATTCTGTCTTGATTTGCAATATCAGGTTGAAACTGAAATAAATTGCGAATGGCTGATCTTTAAAGAAATGGCATGAAGCAACACCGCAGCGTTAATTAAGGCTGGCAAACCGGCAAGGGGTGTGTTGTCAGCAAATAAAATTCCATTGGCATGTGACTCCCTGTCTTAAATCCCTCGCCTCTAAATAGTCTGTAATGATCACAGGCCCAGTACTATATATTCTTCTTGCCCGTCTTGCCACTTGCATACATTATGCATACATTACTTCCTCCCCCTCCCCCCACCGGTTTCTCTACTCTTTTTCCTATCTATAATCTTAGATTCAGCAATTTCTCCACTCTGTGCGAGGAAAAAAAAAAACCATATGGGAGGTTCAGTTTTGAAGGCAATCCTGCTTGTGCTCGCTATTTTTGTGACTGTAGAAGGTCAGGTCGATCAGAAAAGCATGCGGCTGATGAATGAAGCAGCACTCGAATGGCCATCAACAATGTCTGTCTACGATGGCAATTATTATGGAGAAGAAGAAGAAGGTAGTGGTGGTGAGGCTGAATCTGATACCAGAAGGTCTCTGTATTGGAGTAGAAGAGCAAGGCATTATTACATATCATATGGTGCTCTCTCTGCAAACAGGGTACCATGCCCACCCAGGTCAGGGAGGTCTTACTACACCCACAATTGTTTCAGAGCAAGGACCCCGGCTAACCCCTACACTAGGGGCTGCTCTTGCATTGCCCATTGCAGGAGCTAGATTCCTACTTCTTGTTGACCTATAATCACGTGGATGATGAGTGAATTGAAGGTGGCATTGCAGCAAATGTGAGCCATCCGAATTTTTTGGGCCTGTTTCTACATGAAGAGGGTCTAACTCGATTTGTCATCAGTTGGCCCCATCAGCCCATTCTCGTTCGGCTTTTCTTTTGGTAGAGACTTAAAATTGATGGAGAAAAGCGGAGGTTGTTTTTTTTTTTTCCCTTTTTTATTAATTATTTTTTATGACAGATGCAATATTGTAATGCAACTGACTCAAGTGTGCGCATTTCTTCTTAGATTTTAGCCTTTTCTAAGACGCCTCAGGTTCACCATTTAACTCAAACACTCAAACGAGATTTCCACCCTAGTTTCATCTCTCTCTCTGTCTCTGACAATAATAATAATAATAATAATAATAATAATAATAATAATAATAATAATGTTCCATCTGTATTCCTATACATTCACCGACGCATGACGTGGAAACCAGGCCATTATTAGACACATGGTTGGTGCGTTGCGCACATGCAAAGAGATGAGGTCAAATCCTCTTTTGTGTTTTTTTTTTCCGAACATGTCGGGTTGCTCGCCATTCTAACATGTTTAATTGGCTTCTCTGGTCGGATCGATGGGGTTTCGTAAGATGCCTCGACCATCCATTTTAGACATATATTAGCAGAGGAAAGAAGTTGTTGATAGGTATTTTAGATGCTAAGGTCTGATATTTAGATCGTATTAATTAGGTTAAGCTACCGCACTCGCCGGCAAGGCATAATGCATAAAACTAGACACAAATGTCTCTTTATTGTTTGCTAAAGAGTAAATAGCTGTAAGGCTGTGTGGAAAAATAATCTGTTTAACAAAAAAAAAAAAAGAAAAAAGAAAAAAAGAGAAAAAAAATCATTAATCTGTCCTGATTATAATGTCACTTGAAAATTTGTCATTAATCTCTCAAGCTACTCGTGCTTTCGTCTAGTTCCCTTAATTTTTCTTATTTTTACCCCTTCGTGTGAACATAAAGAAATGATAAAATCGATGGTGCTTTTATTATTTTTATTTTTATTTTTCAAAACTCCTTGTTTAGTCTTATATATCCACCCAAAGCAGCCAGCTTTCTTTCTAAAAAATTAGCAAAGCAAGTTGACTAGCAGCCACTCTATTTTGACAAACTATATAAAAATAAAACTAGGAAAACTATTAAAAAATCACTAGAAGAAGAAGAAGAAAAAACTACTTAAAACGAGATTCTGATAAAATTTTGCATGAGAGAATGAACTCAAATAAATAAATAAAATGACAATAATGGATCATTTGTATACACAATTACAGGGTATGATTAAAAAATGTTAAAAGGGAAAAAAAAAAAAAAGGATAAATGGCCTGTGACTTACAGATCCAGAGGCTATGGCGATTTGAGAATAAAATAGGTCCAGAGGAGTCGACGTCACATGGACCCCCCAAAAAGTGCCTGTGTTACGATATATCGGTTTCACTGTAGAGTTGACTGTGATCGTGCAACAGTTGCCACTCCCGTCGAATTGAACCCTTATATATATATATATATAATATAATAAATATTATTTTATAAATATATAAAATAGATTAAAACTTTTTAATATACTTTTTATTATCAATAGGCTTCCGTGGCTGGCTGGCATCTCAGAGGATTAACGAAAACAAAGAGAAGAGAAGAGAAGAAAGAAACCGAGCACAGAGGCAAGAAAATAGCAGCGAGGAGTGATGCCCTTTCCACGCTCTTCGTCCTCGAGAAGCCCCTCCTCTTCGATCGCATGACACTCCTTCCATTGTTTGTACCCCTTCCAGTGACCACCTGTCGAACCATCGTCATGGGGGAGTTCTGCGTGATCCAGGTTTCAAAGAACCGGAGATCCTGCCGGCGGAGAATGGGGGCGGGGATACCCGGGTTAAACTAATATTTTTCGATTAATTAGATAATTTTAAATTATAAATAAATATATATAAATATTTTACATCTTATATTTTAAAAATTATAAAAATTAAAAAAAATGTTCCTATAAAAAATTTTATATTTTTGGTAAATTTTAAATTTTTTTTAAAAATTTAATTAAGTATTAGTCTTTTGTTATTTATTTGTTCGCACTATCTTCCCGTCTCAAGTTGTACTAAAGTCACGAAAATTAGGTGATAAAAAAATTAATATTTAATTAAATTTTTTAATAAAATTTTTTAAAATTTACCAAAAAAAATAAAATAATCTCATAAAAGAGAAATTTTAAATTTTTATAATTTTCAATATGTAGAATGCAGGATACTTACATGTGTATTTATAAATATTAGTTTAACAAAAAATATTTTAAAATATCAAAATCATTCTTAATTAATTTACTAAAATTTTTAATTAGAGTAAAATAGTAGAAAATAATTAAATAAATTACAAAAAAATTTATAAATTAATAACAAAATAATTTTCATAACATGTTCTACGTCAAATCTCGCCACTTAGAGAGAAACTCGTTGTCAAGTTAATAGTAAAGAATTGATGTCTTCCAAACCATAAGAACAAATACTTCGAATAGAATATTTAACATGGATTAACAACTTCTTTTGTGTATCATTGTGCGAGCAATGATATTAGCAACTAAGGATGTCAAACTATTATTTGCTTGATTATCTATCGCAAGAAAATTAACAAATATAAGAGGTAGAGAATTAATAAGATTTTAATACTTATGAATCATGGAATTATCCTTAAATTTGACAATGAAATCCCCAAACCTGTTATTCTTTCTCTCACCATAATCTTCAAATTTATCAACATCTCTCTTAGAAGACATAAAATCAAATTGTTTAATCATGTTATGAATAATAATTGGTATTTCTTCTCCTTTTTGATTCATATGAGCAAACATATTATCATGCAATTCATTATTTGGTGGAAATAAGAATTAAATTTTCTTTCAGTTTGATTTAAAATTTCATCAAATTTATTGACACCATAAAATTCAATGATCATTAAATCTTTACTCGCGATCGAATTTTAGACTTAACATATCTTACTGAAAAGTATTGAGTATCATTCCACCATTTTGCTGTACCATCATAGAGTTTAGAATATGCAAGAATCATTTTCTCATTCTCACAAATATCATTATATTCGAAATAAGCATCAATTCGTACTAACCAGCTCATAAAATATTCGATGAATAAATCTCCACCAAAAAAAGAAATATCTTTGAAATCATGAACATGTATACAAACATATTGACTGTGAGCAACATCTCTAGTACAAGATTTGTTTTGTTAATTATCTTATAAAATTACTCTAGGTAGAGCCTTCCCTTCACAATCTTCATCATTAAAGAGGTTGCTTCGAACTTCATAAGACAATATCAATATAGGCCAAATCTACTCTAATACCACTTGATACAGCTTTTAGCATTAACTTTCTTACCATTGACACAAATAAATCATTCTCATAATCACATTTGTCACCATCTAAGTAGCAATATACTTTATCATCTTCAACTCTAATTGCTCCCTCTTGCTCTACTACATTCACTGTTTTCCTTTATGGATAATTACTAGAATAATGACCTACCTCATTGCACTTATAACACTTGCCCAATATAGGCTTTTCATATGGATTAACATTCTGAATTGCAAACTTATTAACAAGTGGTTGTTTGCCTACAACTTTGTCAATTATTTCTTTTTTCTGGTTGACTTAAGGCTTTATGTTTTTCCTTGCCTACAACAAACTTGTTAGAGTGATTTAAGCTTACTTTTTTCTTGTAACTTCATCTCATCTTTCAAGGCCATATTCCTAGCTTCAAATATATCCAGTAGTTGAGGGTATCAACTATTAACTTTATATACATGTGCAGTATGAAAAATTAAGGGTCATATGAAATAAGTGGAGAAAAACTATATATGTGTGAGCATTTGATAAATTCTTTATACTTTGAGGAAAGTCATAAAATTTGAGAAGTAATTCTTATAAATATTCTTATGCCTCATATATATGCATGAATTGATTGATATTAGGTGTGATTTAATGTCATCACAAACTTAAAAATTTGAATGAAAGAGTTTAGCCTACTACACCATGAGCATGCAAATGTCTGACAGTTCCTCTTGTCCTTAGGATAAATCAACTGGCCAAGAATGCCTTTAACTCTCGTGAGTTATAGCCAATGCTTATCATGAATTCAAAGACAATTTTCATGACCTTAACTTTTATAACTTTGAATGATCGTGCGACCTTAGCACAGTATGTTACTAAGTAAGCCTTACATTTGTGAAATAAGGAAAAAACTTGAAAAAGGATAGATGAAAGACTAAGTAAGGCACACAAAAAATTTAGAATGCTTATATAGATGATGAAGATTACAACTTTTGTGGGTGGATACAAATGAGGAGAACCCCCTATTTATAGGTCCTCTACCTTTTTAAAAAGTTATATAAATTTCTTAGGAAATATCTAGATGTTTGAAGAATATCTTAAGTTTAAAAAAGATCTAGAATAATATAGAGTATCTTAGAAAACCCTTGAGAAATCTAGAGTATTCTAAAGAGTTTTATACAATGCTTTATAAGGTTTATATACATCAAAAGACTTAAAAATATATGAGAATAATAATAATAAAGAATGTTTGTGACATTCTCCCTACTTAACTCGCAATGTCTTCATTACATCTTCTTAAAATTTTCAAACTTGGTCTTAGAATTGACATAATACATCTTCATGCTCTTAGCTTACTTTGCTCTCGGGTAGGTTCTTCCACTTAACCAAGTACTCACAGTAGTTTAGCACACCCCATCTCTGCACGAGTCTATTTGTTAATATGTTATCAACTTCTTTCTCAAATGAAGTCATGATGGTGGTTAGTGCCCATTTTGAATCCCCTTGAGAAGGATCTTTTATATCTTCATGGTATGACTTAAGAAGGTTTATAAGGAAGATTAAATGAATCTTAAGCTATGAAGGCAATATGAGTTGGTAGGAGACCTTACCGATTTTTTGAATGACTGGAAATAGACCTTCATATTTTCACACTAATCCTTTGTGTACCTTTCTTAATAACTTAAATTGTTAAGGAAGGAGTTTCACCATGACTTGGTCACCTTCCTTGAATTTGAGTTACCTCATTTTCTTGTCTGCCCATTTTTTCATCCTTTTGGATGCCTTATTCAAGTATACTTGGGCTAGCACAACTTGCTTGTGCCAAAACTTTGCAAACTTAAACACAAGTGGACTTTTGCCTTCATAACTCGTTGTAAGTGTAAAGGGTGTTATGAGTTGTTTCCCCATTACCACTTTGAAAGGACTTTTTTTGGTTGTCTTGCTTCTTTGTAGATTATAAAAGAATTAAGCTATTTTAAGTAACTTTACCCTATCTCACTGGTTGGCACTTATATAGTGCCTCAGGGAGTATGTTGAATGCTTGGTTTGTCCATCATTTGGGTGATAAAAGTTTGTTGAAAAGTTTAAGTCCATCCTAAGAAGCTTGAAAAGTTATGTCCAAAAACGTCCAGTGAAGCAAACGTCCTAGTCACTCATAATGTTCATAGGGATGCCTCAAAACTTGACTATATATTTGAGAAACAAATGAGCCATCTCTTTAATTGTTCAGTCTATCGAGGCTAGGATAAATCTAACATATTTGTTAAATCAGTCGACCACCATTATAATGCTTTCAGACCATTTGGAATTAAGCAAGAGATAAAGCCCATTTAGACACTCTTCCACAATCTTATTGGGATTGAAAGGGGTTCAAGTAGTCTTACAGGGAGTTGTTGCTTGTTTTTGTCCTATTGGCACACAAGACAAGTTTTTACGTAACACTCCACCTCATCATTTATCTACAACCAATAATAAGTAGTCTTTAATAAGGCAAGGGTGCACTTTATTCAGAGATGATTAGTCTATTTTAAATCATAACACTCAATAAGATCTCTAGGAAGATTTCCCCATATAGGCACAGAGATGCGATTTCCTTTGGTGTAAAGTAGTTCATTGGTAAGCCAAAATCTATGCATCTTGCCTTTCTCTGCTAAGGTAATGAGATTTTTGCCAAAAGGATCTTGCACCAATCTTTCCTTGATTCAAACAAGTAAGAGGCTATATATTTGGCTAATCAAAGCTAATGTTTCTATCTTATGGCTTAATGCGTTTATGACCACGTTGGCCTTACATAACTTATACTCTAAGGAAAAATTAAACTTGGCCATGAAATCTTATCATCTTTATTGCTTGAGACTTAACTTCAGTTAGGTCTAAAAGTAGCTTGTGGTAATGTTATCAGTCATGATCATGAATTTCAAGCCCAATAAATAATGTTGTCATACTCTCAAGTAAAAAATAATGATCGTCATTTCCTTTTCTTGCACAGTATAACGTTGTTCTATTTCATTTAACTTTCAACTTTCATAGGCGATTGAATGTTTATCTTGCATAAGAATTCCACCAATGGCAAAGTTTAAGGTATCGGTGTGCACCTCATATAGCTTGGAGTGAAGTGGTCAATTAGACTTAAGACTAGCTTTTCACACACGACCACCTTAAGTTTGTCAAATGCTTGTTGGCATTTCACATCCCATTCCAAATGATGGTTTTTCTTAAGGAGATTAGTAAGTAAAATGGCTTTACCGAATAGTTTTTAATGAAATGATAATAGTAATTTACAAGACCAAAGATTATACTTTATGTACCTTTTTCAATGACTCATAATCTTGAATGGCTTGGATCTTAGACTCATCCATCATAAGCTTCACATCCTTTATTATATGTCCTAAGAACATCATCTCCTCTTAAGTGAATGAACATTTTGTCTTCTTGATATATAGCTTCTTGTCTTGTAACACGTGGAACACTTTCTCCAAATGTTGTACATGTTCATCCAAGAAACGACTATACACCACAATATCTTCTAAGTACATAAGCATGAATTGGTTGAGATATAGATGGAAAAACTTGTTCATCAAGTTGCAAAAAGTAGTTAGGGCATTTGTTAACCCAAATGACATGACTAATAACTCATATGATTCATAACTTGTGACATATGTTGTTTTTGATTCGTCTCTTTTTGCAATCCACACCTAATAGTATCTTGAACACAAATCCAACTTGGTAAAATACCGAGCATGACCAAGTTAGTCGAATAGATCAATGAGCAGGGGTATCAGATATTTGTTTTTAATGGTCACTCTATTGTGTGCCTAATAGTCAATGCAAATCCGAAGGAACCATCTTTCTTTTTTGAAAAAGAACTAGTGTACCATAAGGTGCCTCAGATGATCAAATAAAACCAACATTTAGTAACTCATTTAATTGTCTTTACAACTCATGGTTAGTGGTTTAGCCCTTAGTTCTAGCTTAATCTTATACCTCTCGTCTTAATGGGAGCTTTTGTGACAACTCTTTAGGCATCACATTCTTAAATTTATTGAGGATTGATTGTACTTGCTT
This sequence comes from Kandelia obovata, assembly GCA_021464305.1. Taxonomy (NCBI): domain Eukaryota; kingdom Viridiplantae; phylum Streptophyta; class Magnoliopsida; order Malpighiales; family Rhizophoraceae; genus Kandelia; species Kandelia obovata. The sequence goes on along the minus strand of CM038477.1, from coordinate 6,397,600 downwards.
TAAAACATTAAATAGAAGGCTTAACTCTTCCTTGTCGTGTCCTTTCAAAATGGTGAGGTAACTATCCTTATCTCGTCTCACACCCTTCTTAAATTGAATTGCAAATAATGCCTTGAGTTGGAGCTTGCTTGCCCTTTTGGCAAGGATAACTCAAGTCTTCTCACCATCCATAATACACATTGTGTTGAAAAAGCAAATAAAAAATGCCTTAAATTGATCGAGGAACTCAATCCCCAGGACTACATTAAAGTCATCTAAAGGTACCACCGAAAAATCCAATTGACCCATTCATGTCTCAATGTTGGTCTACACAAAATGGGCAATACCTTGAATGGTCTTATACGATGAATTAATGACTTTGATGGAACCTCCACCATTTAGAACTTTAAGGCCCAATCTCTTGGCTTTTTCAATGGAGATGAAGTTATGGGATGTACCTGTGTCAATCATAGCCTTGTTACCCTTTCCAATGATATTGATGTCGACATACATCAATCACTTGGCATGAGACTTGGGGGAACTCTGAATTACATTGAGGACTTGCATACACCCAATGTGCATATCTTCATTGTTGAGTCATAGGTCTTATTCCTTGAATGTTACTGTCAAGGAATTAAGTGTTTTTCTTTTTTGGACACTCTTGAGTCCAATGAGGTCCATTACATATAAAGCAATTATACTTCGATTTTGATTTGTCAAAACCTTTTTTCTTCTTCTTATGTTTGTCTTTTGACTTATTTGAGTTTTGAACTTTTTTTATCTTCCTTACATTAGCCCTCATTGTGGTCTCCCCCACTTTTGCTCGAACCTCCCTTCTTGTCCTTAGACTTAGACGAATCCTTCTGATTTGTATAATCTATTAGACTTTTAGCTACGACAATTGTTGTTGTCAAATCTTGAACTCTATGTCTCTTAAGCTCCACTTTGGCCAACATTTATAGTTTGTCCATGAAGAAGAACAATAAGTCTTTGTCAGACATATCAGGGACTTCTAGCACTAAGTTGAAGAACTCCTTCACATAATTACAAATAGTGCCCAAATACTTGAGTCTTCGGAGATGATCACAAGCTTCCTTTTCAAAATTTTTTGGGTGGAATTGTCATTTGAACCCATTTTTAAAGTCACTAAAGGTTACAATAGAACATGTATCTTTTCTAATGTCTTCTTGCCTTCTCCTCCACAAAGCATGGTAGTGTATCTAAGATATAACACCACAAACTAGATTTTAGCCCTCATAAGAAGTTATCAACTTTACGGGCATTACGTAAACCCTCAAAGTTTCATGGCTTAGACACTTCAACCCAACATGACTCTAGGATGGTTATAGATAGGCCAGTTGCAATTGCTCGCTTGCATAAAGCAAGATTAGAATTTGCCTCTTCTAATTGACTGAGCACACCTTGAAGCTCCCTTTCATGAACTTTACGCAGGCAAGAAACCTCTGCCATAAATTCTTCACAGAGCAAACAAATGTCCTTCCATAAGAATTCTTCTATTTGGCTAACGAGATGACGTACAACATCATGGAGAGTACCATCTTCAACTTGTAGACCTTCACACCTAGCTCTTTTGTACAACTTAACATATCACTAACACTTTTCTCCACATAAGTTAAGCGTTCATTGAGGCTACTAATAAGATCTTTAAACTTCTCTCGAGATTTTGGCATGGATGACTTAGGCATCTCCACATGAACTTGCTCAGGTTGTTGAGATACACCGCCTTGGCCAAATTCCAAGCATGCAACCACATCCCTTTTAGTCTTTTTCATATAAAACTAAGACTCTGATACTAACTATCACGATCTTAATTTTTTTAGTTCTAAATGACCGTGCAATTTTACCATAGCATGTTAATAAGTAAGTTTTGAATTCACAAAATAAGGAAAAATAATTAAAAACAACTAAACGAAAGATTAAGTAAGATATATAAATAAATTTAGAATGCTTATACATATGATGAAAATTACAACTTTTGTAGGTGAATTCAAATGAGAATTTTTTATTTATAAACCCTTTGCTTTCTTAAGAATCTTTAAAATTTTCTTAAGAAATATCTAAATATCTAAAAAATATATTAAGTTTAAGAAATATCAAAAATAATATAAAGTATAGTAAAAAAATACTTGAAAATTTTAAAATATTTTAAAGAGTTGTGTATAATAATTTATAAGATTTATATAAATCAAAAAATTTAAAAAAATATTAGAAAAATAAGAAAAAAGAATGTTGGTGACACAATGTTACAACTTTCAGTAGGTCTACAGTGCACACCAGTTTTAATCAATTTCCACGATATGCTAGTTCCTTGATTATTAATTAGCCGAGAGAGGACAAGAAAAAACAAAGGATGGCCCTCTGGACCACTGTATTGCTCTCCTACTGGAAAGCAGCAATGCAGTGCAAGAAAATAAAAAACCTCAAACCTATATTATCCACGTGGAACCTTCCCACAAGCCTGCAAAGTTCTTATCCCACGGGTCTTGGTACGGTTCCATCGTGATGTCATTGTCAAATGCAGGTGATGAGAAAGACTTGCTGCTCTGCTCGTATGGCTATGTCCTGCATGGTTTGAGTTCCAGACTTACAAAATCACAACTATCAGAAATTTAAAAATCTCCCGCTCATGTTAAGACAAAACGAGAATCCTTTGGCAACACTACCCACGGCTGACAGCCCCACGTTTCATGGACTGAACCATAAGTACGGCCTGTGGCCTAATGTATCATACGGGGAAGGTGTGATCATAGGAATTATTGATACTTGAATTTGAACTGAGTGTGAAAGCTTTTGTGACAAGCAAATGCCTCCCGTGCCGAAACGATGTAAGGGGCAGCGTAAGAATGGCACCGCATTCAACCTGGATAACTGGAACAGGAAACTACTTGGAGCTCCATTTTTCAGCCAAGGACTCAAAGCTGCTGGCAGGAAAAATTCTACAGAAATCGACTCTGACTCAGCCAAAGATTTCCTTGGCCATGGGATTCACACATCATCAACAGCTGCAGGTGCTTATGTGCCTGTTGCAAGTCATTTTGGATATGCAAGAGGTACAGACATGGGAGTATCACCAGCTGCACGTCTTGCCATGTGCATAGTCCTTTTCACAACAGATAAAGAATAAAGTGCAACAACAGATGCGCTTGCCAGGAAATTGCTGGTGGGGCTGACATCATCTCATTGTCTCTAGGATTCTATCAAATGCCATGCTTCAGTGATGTAATTTCCATAAGTTTTCTTCCGGCAATCGAAAAGGGGGTTTTTGTTTTATGTGCAGCTGGAAATGATGGATCTCACCCATCAATATTCAATGGAGTGCCTTGGATTACCACAGTCGAGGATGGCACAATGTAACGGAGTTTCCCTGCTGCATTGACTTTAGACAATCGGCTGACAGTTGAGGAACGTCATTCTTTGGGAGAACATTTACATTGCTGATGCTCCTCTGTACTAAAGTCAACCCAATGAAAAGAAAACATGCAGTGCATTAAATCAGAGTGAGATTCATAGAAAGATCTTCCTATGTGATATAGCACCAACGTGAGTCTATCCGATCAAATTGCAGAGCTTCAGAGTGCGGGTGCATATGCTGGAATATTAATCTCGGGCATGCCCTTTTTGGATCCACGAGTACACCTTTGCATTCCTGATTCTATCAACACCTTCTGAGTCTTTGGTTAGAAGACATGTGACTAGGGCAACTACTGCCAAAGTGAAATGCGTTGAGTTCATGAACACTATTTTGGGGACAAAGCCAGCGCCTCAAGTGGCTGATTTTTCTTCAAGAGGACCAAACCCAATTAGTCTCGATGTTCTAAAACTGGACATTCTTGCTCTTGAAGTGAATATGCTAGCGGCAGTTGCACCAATGGCTGTACCCCATGTTGCTGGGTAGCAACTTCACTTAAAAATGTCCATCCTGAATGGAGTCCAGTAGCTATCAGATCAGCTATAATGACAACTACGCAGACAATAGAAGGCAATCACACCACCATACAAGATAAATCGACAGGCCTTCTAGAAGGAAAAGGAGTAAATGCAGTAAAACGCAGAACAAGGAAGTGGAAGCAGAGAGGCTTGGAGAGGAGAGGGCAGAGAATGTATTGGGACAAAAATCATTATCTTTTCATGTTGTAGGGCAATTCTTAAGTTAATAAATTGCTAAAATATTTCCTAGATCCCAGCCATACAAACATGCCAGAACTCTAGGCACATCCTATGTTTATTAGAGATAGCAAAACTAAACCAGCTTGACTAAAACCGAAAGTTCCAAATTAGTCCCAAAAAGCTGATAGAAGGTTAAACCTAAAATAAATAAATAAAATCAATACGATCAAGAAGCCATAGCTCTAAACACTTCTCCTTGGCTTCTTTAATGGTCACATCAATGTCCTTCCTCAGCTGCTCAAATCTGGTCTTGGACAATGCTTTAATTAAAATACCAGCCAGCTGATCTCTGAACTGCAATATACTAAATCAAATTTACCAATCACTATCCTGTTGTCTCTCAAATAAAATAGTATTTGACCTCAAAATATTTTGTTCCTCCGTTGAAAAATAAGATGTTTAGACATTCCTACAGTAGTCTTGTTAATTCCGATCTTAGTAGGTTACTGTTATCTTTGCTTCAAATGGAGCAACATTTTCCATAACCAATCAGCTTGATTCACTGCAATAACTGCAACAATGTACTCAACTTCTACAGTAGATTGAGCCACTGTTTCGGTTGTACATCATCCTTATTCAAAAGTGTTGGCATTTTGGTTACAGCGCCCAAGCTGTTTTTATTAACTTAAAAGAACCAGGAACCAAATGATAATTCCAGGAAGACAATTATCAAGGTATAGGATTAAGATGCACAATCTTTTTAATCTCTGAGGTACTTGATTTAGTTTTGAGCTTCGTGGAGCGAAACATTATTGTTTAGATCCGCAATTTTCTCACTCGGATGTATTTATAGATTTAATAGTTTCGCATTTTATATTCCAATTTTTCACTTTTTTTATCCAAAAAAGTATGCATATGTGTACATATATTTTTCTATGTATATACATGCATTCATGTTACACAATTTAATAAATATTTTGAATTCAATATCATAATAATATTTCCCTTATCTAACAAATTTTATTTTTTATTTTTTTAAAAAAAAAAACCCTTATCTCTGCTACATTTCTGTTTCAGATTTGGCCATCTTGAAATTTTCTTAATTGGTGCGTTAAAAGCAACCCAAAAAGGAAGAAGAATCGGTGAAGAAAGGTTCTTCAAAGAGAAGTTGGCTGTCCCCCACTGTGCCCCCAACTCCAACTCCCCCAAAGCTTTCCCCAACAAAACCCAAAATTTGTCTTCAGATGACACAAGCTGCCAAACGAAATTCACAGAAGAATTAGAACAATATCCAAAAGTTGGGTAAGGTTAGAGGCACTGATTCCCTTGAGTGACAGAGACAAATTGACGGACGGTTGGGTCAGATTGGAAGCAAGACAAATTAGTTCTCTTACGTATATTGCAAGTTTCAATCAATGGAAGGACGAAGGTGGCGGCAACTTCTCAAATACCTTTTCTCTTTCGATCTTTACTGTATCTCTAGTTTTAATACTTTTGTCATCCATTTAAATGGCTTTGCTTTGCTGTTATCAATCAATAGGACGACAAAGTGGGTGGGTGCTGTAGATTGGGAAAGGGCCTTCAGAATTTCCAATGGCTTTCTAAAACCATAAAAAGAGACGTTTCCGAATATATAATCAAAATACATCCAAAATGCAAAACCACCAAAAGTGGATATGGACAAATGCAATTTCGTGGCTTTTCAGGCTTGCTTTTAAGATAGACTTTTAAATAATTATATAAAAATTTTCAATTTTATTAATCTAAAAGTATTACATAATAATAACTGAAAATCAAATGAAATGTAATAACATAAATACCATCTCATCGTATACTAACAAACATTTAATTTTATTTGAATATTGAAACTGTATTAGACTACATCTAATTGATCTGATTATTACTCAAAGGTTAATCAACTATTAACCTAAATTAATTTCAACACAATCAGAACAAAAAGCCAAAAGCAAATACACATCTTTTTAATTGAGACCAAACCCATAATAAATAAAAAGGGGACACAGAATTTCGTACATGTTGTAGGCCTGTGTTTCTGTTGAGATTTCTCTCGTGGCAATTACAGACCCCACAACCTTGCAAGCCAGACGGCCTGCTGGGAAAAGCAACAGTATTCGCTGCATGTGAGTTGCTGGACCCAAAATGTCCACCTAAATTCCTACCAAATTCCCTTTAGCTTTTCTCTTTTCGTTTTTTCTCAACAGTCATTAAAATTTATGTTGGAAACTCACTTTCTATCCAATCAAGCAGCAGACTTGCTATCTAGAGAGATTTTGCTTGCCTTTGTTAAATTTTAAGTATAGATTATATAATTGAAAAAATTATATTGAAAATTAAAAAAAAAAAAATCATATATGTTAATTCCTGCGTACACTACTTAAAACCGAATGCGTTTTCCCAGCAGCCCTTTCATTTCAGTCTCAGGTGAGAAAAGCTGATGAAAAAAAAAAAAAAACCTTGCATTACATGTTACTGCTAATTAAGCATCGATTTGTACACAGTAAAAGGAACAAATGGCTGCCACCAGCCGAAGCATGGTACAATACAGATACAGTGCAGGAACCAACAAAATTCATATTTCATACTATCACTTGCTGCTCTATGATTAGAATGGCCCATTTGGCAAAGAAACACAGCTTCATCAATTACATAGCAAATGGCATAGAGAGCATGGCATATAAAGCTGGAGAAATGTCAGTGGCGAGAACTCAATGTCATAGACATTGAATAGCACAAGTGAAACGACTGCTTTACACATGCCATCTCTAAATTGAAAAATTAAGTAGACAAGTTAACCTAAAACAAGAATCTGGCGAAGCTATTCACTTATCTTCAGACTCTTGCTTCCTCCACAATGACCTATTGGTTTGAGCACTACTTTCATATCCGCTGCTGTCGCCAGATTCACTTATATGCTTATCCATCCTCACACCATCAAGAGGGGATCGCCCATGTTCTCTTCCAGCTTTACGGTCCTGAATTCAAGGAGCAAAAAGACAAAGAAATAAGCAACAAAGATGAAAATAGGAGAAACATCCTGTAATCAAGCTTGTATACATTTGCCTGACATGCACAAGAGACACATTGATTCTAACAATTTCTTAATGCAACTTGCAGTGAGATGCAATCAGAAAGGTTATCGAGGAGCACTAATTCTTCTGTCATCCAAGCAAATTGCAACCAACATCTCCGTAAATCCAAAACGTTAGAAAAAGCACTACTTTATCTTGCTTGAACCCTTGAATAATCAAAACCATATGAATTCAGGCAGCAATAATTTCATAAACAAGACAAAAACATGAAAACCCTAGAAATGTGTGCCCATATAAACTATGAATAAGAGATGATTAGTTTCAGGCGTAAATTTGAAATTACATCTCGGAAGGGGAACTCGTCAGCTTCAAGCATATGTATCACATGACTCATCTTTGGCCTCTTCTGAGCGTTTGGGTCCACACAGCGTAAAGCTACTAAAAGGGCACGCTTCAATGCCCTTGAAGAAGGCCTCTCCGGCAACCTAGGATCCAAAACTCCCTCAGCATTCCGATTAGTAACCATAGTTTTAAGCCATTCAACAAGGTTCACCTGAAATGTAGGTTAACTAAGAGTTGCATGAGAAAAGGCTTCAGAAAAATTTACCCAACTGAGCCAAAAGACAATGAAATATTAGCAGAGAATACTAACCTCTCCTGAAGGACGGCCATAATCAACTGGATTTCTTCCAGAAATTATCTCCATAAGAAGGATCCCAAAGCTGTATATATCACTTCTTTCGTTCAACATGCCAGTACTGGCATATTCTGGAGCCACATAACTGTCAAAGAGGAGAATATAGTTGACATTCAATTTTGCTGGATCAAGATCATTTCTTTTACAAATCAAGTAGAAAGCTAATAAAGATAAATTTGGCTTGAGAAGCTTAACTAACCCAAATGTTCCCATTACACGAGTTGTCACATAACTCCACTCTGAGCCCAAGAGTTTTGCAAGGCCAAAATCTGATACTTTTGGATTCCACTGCTTATCAAGCAAAATGTTGCTTGACTTGATATCACGATGAACAACCTTGGGCTCAAGCCCCTCATGCAGGTATGTCAGCCTATATTGTTTATCAAGCTTAAACACAGATATCAAATTATTCTAAAAACTGAAACTCTATAATTAACCATTTAAAAATTCAGATCATTACCCTTTTGCTGTTCCAATGATTATATTCATGCGAATCTCCCATGTTAGAGGGCTACAAGGCCCAACATCTCCATGAAGCCACTGTTCTAAGTTTCCATTGTCTACATACTCATAAACAAGCATCCTACGCCAACAATGAAAGCAAGTTAGCTCACCACAGGAATGCAGCAAAATAAATTATTGTGCAAGGACATAATCACTCCAAGAAGTCGGATATACAGGGGACACAATGTAAAAATTACAGATTCGCAAAAACTGCAGAATAGATCAAGTCCATAAGGACACGAATTGCAGAGTGAAATACCTATGAGCCCCTTCAGCACAATATCCAAGCAACCTCACCAAATTCTTATGCCGCACGCGTCCAATTGCTTCAACTTCAACCTTGAACTCCTTCTCAGCTTGTCCCCTACATCAAAAGCAATCAACTTAAAAAAAAAAAAAAAAAAAAACTCGACAAACTGCAAACTCTGTGTCCCAAACACCGATTGCATATAGCACGAGAAAGACATGCTACAAAGGTAAAGCCACTTGGGAAAGCATTAAAGGCCCCAACTGGACTCCTAAACAGAATTTAAGAAATAGATGATCTCACACTGCACAAAGAACAGGTGAATCCCATGGAACAAGAACCACTAATAATGAGCCTGTCATACCTGTTGTTGAGCAAATTTTTAACAGCTACTTTAGTATTGTCCTCCAAAATGCCACGGTAAACAATCCCATACCCGCCTTCACCAATCACATTCTCATCAGCAAATGCATTAGTGGAGACCTCAAGCTCCCTGAGAGTGTACCAGTGGCCCCACCCCAAATGTGAAACTTCTGGCACTGAAATGGCAGGAACGGCCAGATCACCGGAGCGAGGTCCGGAACGCCTCTCCCCGCTGCCATGACCAGACCCACCGGATCGTTCCGGGTACGCAATCCGGTGATCCTTCCCAATCTCAATATGAATTCTATTTCTCCCACTAACAGGACTGGTCTCCTCTTCATGCCGCAGAACCAGGGCGGACTCAGATTCCGGTACTGGATCCGGATTCTGCGGTTTTCCATCGGAAGTCGGGTGGTTCGAGTCTATCCGGATCTCCTGGATTTCTTTGGAGACATATGGGATTGTGGGTTTGTTAACAGAAGCCTTGACAGCAGAAAGAGAAGCATTCTTGCTAGTTTTGTTGCGTTTAGAGGTGAGCCAGAGAGATATAAGAAAAAGAACAAGAACAAAGGCAGCTCCTACACATATTCCCAGAACAACCCACAAGCGCAGACCGAAAATTGACGTCTTCTTCGACAGCTGATCGTTCAAGAAAGAATAAGACATCTCTCTCTTTCTTCGTCTTCCTCATTCAAAGCTCAAATCTTTGGCCAGCAATCTCTCCCTTACACACATGTTAGAACCACAGCAGAGAGATGAAACCAGAAGTGATGAACGAGAGACCGACGGGGAGCACAAAGTTCCAGTACCGCGCACTGATCCAATTAAGACACAGAAGAAACAAAAAAAAAAAAGAAGGCGAATTTTAAGTGAAGGGAGTGAGTGCCAAAGTGAGTGGGGTTTACACAGAGAGCAGCTGGCATGATGTGACTTCTACAAAAGAGCATCTAAAACGGATTCGCCCATAGACATTGTTTATGTACTGTGAGTAATTAATTAGATGCCAATTTAGTGGCGTGTTAGTCAAGAGTCCATAATTAATTAAATTAGTGAGTTTAAGTACCCACTACTCGTAACCTTTTATTATTATTATTTTCCTTCGTAAAATGGAAAAGTGATGTCTCCCGTAATGACACTGAGGTATAGAAATTGAGGAACGACTAAATTTTACGATGTTTAATAACTGCAGAGAGTTAGATGTATTCTTAATTTTAATAAAAATTTAAATTTATCCTTATATAACACAAACGAAATTTTTGAGTTCTCATGAGATAATTAGCATTGGTTATTTTGAATTTGTTTGCGAGTCTTGCTATAGTCTTTCTTTTATTAATATTCTTTTTTAAAAAATTAAATATTAAATTTAAAATTTAAAATTTAAAATTTGTGTACATAATAATTTTTTTATTGATAATTTAATACTTAATGGAGTAACAACCATTTTTTAATAAATAAGATTTATATTTGATGGTAAACAAAATATTTGTTTATTTCTTACTTATAAAAATTATATAGATAGTAACTTAGAAGATTTCTATAGTTAAAAATTTAAATATTTCTTGAACAGGTGACGTGAAGTTTGTAACAACAACAACACTATTTATTTTGTGTAGTTCAAGATTTAATAAATTTTTTAATAAATAAAAATACTGTAAGTGTAAATGATGGAAGTCATATTATAACAACTCAAATCAACAAGAGAGTTGATGCTTTACAGAATCTTGGAGGACTAATGACAAAGGTAAGGTCAAAGAAAGTAAAAAAAGTTCTTAATAACTTGTTGTACGACATTTACTATCTGGAAATTGCTAGGTACGAGTTAAGGATGATGAAAACTTCACCGAAACTTGCAAATACGTCATCTGTGGAGGAATTTGAGAAACATGAGCTTGGGAAGGAAGTTGGATTTGGGAGCCCATATTTGGGCATTTAAGATGGATTATTTTCATGAGTTATATTGTTATGTAGTGGGTTGAACGAATTTCAGCATTTTAATGAATTATTTTCATGGGTTTATTATTGTTTAATAGGTTGGACGAATTTCCTTAATAAGGTCATCTTATTAGCTAGGGTTTTGGGGGATTAGCATATAAAAAGGACAGGAAGGGTGGCTAGAAGAGGGGACCCTAATTTTTCATAAGTGTATAAGTTATTTCTCTTGTTCTTTGAGAACTAATTCTGAACTTTCATACTTGAGTATGTTGGTGCAATAGATTTCTCTTCTTCAATGTTGTTGTTGTTGGGGGTGACATTTGAATCTTATAGTTCTGGTTCTTGGTTGTTTATAATCATTGGGTTAGAACTTCAAATCTCTTAACCTTTGTGAGAATGATCTTACACCAACATTGGTGTTGGGTTCCATTTATATATAATCGGATTTCGTATCATTTGGTATCAGAGCCTTGGCTCTGACTCATGTTATACTTTTGTTATCATCTCTTTCATGTATTTTTCATTGTTGGTTGGATAATGACAAAAAAAAAAGAAAAGAAAAGGAGAAATTCGTGTGTTTCTTGTGTTTGGCCAGTGATATCATTCACTTTGCAGAAATACCCATTAGTTAACCAAAAACAAATTGTGTATTTCTTAGGTTTCCTTTCTGATATTTGTTTCTTCTACAAAAATACTCATTAGTTAACCAAAAAAACAAAAATAAAAAACGACTTCATTGTTTAATTGGTCATTTACTCAATTATATTTGATAATTGATTGTTGTCTGATTGTACTGCTCATATCATTGAATTCCTTGTTATTATGTTTGCTTTATTACCCATCTTCTTGATCTTGTCACTTCTATGAAGAGGTAGGTCTAGGATTGATATATTCAAGTTTTGTTTGTTCTAAATTTAGTTTGCCTAGAACATTGAAGGAGCTCTTAAAGTTTTGTAATTCATTGTGTGAAACATGAGAGTTGAGGACTACTATAGTTAAGTGGAGAGCAAACACGCAAGGGAGTGAGTTTTGTGAGGTATATTCTTTATTTACTAACAATCTTGAATATTCAATGTCTAATGTTAAAAAAGACAGTTTCTTACATGAATATGGGGAAGTAATTATTCCATATTTCAAATTGTTTATGAAATCCTTAAAGCAGAAGTTTGATAGGATTGACCAAATGTTTTGGGAAGTTCAAGATAGGCTGGATAAAATAGAAGGGGAATCGAGTGTCAATCCTAAGAGGCCAGCTGGTAGGGCGATGAAGGAGCAATTTGAACATGACTTTGGTGAAGATGTTGATGATTATTATGATGACGGAGATAATGCTAATAGAAGCTTTAGAGTTGGATTTAAAGGAGGATGTGGTAAGAGGAATGGTAGAGGAGTAAGAGGTAATGGAAATGTTTATGATAGGTATAATAAAGGTTGGGACAACAGAAATAGAGTGGAGGAAGGAATAGACAAAAATCTTAGTAGTATTAAAATGAAAATACCTTCTTTCTAAGGGAAAGTTGACCTTGATGCTTATTTGGATTGGGAACAAAGGGTAGAATTAATATATGAGTGTCATAACTTCTCTGAGGAGAAGAAAGTGAAGTTGGTTGTGACAGAGTTCACTGATTACGCTGTAGTATGGTGGGACTAGCAAGTTACCACTAGGAGAAGAAATTTTGAGAGAACCATAGAAACATGGAGTGAGTTAAAGACTATGATGAGAAGGAGATTTGTTCTCAGCTCTTATTATAGGGATTTGTATAACAAGTTGCAAAGCCTTACGCAAGGTTCCAAGAGTGTGGAAGAGTACCATAAGAAGATGAAAATTGTTATGGTTAGGGCAAATGTAATGAAGGATAGAGAGGTGACCATGACTAGGTTCCTCCAAGGATTGAATAGAAGCATAGCTGATGTGGTAGAACTGCAATACTATATAAAGCTTGAAGACATGGTACACATTGCCATGAAAGTTGAGAGATAACTTAAGGGAAAAAGCACTTCTAGATATAATCAGAACTTAGATTTATCTTTTTGGAAGTCGAACTAAGGGCAGAAGGAAAAGAAGATAACTTCTGAGCTTCAAACCAATTCACATAGGCCTAAGACTAGTGGGGGTAGCCTAGAAAAGGGCAAATTTGAAGAAAAACTTGAGGACACCTAAGGAAAAACTAAAGACATCAAATGCTTTAGATGTTTGGGTAGGGGTCATGTGGCTTCATAATATCCTAACAAGAGAACCATGTACCTTAAGGAGAATGATGACTATATGTTTAGCAGTGATGCTAGTGATGAAGACCAAATGTTGCAACTGAAGGATGCTAATGATGTTGATGAAGGGATAGAGTATCCAGAGCATGGTGGAAGGCTTTTAGTAGCAAAGAGAGCCCTCAGTGTGCAGGTTAAGGAGGAGGATGATGTTGAGATGCAGTGGGAAAATATTTTCCATACTCGATGTTTAGTTCAAGATAAACTCTGTTGCATGATCATCAATAGAGGTAGTTACACTAATGTAGCAAGTACATAGTTGGCAAACAAATTGAACTTGCTTACAACTAAACATCCTAGGCCATATAATTTGCAATGGTTGAATGACAGTGGAGTAGTGAAAGTGACTAAACAAGTTGTGGTTTCATTTTCCATTGGTGGATATAAGAACGAGTTGGTTTGTGATGTTGTACCTATACAGGTTGGGCATTTGTTATTGGGTCGTCCTTGGCAATTTGATAAAAAAACTTTGCATGATGGTTACAAGAATCGCTATTCTTTCACCATGGATGGAAAACCATTCACACTTGTTCCATTGACTCCAAAACAGGTGTATGAAGACTAAGTAAGACTTTATGAAAGTGAGCAAAAGAGGAGGAACAAAAAAAAAAGTCGAGAAAAAAAAAAGTGAAGGAGAGAAATACAAGGTGAAAGCATTTGAGAGTACTAAGTACAAAAGTGGTCAATTTCACAATAGTGAAGATGAAAGAAAACAAGTGAATATATTTGCAAAAGGAGTAGATGTTAGCATTGCCTTCCAAGCTAGGCAACAAATGATCTTGATCCTTTACAAGGATTCTTATTTCTCTAACATTAACCTTAATTCATCTTTGCCTACTGCTATTTCATCTTTGTTGCAGGATTATAATGATGCATTCCCTGAGGAAATCCCATATGGTTTACCGCTAAAGAGAGGGATTGAACATCATATTGATCTTATTCCTGGAGCTCTCATTCCCAATAAACCAGCATATAGAAGTAATCTTGAGGAGACAAAGGAGTTTCAGAGGCAAGTTGACGAGTTGATGGAGAAGGGACATGTAAGAGAGAGCATAAGTCCATGTGCAATGCCAATGTTGCTTGTGCCAAAAAAAGATAAATCTTGGAGGATGTGTGTCGATTGTAGAGTTATCAACAAAATAACAGTTAAGTATCGACATCTTATACCTAGGCTTGATGATATGCTAGACGAATTACATGGTGTTTGTTACTTCTCTAAAATTGACCTTAAGAATGAGTATCATCAAATTAGGATAAGGGAAGAAGATGAATGGAAAACTGCATTCAAGACTAAGCATGGTTTGTATGAATGGTTAGTTATGCCTTTTGGTTTAATTAATACACCTAGTACTTTTATGAAATTAATGAATCATGTTTTGAGAACTTTTTTAGGAAAGTTTGTTGTGGCTTATTTTGATGACATATCAGTATATAGCAGGATTTTAGAAGAGTATGTTGAACATTTGTATTGTGCGCTTGATGTTTTGAGGAAAGAAAAATTGTATGCCAATTTGAAGAAATGTGATTTTTGCAGGGATCATGTTATTTTCTTAGGTTATGTTATGTCTGCTCATGACATAGAGGTTGATAAAGATAAGATTAAGGCAATTCAATAATGGCTCACACTTAAGAGTGTGAGTGATGTAAGGAGTTTCCATGGTTTGGCTAGCTTTTATAGGAGGTTTATTAAGGATTTTAGTACCATAGCTGCACCATTGATTGAGGTGATTAAAAAGAGTATGAGTTTCAAGTGGAATAGGGAACAACAAGATGCCTTTGATTTGCTTAAGTCTAAGTTGTGTAATGCACCACTTCTTGCTTTGCCTGATTTTTCTAAGATTTTTGAAATTAAATGTGATGTATCGGGCATTGGGATTGAAGGAATTCTCATGCAAGAGAAATGACCTATTACATTCTTTAGTGAGAAGTTGAGTGGGGCAACATTGAATTATCCAACTTATGATAAAGAAATGTATGCACTTGTTAGGACTTTAGAAACATTGCAGCATTATCTTTGACCCAAGGAGTTTGTAATTCATACTAATCATGAGTCTTTAAAATACTTGAAGGGGCAAGGTAAGTTGAATAGGATACATGTAAAATGGGTTGAGTTTATTGAAAATTTTTCTTATGTAATTCAATACAAATCAGGTAAGGAAAATGTTGTTGCTAACGCATTGTCACATGGGTACACATTGAGCATTAAGTTATTGGGATTTGAGCACATTATTGATTTATATACTAATGATTCTGACTTTAGTAACGTATATGTTGTATATGAGAAAGCTGCCTTTGGTAAGTTCTATAAACATGAGGGGTATTTGTTTAGAGTAAATAAGTTTTGTATTCCTCAAGGGTTTATGAGAGCATTACTTGTGAGAGAAGCTCGTGGGGGGGGGTTTAATGGGACACTTTGACATTCAAAAGACTTTTGATGTTTTAAATGAACATTTCTTTTGGCCACATATGAAAAAGGATGTTAAAAGAGTATGCGTCAAGTGTATTACTTGTAGATAATCTAAGTATAGGGTTTTGCCCCATGGTAAGTATATACTTTTAGAAATCCCTTGTAAACCTTGGACCAACATTTCTATGGATTTTATTCTTGGTTACTTAGGTCCAAAAAGGGTTGACATTGTATTCTTGTTGTAATTGACAGGTTTTCAAAGATAACGTATTTCATTGCTTGCACCAAAATGGAGGATGCCACACATATTGTATACTTATTTTTTTAGAAAGATTGTTTGCCTACATAGAGTGCCAAAGAGTATTGTGTCAAACTGTGATGCAAAATTTTTGAGTCATTTTTGGAAGACATTGTGGGGTAAGCTTGGAACAAAGTTGTTGTTTTCTACAACTTGTCATCCACAAACCGATGGACAGACTGAGGTAGTAAATCGAACTCTTGGTACATTGTTACGCGTTGTTATTGGTAAAAACTCTAGAACTTAGGAAGAATGTTTACCTTTTGTGGAGTTTGCCTATAATCGTGTTGTTCATAGTGCTACAGGTTATTCTCCTTTTGAGCTTGTTTATGGTTTTAATCTATTATCTCCTTTGGATTTAGTACCATTGCCTATACAAAACAGGGTTAATTTAGATGGGAAAAAAAGGTTGAATTGGTTAAGCAAACAATATGAAACACAAGCCAACAAAGGTCGTAAGCATATCACTTTTGAACCTGGTGATTGGGTTTGGATACATTTGCGGAAGGAGAGATTTCCTATACAAAGAAAATCAAAGTTGCAATCAAGGGGAGATGGTCCTTTTCAAGTAGTGCCAAGAGTCAACGATAATGTATATAAACTTGACTTGCTAGGTGAGTATAATATGAGTGCAACATTTAATGTTTCTGACCTTTCTTCTTTTCTCTTTGATGATGTAAGTGCTGATTTGAGGACAAATCATTTTGAGGAGAGTGGGAACGATGAAAGTCATATTGTACCAGCTCAAATCAATAAGGGAGTTGATGCTTTACAAAACCTTAGAGGACTAATGATAAGGGCAAGGTCAAAGAAAATAAAGAAAGCTCTCAACAACTTATGCGACATTTACTATCAGGAAGTTGCTAGGTACGAGTTAAGGATGATGAAGGCTTCACTAGGGTTTGCAAATGTGTCATATGTGGAGAAATTCGAGAAACATGGGCTTGGGAAGGAAGTTGGATTTGGGAGCCCATGTTTGGGCATTTAAAATGAATTATTTTCATGGGTTATATTGTTATGTAGTGGGTTGAATGAATTTCAGCATCTTAATGGATTATTTTCATGGGTTTATTATTGTTTAATGGGTTAGATGAATTTCCTTAATAATCTTATCTTATTAACTAAGGTTTTTAAGGATTAGTATATAAAAAGGACAAGAAGGGTGGCTAAAAGAGGGGACTCTAATTTTTCATGAGTGTATGAGCTATTTCTTTTGTTCTTTTAGAACTAATTCTGAACTTTCATACTTGAGTGTGTTGGTTCAATAAACTTATCTTCTTCAATGTTGTTGTTATTAGGAGTAGCGTCTGAATCTTATAGTTCTAGTTCTTGGTTATTTATAATGATTGGGTCAGAACTTCAAATCCCTTAATCTCTGTTAGAACAATCCTATACCAACATTGGTGTTGGGTTCTATTTACATATAATCGGAGTTCGTATCAGTAAATTAGTTACGAGATAAAAAAAATTAAGAAAAGTCCATTTTTTTAAAAGTCACCCATCTTTAGTTTGAATAAGATACATAATTTTTATTTCCTTTTCAAAAAAATATAAATATCATTGTAATTGTTTAGATCTTAAGGTTTTTTATTCAATTTTAATGATTACAAAACATTTACTAATTTTTTGTTTTAATGTGATTAATAAAAAGATATAATTGAACAAACACACAAATAAAAAGGAAGTAACAAAAAGAACAATAACAACTAACTTTCAAATGCTCATGTAATCAAATAAAGAAAAATTAGATAATGAGAAAATAAATAGAAATTATTTGAGCTTAATTTACAAATCACAAGAAACACATTAATTGGATATTTGTGAAGAAAGTCATAAATCACACATTTAACATATCAAAGTTATGAGGATAAATTGGATCTGTAAATTTCTAAAGAAAACTATAGATAGAAGGAAAGGAATTATGTGACAAATCTTATATAAATAGAAAGATATTTCTAACTAATTTTCAAAGTTACCAAAATCACGTTAATTGCCGATGTGTAAAAAAAAGTTATAGACCAGATATTAAAGTGTGTATAAATTGAAAAGACATATTATATGAGTCAATTTTTAGAAACTACAATGGTCAACTCGCAAGGAATTAATCATTGAATTTTATAAATAGAAAGACATTTGAGTTTACTTTCAAATGCAAGAAATGTCATGATTTAAAGCTATATTAAAAAAGTTATGATTGATTTATATTGTAGTATTAGAGCCGTTATGATAAAAATGATGATTAATTTTTATTGTAATATAAAAGCTATCAAGCTAAAAAGAAAGGGAAAGTTTTTAAAATTTGTTATTATTATGAAAGTTATTTTAAATAAGATATGAATAAAAGGTAATGTTTCAAAATTATGATGTTGTTGGCTAAAATTATCATTTTTATAAAGAAATATTTATTAGCACAAGATAAAGTCATTAAGTAAAAGAGTTGACACAAACAAAATTATTCTTTGGAAATATATCAATTTATGGCTAATAAATATGAAGTCTCATCATGTTTTTTTGAAGAACTTTGATAGCAAAATTATTATTGTCACTTGTCAATTATTCAAAAGCTCCATTAAGGAATCACATCAAATATGAAAATTTCCCATCAGTTAGGTTCATGGTTATTTAATTGGCATAAAAAAACAACTATTCTAAAATTAGTCAAAATTTTAACAACTCATAATTTTTTATTATTTTATTATTTTTATTTCCTTTATGAAATGAAAAGTGATGTCTCCCAATTATTATTCTGAGGTATAAAAATTGTGGAAGGAGTAAATTTTATAATATTTAATAAGTGTAGAGAGTTAGATCTATTTTTAATTTTAATAAAAATTTAAATTTCTACTTATATAACACAAACAAAATTTTTGAATTCTTAAACAATAACCAACCTTATCTCATTAACAATATTTTTCTGTGATATTGGTTAATAGTGAGCATTGGTTATTTTGAATTTGTTTGCACCTCCTCTTTTTATTCTTTCTTTTATTAATATTTTTTTAAAAAAAAATTATAGATCAAATATTAAATTTAAAATTAAACATTTAGAAATTTTGTACTTAATAATTATATATATAATTTAGACAATAACCATTTTTTAACAAATAAGATTGATATTTGATTGTAAACAAAATATTAGTTTATTATATATATATATATATATATATATATATATATATATTATATGTATAGTTGTTTAGAAGATTTTAGTAGTTAAAAATTTAGACATTAATTTGAAGAGGTTGTATGAAGCTTGTAACAACGAGGGAACTATTTATTTTGTGTAGTTAATGATTTAATAAATAAATAAAAATTATAAGTGCATATTATTTAAAAGATAACAAAATTAAGAAAATTTGATTTTTTTGAAAGTCACTCATCTTAAGTTTGAATGATACACATAATTTTTATTTAACTTTTTTTCACACACATATATATTATTATAGTTGTTAAGATCTTAAAGTTTCATATTCACTTTTGATGATTACAAAATATTTATTAATTTTTTGTTTTGGTGTGATTAATAAAAAGATATATTGAACAAATACATGAATAAAAAGGAAGTAACATAGAGAATAATGACAACTAACTTTCAAAGGCTTATGTAATCAAATGGAGAAGAAGTAGATAATAAGCAAATAATTAAAAATTATTTAAGCTTAATTTTCAAATCACAAGAAACACATTAATTGGATATTTGTGAAGAAAGTTATCAGTCACACATCTAACCATGTTAAAGTTATAAGGATAAATTAGATCAGTAAATTTCTAAATAATACTATAGATAGATAAAGAGGAATTATGTGACAAATCTTATATGAATAAAGAGATATTTCTGACTAGTTTTTAAAATCACCAAAATCATGTTAATTGGCAATATGTGAAAAATGTTATAGGCAAGATATTGAAGTGTGTATAAATTAAAATGGCATATTATATAAGTCAATTTTTAAAAACCTAAATAGTTAACTTGCAAGGAATCAACCATTGAACTTTATAGATAAAAAGATATGTGATACTACTTTCCAATGCAAGAAAAGAGACATGATTTAAAGTTATATGGAAAAAGTTATGATTAATTTGTGTTGTAGTATCAAAGATGTTATGAAAAAAAGTTATGTTTAATCCTTATTATAGTATAAAAGCGATCAAGCTAAAGAGAAAGGAAAGTCTTTTAAATTTGTTATTGTTATAAAAGTATTTTAAATAAGATATGAGCAAAAGGTAATCTTTCAAATTTATGATGTTGGTGGCTAAAATTATCATTTATTGAAAGAAATATTTATTATCACAAGGAAAAGTTATTAAGGAAAAAATTTGACACAAATAAAATTATTCTTTCTTATATGGAAAGATATCAATTGTGGCTAACAAAGATGATGTCTCATCATGTTTTTTAAGGAACCTTGGTAACAAAATTATTATTATCACTTATCAATTATTCAAAAGCTCCATTAAGGAAACACATCAAATCTAAAAATTCCATATCATATAGGTTCATGGTCAATTAATTAGCATGATTAATTGGCATAAAAATAACAATTATTCCAAATTTAGCCAAAATTTTAACAAAAGCCCAAAATGGAAATTTCTTGGGATAAACAATAACTAAATGTTATTTTTATGCATAAAAACAATTTGTAGACAAGGCATTTGAAAGCCTTGAAGGAGTGATCAAAAGAGTTATTACTAAAATGGCAAAAGAGAGAAAAAGGAACAAAGTGTGCTATGATAGAAAAAATTTGTGATTTTTGTGTTCTTTATGAGAAAGTTTTGTAAAATTAAGTGATCTTAATTATAAGAACAAGTGTACTTTATTGTGAGACTTCGATTAAATAATCAAAGAGAAAAAGAGCTAACAAGGTTTAGCATGAAGTTTAAAAATAGCTAACAAGGTTTAACGTGAAGTTTCGATTAGAGCAAGTGTGTTGTTAATTAGTTATCAAATCTCTTAAAAGGTTTAATTTTCACTCATGTAAAAACATTGTAGTAACAATAATAATAATAATAACAACAACAAAGCCTTAATCCCAAATTCAATTAAAGTATATTGTATAAATCTTTTGTCATCATTTTATTACGTCATGCACTAGGTTAGGTTTGAGGCCTAATTGTTCTTAATCCTTCTTAATTGAATATTTTCAAGTCAACATAAGTCTTCCTCTCTCTCTCTATCTCTCTCTCTCTCTCTCTCTTCTTACCATTTGCCTAAATTTGGTCATCCTTTTTAATTAAAGAATTTGCTAGTCTTTGTTAGACATGTGAAACCAATGCAAATATCATTCCCTTGATTTATTTCCAATAAGTATTATACCTACTTTGCTATAAATATCCTCATTCTTAATTTTGATCTTTCCTAAAGTAATCACATATCCATTCAAGCATTCTTATTTTGTCACACTCATTTTTTGAACAATTTTACTATTTTCATAGCACAACACTCACAACCATAAAAGATTGTTGGTCTAATTTTCATTGGGACAAATTTGTCCTTCAACTTAATAAAAATTTTATGGTCATATAAAAGTCCTATGACACATCTCTACTTTAGCCATCTAACCTTTATCCTATGAAGTATGTCTTCTTTTATATTACCATTCTTTTAAATATAATATAATTTAAATAATAAAATTGGTCACAAGGGAGAGCTTAAGGAATAAACATAGGATTGTGGAGAAAAACAAATTATTATAAATCACTTATGTTAATTTTTTGTTTATCATTTATATGCTTACTAATATTGTGATACACATTCACACTACTCTCACATATGTGCATACTTATTTTTCACAAGTGAATGATTGGGTTATAAGCTTTTATTTATGATTTTTTTTTCTCTCAATTATCCCTTTTTGGGTAACTTCAAGATCAATAGCAATAATCAAAATAAATGCATTTTATCGAGGGTTGACAAATATAATTCACAGTTTAAAATTCAATTGTTAAATCATTAAATTTATATATATAGTTATTTAAGAAAAAAAATAAAAATAAATTGGTTACTTTAACTTAAACTACTGTATAATGTCTTTTGTATCAATAAGAGTGAAAGAATTGGACCTTCAATGTTGAGATTTTTGTATTATTTTCTCTCTTTCAGGACTTTTATATTTAATTTTTTATTCCACTTAGGATAAAAAAAAAAAGAAATTAAGAATATTCATAGTAAATGTATTCACTTAAATTAAAAACTTAAGCTCAAAGAAATCCTATTTTTTATAAAAATATATTAAAAAAATGAATACAAAACTTTAAAAAGTCAATTAACAATTTAATATGAAAAACTACATAAGTGAGATGACATATAAAAGTTAAGATGATTATATATAGATGAGAAGATCTTAAATGCAACCAAAAAGGCAAAGTGCTAAAGTGAAAATAACTTGAATTTTTTTATTTCCCAAACCTCTATGCTTCACTTCATTTCCATAGGCTAGGTGATTATGCCACTTTTGTTAATTGACTAAATGCACAAAGATTGAAAATATTGGTGTAAAGAAACTTCATTAACTTGAAATATAAATACTAAAATTGCTATTATGGACTCTAAAAAAACCGCTATCACAAAGTGATTAATTGTATGTTTTTCTAATGTTTCTAATAGAAGAAATTATGATGTTATGTTAAATATAATTAAGAGTTCATTTTAAGGAAAGATATGGGCTAATATATATATGATTTTGATTAAGAATTATAGAAAATTGCGTCTTAGATTTTTATTTTGTTCTAGTGTGGGCCTTTAACTAATAATGATGTTTTTTTTTTTTTGTCTTTTTACAACAAAATTTTTAACCTATAAGATTGAAATGAAGACTTATAAAAAAAATTAATTGCTTTCTTATTTAATTTACGAAGAGATAGCTTCAAATATAATAATAAGGTTATTTTATTGTGGCATATTAGTCATTATTTTGAATTTCAAGAATAATATTTTTGTGAAAATAAAGATATATATATGAATTTTTCCTAATTTCCATGATAAGATATTTTATACATTGAAAAAACTTTATTTTTTTTCCTTTTTGTTTAACTCATAGTAAGAAAGACTAACTTAATATAATTGAATACAAAATAATAAAAAACATAGGATTCTAAAGTAGATATTTTTAATAATTGATATCATGTGAAAGATATATTTTAAAGACCAATTTGCCATTAAACATGATTAATATGTGACTCTCATTCCATAAATCCAAATAAATTTCAAAGAAATTTGTGAACTAGGCAACATTGCTCATTTTTTAAACATCAAAATTCAAAGTCTTATTTTTCTATATCATCAAATTAAAATTTTTTTTTGTTAGAATTTAAAAAATGTAGACTTTAATTCTTAGCTACTTTTAAGAATTTTTTTTTTTTGTAATCAACTAAGCTAGGATTGAATGTACCATCTTTTTTAATGAAAGAATAATATCATAAATACTAAACTTCTTAATAAAACTTATTTATTTATTAACAATGAAAATTAAACTTCATTCACAACACAACATCATTACAAAAGATGCTTTTTAGTTATTGTAAGGGATTGCCTACCTAATCTACTAGACAATCATTAGTTCTAATTTTTTTGGCTACTTAGTTTATAACCAAGTTTGCTTTTTTACTAATACTCAAACACTCATATCTATTATATACAAATACAAATTGGTTAACATCCCTAATAAAAGTGTTTATTTCTTACAAGTCATCTATATCATTTGTTAAAAGAGCTTTGTACATTAAGGAGGAGTTTGTTTTGATCTTAGTCACAAGCTGCCCTACATCCTTAACTAGCCTTGTTGCCTTTACTAATGCCCATGTCTTTGTCATTAAAGTTGAGCCCATCTTTTCCTTGTTGGTTAGCCTTTTTACAATTTGGTCACTCAAGTTTTTGTAGATTATTGCAATTCCTATTTGCTTTAATTTTGGATAATATAATACATCGCAATTGATCTTAAAGTATCTAAGTCTTAATGGTCTTTAAGTTGTACTGTACTCTTTAACTGAAAGACTATGAATGGTTATGATTAGGTTGCATTTTCCAATTTTGTGACAATCTTTCTAGATTCTAAATCTCGTTATCATCAGATTGGCTTATACATGTTTAAACCACACTTTAGTGCACATTTTCTAAATGTTCCAATAGGTTATGGTTATGTCATTTAGTAGTTGAAGCTCTTTGCTTTCTATTGGGAACTTTGTTATGTTGTCGCACCATAACTAAAAGGAAAGGAATCTCTATATTCTAGGCAGATAAAAAATATACTCTACAAGCCATATAGCGGTAGTATAATTACAACAACAAAAAAAATGTTCTCCACAATTTTTTCTTTTACACTATATATTAGATTCTTGTAATCCATTACTTTCTTTTTGAAGAGATTTACATGAGAAAGCAAATAATCTCTCATATTTCTCCACATAAAGATCTTGATTTTTGATGACATTTTCAAGCTTCTTATTTGCTTTCATGTTTTGGTACTTACTCAACACAACAATTGTGATTAGATCTTGAGAGAACCCCTCTCTTCCTTGAATAGGTAGTATCCTAACCTAATAATGTAAGTCTCATTTCTTTCATAATGATAAATAATGTTTTTCAACTTTTACTTTTAGCTTAAAGGGATCTTTTTTTCTATTGTTTTAGCTTATTTTGAGGTAAATAAACTTTTTATTATGAAAAAATTTCATTCCCTTTTATATGGCTTAATTAAATTTCTTACTAAAAGAAAGTGAATATAAGGAATCATTATAACTGCATTATGAAGTTTGAAGTCATTAAAAGCTAAGAGTTCTCCTGAATACTTACATCTTTCCCATTTTATATAGCCTATTTAATTCATTTTAGTAGAGTTCTTTTATAAAATAAACTATGTCAACCTTATAAAGCTTGTTTTCCCTTGTTAACTGAGAGAAAGTCCCCTGTAGGTAAATTCCTTTTAAGATTATAATCCACAACGTTATTAGGTTTTAAAGTAACCTTCAACATTGTTTTACAAGCAGAGCTTTGTTGAAATCAGTCAAATCCTAAAATCCAAATCCTCCTTACAATTTAGTTGTAGCCATTTTTCCCCATCCAATCTAATGAATCTAATATTACTCGTCTTTTACCCCACCAAAATTTCATCATTCTACTATTCAACTTTGTGCACAATGTTTAGGAAAGTTTGAAAATAGACAATATATGTTAAGATTGTTATAGCCATAGATTTGATAAAAACCTCCCTTCTTACTTATGATAATAGTTTTTTTTATATACTTTTATTTTGTGCTCAACTTTATATACAATAAAATTCTTAGCTTTCTCTTTAGATTTATCAATTTTTCTTGGCAACTGAAGATATCTTTCATGTTCATTTAAAGTTCTCATTTTAGTTGCCTTGCAATTATTCTTGTTAATGAATTGGTGTGTTTTGGCTAAATTATATGTCAGACATACACTAGTTTACTACTTGGCCTAAAGCTTTACAATAGGCTTTTATGATCTTTATTAATTTGTTGGCTCCATCCTCGAATGTCTTGCCTTTTGGTAAGGCATCATCAACAAAATAGATATGTGCGAGCTTAGGGTAATATGGTTTGATCCTCAATCCTACAATGCTTCCATCTTCCATTACTAGGCTCAACATTCTTGATAAAACATTTGACACTAAGATTAGGGACCCCATTAACTATGACCTAATATGACACCATTACACATTGCATTACTTTCCTTATACATCTTTTTAAGAAACTCATTCTAAGTCAAACATTTTAAGGAAGGTCCATTCTAACCTATCATATGCTTAATACATGTCCAACTTTATTACTATCTTTAAAGACCTCATTCTCTAGCCTTTCAAGAAGTGCAAGACCTCTTATGCAATAATTATATTATCTTGTATATCCCTCTTAAGGACCAAGGTTATTTATAAAGGAAAGATTAGATCCTGACATCATAGTTTAAGCCTATTGACAATCACTTTTGAGATAATCTTATACACAAAATGGCAAAGGATTATTGGGCGATATCCATTGATATGTTCCAAACTCTTACTCTTAAGAATCAGTGTAATAAAAGTATGGTTAAGCTCTTTAAGGAATTGACTCTTAGTAAAGAAAGCCTCAACCATTTGTGTCACATCAATTTTAATAATACTTTAGCACTAATGGAAGAAAAAAAATCAAACAAACCATATAGTCCTAATGTCTTTATGACACTAAATTAGAATTTTGTCATCATGATCTCTTCTTCAAGGACCTTCATATCTAAAGCATTAAGCATCTTATTTGTCACTAGCCAAGTTACAATGCTCAACACTTATTCATAGTTTCATACATATTGACTTCTATATAAAGTTTTAAAGAAAGTTATGATTTTTTTCTTAGGTCTTTCTCACTATCAATCTATATGCCTTTAACAAGTTTTAGTTTGGCTAATATAGTTTTTTTTTTTCTCTTTGTGGCACTCATATAAAAGAACCATGTGCTCTGGTCCTCGTATATCAATTAATTAATCAACAATTTTTTATGGCCATGTTTCTCCTCTGATTTTTAGTAATCATCAATCTCTCTAGTAACTTTCTACTCTGTCGTAAGTGACTTTTCTTTTGGCATACACACTTCACATATATGTAATGTTTCCTTTTTATTAGTAACTAAATTTGAATATCATTTAATTACTTGAGGATCAGAACCCTTGCTTTCATTTCTAGTTTTACATATTCAACTTTGATAAATTACAATCTTTTTCTTAGATGTGTCAAACAAGTCAAGTCAAGCAAGTTTAAGTTGAGTTACTTAGAGGTCATACAACATTCAAGCTAGGTTTAACTTGATTTACTTAGAGGTCATACAACATTCAAGCTAGGTTTAAGTTTAATCTACTTAGTGTTGGGTATATTTGGGTCACGTGCGAGTTGGCATGCTAATTTTTAGGAAAATATTTTTATATTTTTAACTAAGTGTTTTATCTTATATGTAAATTATATTATTATTTATACACATTATATATTATTGTTATTATTTAGATATACTATTATTATATTATCATTAAAATATGTACAATTATATATATATATATATATATATTTAAATTCTTTTATATTAATTTGTATCAAAACTATAAAAAAATATTATAGGCATTATGTATATTTATTATATATTATTATTATTAGAATAGGTAAAAATTATACTTTTTTTTATATTGATTTGTATTCAAATTCTCCTTCAAATAATTTATTTTATATATATAATTTTTATATGTAATTTTTACTATTTATATATAAATAAATTAAAAAGTAAAAATATAAAAAATATTAAACTTATTTTTTTAAAATTAAATGTTTATAATTTTTATAATAAAAATAATAAAAACTTAATTTTTGTAAATATATATATATGTCTTTTCTAAGAAAAAAAGTTAGATTATATAAGTTAGGTGAATTGTATAGAATTTGATTCTAAATTTCTAAATTATTTTAAATTTGTGTTATTTTCGAGTTAAATTTAGGTTAAAATTTTTTAAACGAATTTGAGTCAATGTATTGGATCGGATAAGAGTTTAATACCCTCTCTTTATTTTTTAGTTCCTTGTTTTGTCTCTATTAAAAATCACCAAAATATTTTTCATTGAGCTCTTTTAGAACTCAAACGGTCAAAAAAAAAAAAAAAAAACCCCTCAATTATTGACAGTTTCAAACCAATATCTTCGTTGGCGATAGTGTGGCTATAAATCAGCCACCACCGCCATTTTGAATCTCTCCGAGGAGTCTTCATCTTCAAGTTGAGTTTTTAGTTTTCACCCACAAAACTGGGCCTATTCCTTGAGAATTGACCCCCTCGCTTGGCTGTTGAGCTCTGGCAATTTTCTTCACGTACACATTTTCTTAAAATTGACCCCATATTGTTTTTTATTGGAGTGGGAGAAAATTCGAAAAAAGAAAAACCCTTGCTTTTATATATATTAATTATTTTTTTTTTCAAGTTCAGGGGGAACAATTTTCCAAAGTGAATTCAATGTGCACCGGCCTACGAGCATTAGTCACGATTTCTGACCCAAAATGGGTTAGATCCAACGGTAAATGAGTACTAGTTTTACCTTCAGTAAGTGAAGTTTTCTTCACTCGGCTCTTTGGTAAGCCCACTGGTTTCTGATTTGACTCCCTTCAGCGAGCAGACGATCTGCCACAATTTGTATATCCTCAGATCATCCATTTTGAATTCGACTGATAAAATTGCTTATTTAGAGGATTGCGAGCAACAGTCTCTGTCACTCCATAAATTCTCTATTCTACGCATTGCTCTTTAAAACCAAAATATTGGTAAGAGGTTAACAGAATTGCGTGGCAAAATATAATACGAGGCAATTTTCCTACTTTATTATAATTATTTTTTTTTTTAAAAAAAAAAAAAATTGGTTCGAAGTTTCCTACTTTGTTTTTTTCCTTCCCGACACTTGTAGTTTATGTTGGATGTTGCACTGAATTGCTGTTGGTCAAAATGGGTGACCATGGATTAATTTTATCTTTGTCACCAAAGAATACATGTTTAATCAAGAAAATGGACAAGATGAAAATCAATTTATATTGTCTAAACATCCATTGATAAAACGGAGAACCAACTTTTTTTTCTTCTTCTTCTTTGTAAGAAGAAGAAGAAAAAAACATTGACTACAAAAGTTGATTCAATATTTCAGGTATTACGCTTACAACTCTTTCTTGATACCCGATTAAACAAAGCTGACCCATCTCTGTCAGGGTCGGTTGGAGTGGCTACTCACAAGTATTATGGTTTGACACTGCCATCACATTTCTTAAACTCAAACCCTGGGACAGGGGATTTGAAATTTTTATATTAAAGGGAAAACTTTCTTTATTCACGATTTAATGGGTTTGTTAATGAAAAAAATAAATAATAATAAAAAGAACCAGGTAAAGAGTGTCGGGGTGCAGACGTACTTAAAAAGCATACCGCCGACAGTTGGTTGCATCTTCTTCTAATGTATGCCATCATTTTTCTTTGAGTTTTGGTTTTATGTTACGTGGAAAATCTGTAAAAGAGTCTTGTTTCCTGGCAGTTCTCTTATATTTTGTTGATAAAAATAATTCAGCGTAATCAATCACATTAACTAGCAACGTAAGGGAGCCCAATTTCGCTGGGCTCTCAGCCCATAAATACATAAATTGTATTTGCATAAAGATTAATGTCTAGTAAGCATACTAAATCGTTGGCCTACCTTATTCTATATTATATTATATTATATTGCAGCGACAGTAACTAATTTTGAATCAATTTCTAAACCCTCCCAAGCTTTCTAAATGAGATTCAACAAGCAAAAAAAAAAAAAAAAAAAAGAAGAACACACAAGCTTTTTACGGCGGTCCTGGCCCAACAGACGAAGTATGCCGGCTTTTGCCCTCATCTTTTTTAAGCTTTGTCCCATAGAAGGTATCTCACTTTGGCTGACGCCTTAGTTACACTTGCAAATGTTAAACCAGAACCATTGTGGAGGAAAAAGGAAAAACAAAAGCGGAGAGACAACATCTCAAGATCCCAAGCTTGCATTTACTTAACCTAGCGGGGATCATGTAAATGCAGCAATATCCATCTGACTAAACATGAGCAGATAAAACATCCAAATTGTGCTTCTCTAGAATGGGAAAGATGCCTAAAATTTGTAAGTGGCATCATATGTCATTGAAAAAAGATAAAAACACTTTTACCTACGAAAATAAACTTTTTGAAACAAGCTCATATATATGCATGCTTATTAAGATCAGTTGAGCAAAGTCACCTTTTTTCTGAAATTCGATATAGGATAGGAACCAGTTCAACTAAGCAAAGTTGCCTTATCAAGATCAGTCGTGGGAACGTAGCCGAGATTCTAATTCGTAGCTTTGTGTAAGCAGCAATTCTTGCTCAAAAGGAGAATCGTACTCGGGCCAACCATGAAGAACGTCCAAATCAGTTTCTCCTAAGCATTTGATAAGGCGGCAGAACAACTCTTCAAAGTTTTTTGATCAAAACCTTATTGCAACTTTTTCAGTCCAAATGAAGAGCAGCTTTTGGGTGTGCATGTGTTTGAAAAAACCAAAAAAAAAAAAAAAAAAAAAAACACAATCGAATTATATTATTTAAGTAATTTATGATTTAATAGTTTTTTTAATAAATTAAAAAAAAAAGAAAAAAATACAGCCATGATTTTCGATGCACTATTGGTTAAAAAAAAAAAAAGCACTCTCTGTGACTATCAAGAATCCCAGAATTAATCATTTGGGCCCTCAATGGTGTGAAACGCAAGCACTCTGTATAAACGAACCAGAGTGTTGAGAAAGAAAGATCAAGATTTTACTTGTATAAAAACCGAAAAATGAACAACCTCTTTCCTATAAAAACTGATGAAAGTTCTTTCACACCAATGTAGGGTACCAAAGTCCGTAAACGAATCGCAAGGATGATTCTCGCGTACTGACCAGTAATTTAAAATACACTCCACTACATGTACTGCCTTTCAATTTACCATCTATCGACAAGTGTAATGTTCACACAACCAAAAGAACCTTTCAAATCTGAAAATTTTCACATTTTGGATGAAGATAAGGTGTGTCAACGGTTTGGTTATCACATGTACATTAATCTGTTACCACATACAACATACAGAACCTGATGAAGCAGTTTTTGAGGCAATATGTAGCTTATAAGAAAAAGAACCCAAAAAAACAAAACTGTGATTTGGCGACACATTGAACCAGCTTTCAAAGAATAACATCTGATCTAGGGCATACTGGATAAAAAGTTCTTCACAGTTTTGTATCTAGTTGCCTACGAGGTGCGCCTTCTCCACAGGTCTCCTTCACAATGTAAATAACTGTGAGGCATTAATCTTGAAAGATTTTCACCCCAAAAAGATGATTTTGGAGTTACCTTGGAAACTGCAGGGAAACTAAAGGGTCCTTGGTCAACCTCAGCCAAAGAATCAAAACCAAAGGATGTGTCCTGAGAGTTGACATTTGTTTGTGAAGGTATAACAATTGGCAGATTTGAGATGGTGCACTGACTTGAAATGTTATGAGAAGTATGCAACGAACTTTCTTCATTTGCGGAAAATGCACCTGTTGCTGCATTGGTATTTGACAGCATATTCCCTTCGTCAATGTTCAGTCCTGTTAGGGGCAGCTGCAAAGGCTGTAGTGCTCCGGGAAAGCACATTGAGTTCAATCCATTTCTCATTGTCAGCATCTGCAAAACAATCTCAGTGACTTAATACTAAATTCTTTTCTAAATAAAATGTACCTTTTACCTCTTATGCATCTTTTTCCTTCTTTTGTGAGGCAGGCAGGTTGGCGGGTTAGCAGTTAGATCCCTCTTTTCTATTGTTATCCAGATGCATGTCATGCCCAATCTAATTTTGCAGTTAGGCCTTCAACAGGGTTACATGCTACATTCCAGCAGTATATTTGATGGAGCATCCCAAACATTTTAGAATTAAAACGTTGATAAAAGCATCATTGGCAGTAAGTCCATAGACAAATCAGTCAGTAAAGCTAACTAAAAATTTATCCTCAACAGATAACAAATGTTCCCAATGGGGTGAGAGATTTTTCAGTCTGCTATGACCCATCATGCTTGGTTCTGGGAGCAGACAGATTTAGCTGTCCACAGGGGTCATAGCTTTTTGTGTAATGGGCCCTGGAAGTGGAAGTCCGAGAGTCCACCTTCCATCAATAGATTGTCTTATTTGCACCTCAAGGGAACACATAATTGTCATAGTTAATCCAACATCCAAAATCATTCATCAGAAGTTCTTTAGCCTGGGATGCAACACTGATGTTGTATTAGGAAAGATTAAATACATTGAGTTCAGAGGTTTAATTAAAGGAATAATATGGAAACATGAGGCAAACCATGTTCAAAATATTTAAACTCTCCTGCTGGACATGTATACCTTTCCCAAATTGGGCATGATAAATGGACACATTAGAACAGATCTAAGTCAACAGAGCTACAAAATTACATGAAGGTTCAAGAAAAGGCATCTCTATTGTTCATAGAGTTATTAAATCAATTGAATTACATATAATCGCTACAACATAGAATGCAGAATAGTCAAATACAATTCTAGTACTAAAATTTCACATCTTGCTCATTTTGTTATAATTCATTCTTACCTATTCTTCCTCATGTTTGACAAGAACATCTTGATAAACATTTAGTCTTGCTATTACTGGGCAACATGCCATAATGAGTTTTTATAAAAATCCACCAAAGTATGCCATGTTCCGTACAATGTGTTTGTTAGTTTTATACTATCAACTAAACTGTATATTTAAAAAAGAAAAAAAAGGTACATATTCTACACTTCTTTAGCATTTAAACATTCAATCCAGTGTCTGCAGGCCATAACCAAGAATCCAAAAGAATGCATAAGGCCAAACCCTTGAAGGACCATCATTCAGTTGTGGTCACCAACACAAAATTGTGATCACCTGAAGGGTGCTCCTGAAGGGACTTCAGTGTATTTGCAAAAATTCTCTGGCCTAATATTTTGAACCAAAACACTCTGCCACCCAAGACTTCCACTCGTTTGTTCTCCAAAAGTCTTGTGTAAAATTACTTGGCCAAAAAAGACCATTACCATTGTGTCCAACAGCAGTATCTAATGTTTAGAGCCAGCTAAACTTGCAATAACAGATAAAAACTCACTGTTTTAGGCTTTGAGTTGAGTATCTCATCCACAAAAACCAAAAATTGGGAACAAACACAAGAAGTAAAAGAGACACAAAACAAGTGGCTAATCACAACTGCAATGTCAGTATCAAACAATGTTCCAATAAAGAAGAGTGTTCACCTGTACTTGAAGTTGAAGCTGCTTCAAGTATTCAATGGCATCATCCAGCATCGAAGCCTTATCGGTCTATCACACAAAGAAAAAGAACACCATCATTCACATCAAAGACATCATCAAGAAAATTGGTTAGAAGTCATCAGGCAAAGTTACCTTATTAGAATTCGGAATTAGGTTCTGCAAGGCTTTCATTTTCTCATTAATCCTACTCCTTCTCCTCTGTTCACAATTCACATATTTCATAAATAATAATAAAAAAAACCCAACAATTGAAAATCCAATAATTGCACACAGAGCACGCACACACAAAACGGGACGCTTGGCAACTTACCTTTTCAGATAAATTATGAACCTCAGCGGTTCTGCTTCTTTTAGAAGAGCTCCGCGGCTGAGCTCTATCAGATGGCACCCCCGACATCTCCGCACCGTTCTAAATCCAATCAGCAATCCACCGGCAGTCAAATTATTCAGAAAAAAAAATTCCTTCCATTTTCTATAGATGTTTGAAAAAGGGTTAAAAAAAACAACAATTCCTCGAGGTAAGGTGCTAATTACCTCGCTATCGCAACTGAAGTCGCCGGCGTCAATCTCAACAGAGACTCCTTTCCTCTTCGAACTAAAAGAGGAGACCACATTCTCTTTAGCGAAATAACCACCGGGATCGGAGATATTGACGCTCGAGCCTCCACCTCCACCTCCTCCAGCTTGGCACTCCGGCTCCAACTGATGTGGATCCAGCAATTCCGTGGCCGAGGCAGTCTCTGGCGGCGGCAAAGGAGAAGAGGAAAAGGCACGGTGAACGAATTTAGAGGAGGAAGTAGAAGGATTGTTGTGGAGTAGTTGGTGAATGAAGTTGGAGATTTCTTCAGGCTCAGTGGCCGGAGATGGAGCCCTACCGTACATATCCGCCATGGACAATGATAAACCAAATAAAAATAGTTAAGAGCAACTGAGCAACGGGAATTTTAAATACGCTTTTATCTTTACTCGTCTGGTTCTTCTCTCTCTCTCTCGTTAGTGTTGTGTTCTTGCTCCTAAGCTTTTGCTCTTTTTAGAAGGGTCATGGAATTGCTTTCTAATCAAATTGGATTAGTCTCCCGCCTTGTTGATTAGCATTCCTTTTTATTTATTTATTAATTATTATTATTATTATTGAAAGGAGTTTTTTTTAGTCGAGGAAGCCAAAATATATTTAACCTCCTTGACATAAAAATGCAATGACAATAAGTTAATATAAGTTGTGCACGTCATAACAAAGAAAGTAAACCAGAAAGTTAAGTTGAACGACAATAGGTTGGAAGAGGCTAGATGCAGGCCGTGGCCTGATTCACTGAAGAAAAAACCTAGTCGGGTCGTAGATTAATGCTGCAGCGTATTCTCACGAATAGTATTATCTTATAATACTCTAGATTTATTAAGATTTTTTAAAATATTTTATATTATTTTTAAATTTTAGATATTTTTTAATTATCTAAATATTTCATAAAAAATTGTTATGGGAGTTCTCTTCGTATTATTTACTCATAAAAATTATAATTTTCATATAAATTCTTTTTATGTTTCACTTAATTTTTTATTTAATATTTTTCAAATTTTTTTTTATTTTTAGTTTGGTGAGTTTTAGTAAATTTAAATTTTACTTAATATCATACTATACACTAAGTTGGTATGATCATTGCAAGTTAGAAAATGTAAGATTGTTATAAAAGTCTCAGTTTGATATGATAAGAACTATAAAGAATATGATTTCAATCACAAATATTACATAAGAAGAAATGTCTTAACAATCAAAGCAAGTTTATATAAAAATGTATAAGTCATCCATGCTAAAACCTTGGGAAAAGCCCAGAGATATAAGGAATAACCTTAACAAATACTTGATTTGTATGAAAAAAAGAATTAGTGATATGTTGAATCATACAAAGGAGTTAAAGGTTTAGAAGTTAAGATGGTATTCTCCATGATATCATTTGTCATCTTGTTAGTCAAGTAGAAGAATCATTATGGAAGGACATTTGTTTGCTCTATAAGAAATTTATAGGGTTTTCTGCATACATGAAGTTTACGAAATAGAGGTTAAATGTGTGTTTGGACAATTAAAAAAGGCGCATTCTAATATTGCGTTGTGCAAATGAGTAGTTGCAGCTAACTCATCTACAACTGTACTAGAGCCACGATGGGTTGGAGTGCTTAAGCTAAGAACCTTCAAAGGTTTGCATAATGCTCCTGAAGTTGACAACTTCATATGGGAGTTAAAAAAGTACATTGTTGCGTTAAGTATAGAAGAAGATATAGAAAAAATCTAGTTAACTACGTTGTATCTCATATACATTGTTATGCTTTGGTAGAAGAGAAGGTAGGAAGACATTAGAAGAGGTACATGTTTTATCACAATCTTTAGTGACTTTAAAAATGAGTTGAAGCACTAATTTTATCCAGAAAATGCCAAAGAGGCTCGTGGTCATCTTCAAAGACTTAAGCATTTGAGCACTATTCGTAATTATGTAAAGGAGTCTAACTTAGTGTTAGAAATTCTTGGCATGTCCAACAAAGACCAGTTATTCTTCTTTATGGATGAACTTCAATCATAGGTCAAAACAGAGCTTAGGGAATGTAGAGTTTAAGATTTGGCAAAAACAATTGTAAACGTTAAAAGTCTAATAAACCATAATGGGGGCCAATGTAAGGAAGGTCATAAAAGTCAAAGATCAAATAATTTGAAAGATAAAGGTAAGTAAAGAGAAGGTTTTTGACAAGTCAATATCAAAGTATAATTGTTTTATATTTGATGGACTTTATTAGAATCAAAAGTGTCCCAAAAGGAAAACACTTAATGCCTCAATTACAATATTCGAGGAGCAAGACCCACAACTTAACAACAAAGAGAAAGACCCATGACCCAACAACAAAGATGTGCATGTTGGATCTACATAACTCCTCAATGTAATTCAGAGTTCCCCCAAGTCTTATGCCAAGAGATTGATGTATGTATACATTAATATCAATAAAAAGGGTAGCAAGGTCATTATTGATACAGGTGTATCCCATAACTTCATCTTTATTAAAGAATCCAAAAGATTGGGCCTTAAAGTCATAAATGGTAAAGGTTCCATCAAAGTGGTTAATTCATTGGCTAAGCCTATTCAATATGTTACTCATTATTTGTAGACCAACATTAGGACATATATAAGTCAATTGAATTTTTTAGTGGTACCCTTAGATGACTTTAATGTAATCCAAGCATGAAATTCCTCAATCAAGTCAAGGCATTTTTTGTTCCTTTTATCAACACAATATGCATCATAGATAAAGAGAAAACTTGCATTATCCATAATTTAATTTAAGAAGGGTGTGAAACAAGACGAGGACAAGGTATCCTCACTAGTTTACAAGGATATGACAAGGATAAGTCAAGTCCTTTATTTAATGTGCGAGTAAGTACAATCAATCCTCAATAAATTTAATAACGTGATGTCTAAAGTGTTACTGCAAAAACTCCCACCAAGATGAGAGGTGAATTATAAGATTGAAATAAAACTAAGGGCTAAACTATCAGCTATTGGACCTGACTGCATGATGTTACCTAAATTAGTCGAGTTACAAAGACATTTAAAGGAGTTGCTCGATGTTGGTTTTATTCGACCATTTAAGGAACCCTATAACACACTAGTTCTCTTTCAAAAAAAGAAAGATAGTTCCCTTTAGATGTGAATTGACTATTAGACACTTAATAAGGTGACCATTGAGAATAAGTATCTAATACTCTTAATTGTCAATCTCTTCGACCAACTTAGCTATGTTTGGTACCTTACCAAATTAGATTTGCATTCAAGATGCTATTAAGTTGCAGATTGTGGAAAGAGACAAGCCAAAAACAATATATGTCATAAGATATGAATAATATAAGTTCTTAGTCATGTTATTTGTGTTGAAAAATGCCCTGGTCACTTTCTACACTTTGATGAACAAGCTTTTCCATCCATACCTCAATCAATTTGTGGTTGTGTACTTAAATGACATCATAGTGTATATTTATTCCTTGGAGGAGCATGTGCAACATCAAGAGAAAGTGTTCTAAGTGTTACAAGACAACGAGTTATACATAAAAAAGATGGAGTGTTCATTTGTCTAAGAAAAGGTGATGTTCTTAAGACATAAAATAAAGGATAAGAAGTTTATGATGGACAAATTTAAGGTCTAAACCATCTAAGATTGGGAGCTACCAATAAAGGTACATGAATTATGATCCTTTCTTAGTTTTATAAATTATTATTCTTGTTTCATTAAGAGTTATTTTGCAAGAGTCGTTCTGCTCATGGATCTTTTTAAGAAAAATTATACTTGGGAATGAGATTTGAAATGCCAATAAGCACTCGACAAACTCAAAGTGGTCGTGTGTGAAGAGCTAGTCTTAAGCTTACTCGACCACTTCAAGCCATATAAAGAGCACGCCAATGCCTTAAACTTTGCCATTGAACGATTTTTCGTGCAAAACAGACACTTAATCGCTTATGAAAGATGAAAGTTCAATGAAATAGAACAATATTATATGGTGCAAGAAAAAGAAATGATGGTCATTATTCATTGTTTAAGAATATGGTGACATTATCTATTAGGCTCAAAATTCATAATCATGACTAAAAATATTATCACAAGCTACTTCCAAATCCAATAGAAGTTAAGTCCCAAGCATGTATAATGACAAGATTTCTTAGCCAAGTTTGATTTTCACTTAGAGTATAAGCTAGATAAAGAGAATGTGGTTGTATACACATTAAGTCGTAAGATGGAAACGTTGACCTTGATTAACCAAATGGATCACCCTTGACTTGGTTAGATCAAGGAAGGATTGTTGCAAAATCCCTTTGTAAATAATCTTTTTCCCCTAGTGGAAGAAGACAAGATGCAAAGATTTTGACTTACTAATAAGCTACTTTACAACAAAGGAAATTAGTTTTGTGTA
The DNA here is from genome assembly GCA_021464305.1 of Kandelia obovata. NCBI lineage: Eukaryota > Viridiplantae > Streptophyta > Magnoliopsida > Malpighiales > Rhizophoraceae > Kandelia > Kandelia obovata. The sequence goes on along the minus strand of CM038477.1, from coordinate 6,359,963 downwards.
CCTAAATGGAGAAATCTTCGTAGAGATCTTATTAAGGAATGTTATGATTCAAAGTGGGTTGGTTATCTTAGAATAAAACACACTTTTTCCTTATTAAAGACCATATACTATTGGTTGTGGATGCAAGATGAGGTGGAGTCTTACATAAAAACTTGTTTTGCGTGCAAACAAAACAAGAACAAATAACAACTATTTATAGAATTACTCAAGTCCTTTCTAATCCCAAAAAGACTATGGAAGAGTGTCTCGATAGACTTTATCTCTTCCTTACCTAAGTTTGAAAGGTTTGGAAGTATCATAGTGGTAGTCAACTGATTTAGTAAGTATACTACATTCATTCTAGTCTCAACAGACTATACAACTAAAGAGGTGGCTCGTTTGTTTCTCAAACATGTAGTTAAGTTTTGAGATGTCCTTATGAACATTTTGAGCTCCCAAGATCCTCACTTCATTGAATGTTTTTTGATATAACTTTTCAAGCTACTTAGGATGGATTTAAACTTTTAAACAAACTTTCATCCCCAAAGTGATGGACAAATTGAGCCTATCAACATACTTCTTGAGTTATACCTAAGGCATTATACAAGTTCCAAGCAACGAGATTAGGTAATATTATTTGACATAACTCAATTCTCTTATAATTTACAAAAAAGTGAGACTACCAGCAAGAGTCCCCTTAAGGTGGTAATGGGACAACAACTTATAACACCCTTTATACTTACATCAAGCTATAAAGGCAAGAATCCACTCATGTTTAAGTTTGCAAAGTCTTGGCACAAGTAAGCTGAGCTAACTCGAGTGTACTTAAACAAAGCATCTAAGAGGATAAAGAAATGAGTAGACAAGATGAGGGGGCAACTCGAATTTAAGGAAGGTGACTAAGTCATGGTGAAACTCCCTTCCTAATGATTCAAGTTATTGAAAAAGGTACACAAAGAATTAATAAGAAAATATGAAGGTCCTTTTCTGGTCATCTGAAAAATCGATAAGGTCTTATACTAACTTCAATTACTTTCAGAGCTTAAGATTCATTTAGTCTTTCATATAAACCTACTCAAGTCACATAATTAAGATATGAAAAATTCTTCTCAAGTGGATTTAAAATGAGCATTGACCACTGTTATGACTTCATTTAATAGAGAAGTCAAAAGCATATTAGTAGATAGACTCATATAAAGATAGGGTGTGTCAAACTACCATTGTTCAAGCAAAGAACCTACTTGAGAGCAAAGTAAGTTGGAAGCACGAAGATGCACTATGATAATTCCAAGGCCAAATTTAAAGATTTTGAAAAAAAGATATTACGAGATTAAATGGGGCAAAATGTAACATTCTTTTTTTATTATTTTTCTCGCATCTTTCTAAATCTTTTGATGTATATAAATCTTATAAAGTGTTATATAGAACTATTTAGAATACTCTAGATTTTTTAAAAATTTTTTAGGATGCTTTGTAATAATTTAGATATTTTTTAAACTTAAAATATTTTTTAGATATCTAGATATTTCGTAAGAAATTTTTAGAGTTTCTTAAGAAGGTAGAGGGAGCCTTCCTCATTTGTATCCATACACAGAAGTTGTAATTTCTATCATCTATACAAGTATTTTATTAATTAATATCATACTATACTAAGGTTGCATAATGATTTGAAGTTAAAAAAGTTAAGGTCATAGAAAAGTGTTGGTCAATAATGTAAAAAAGTTAAAGTTATAGCAACGTGTTGGTAATATAAGACTGTGTTGGTAACTGTATGCATATACTCAAACATATTGATGTTAATGGTACAGTAGTATAATATGAAGTTGTAAGTAATTACTTAAATATATTAATTTATTTTTTAAATGATCAAATTTTTTAATAATTTTTAAAAATATATACCATTACTGGAGAGTTAGTTGATAGAGTGGATGTCAAATTTTTTATTTATTATATCTTTGTACCAAGTCATAATTTAATTTTATATAAAATATTTTTTTTAAGTTATATTTATTTTTTTTAATGTGTCATATGTAATTTTATATTATATAAATTTACTTTATTATTTTTAATTTTAAAAATACTAATTAAATATTTTGTTTTTTCTTACATTTATCATTTAGTTTGTTAAATTAGAGAAATTTTTTTATTTTAGTTTTTATATCAACAGGGTTCCCTGACAATATTGACGGAATGGATCACAGTTAATTTTTTTAAAAATTAATAAAAATGCAAGATTTAGAGGAAACAGTAACAAATCTATTATTATTTCTTGCACAAGTAATTAAGAATAGTGCATTCATTTGATAAGAAAAAAGAACACATCAATTGAAATTGTGTTAGGAAAAATCTAATGTAACCCAATTTATTGATGTCAATCAGAAAACCGAAAAAAGACTCCAGGATGGATGTTCAAGTGATATCATAAACTATCAATTCAATAACAAATATAATTAATGTTCAAAACCAGTTCTGCACTACCATTTCTTGACAGTTGCAGTGTCCAACAAACTGTGTTCCCCTTCCCTTGTTTATGACTTTCTTTTTTATGCCAAAAAAGAATGCCCCTTTTGTCAGCCATTCCATGCAGTAATCCAAAAGGGGTACTACCAGGAAAAAACAAAAAAACAAAAATCAGAGCCAATCTTTCTTTTTGGCCACCTATCTGCAGATGATTGTAAAATTTGGTAATGTCAAAAGGTCCTTTCTCATGTAGCAAGCCCAGTTGTTTTACAAATGGGGCACCAGTTCTTGAGCATCAGCCATTTCTTGATGCATTCTGTGTGGAAATTATGGCCGCAGTCTAGCTTTCCAAGATCTTGTCCATCGTTGTATTCCTCCTGAATGCATTAAACAACAATTTATGAAATGAGCAAGCAGACATCTACAAAGAAATGACACAGGATCACATTCTTACCTGACAAATGCAGCATGGTTCTGCCTCCACTTCATTTTCCACTGCAATAATATATTTCCTCTGCTTCAATCGTTTTATAATAGTTTCTTCACTCAATCCAGTACTTACATTTCCAATGCGTTCTTCCAAGGCCAGCAACTCCTATAATTCCCAGAAATTTGCATTAAACAAACAGTTAAGAAAACAGATATTTAACATTGGTATAGATTCCAGGAAATATTTTGTTCATTTTACCTCATATGACATGTTATCTACATCAAGCCGCATATCCCTATGCCTATCATGAATATCAGCCATCCCAAAGGGCATTGACTGGTTAAGAATCATCAAATCCTGAAACATAAGCAAGAGGGCACATCAAACACCAAACATATATCTGCATGAAGAAAAGTAGTAGTCAAAGGCACAACTTAGTGAACTTGTGATATATTTCCATGCCAAGTAAAATAAAAATTTTGTTATTCTTTCCTCAATTTCAAAATACACTTGCAGGAGTTTTTCCCATTTGTAATTGTGTGCAGTTCAATAGGCTGTATGCAAGAAACAAACTGCCGACTGAATTGTCAATCGTCTTGCAACCAGGGACAATTGACTAGGGGCTTATAAAGTAGATGTCAAGCAAAGAGTTATTATGGTGGTGAAGAGATAAGTTGGAAGAGGCATCTTCGTATCAATCACCAAGTTATATCTTTTTACTATTGTGAAACCACGGCCACGTGTCAATAGAACCTCTTGAATCATTCTTTTAATGATAAGAAACTCAAATATCAACTCTAAATTAAACTACCAGCTATTAACTCACATCAAATCAGATATAGAGCAAAAGCTGAATTATCTGCACACACCCATTTCTCCACTCGACATGTATGGAATCAACATACAAAACGCACACACTATAGAGGCCAAAAGTCTAACCTCAAATCGCAGGCTTTCACCTCTACGCATGAGATCCAGGACATTGCGAATCTGCTAAAGAAACATAAAAAAGCAATATGAGCTAATACAATCTCCAAATAAAACAACTGTGTGCTATTCAAAAACTGCAGAAAACAAGTATAGATGAACAGGTACTTGGAAATTGGAAATTGCTTGCAGCTACAGGTACCAAGCATAGAACAAACTGCTACTGCACAAATTTGCGTGGGCTTGTGACACAAACTAGTAAGAGTCTTGGAGCACAAGAAGAAAAGGTGGTGTTGGTGTTACAGTTATTTTCCTAGGTGTTTGGCGAGTAATGCACATATTCATCTGATCCTACTTGCCCAGAGACCCAAAAGAGAAATCTAGAAGAAATACTGTTCCTACAAGGATATTGACAAAGAATTTCTAGAACAAGAAGTCGACAACATGTCTCGCACACCCTAACACTAGAGGTTGGGGTTGGGGGATATTGCAAAACATTGCATGCCTTGAAATTCACAAACTACATTGATGACACAAATGGATGTGCCACAACTTGCACAAGGGAGGATAATTAACAAATAGACTCATCAAATTTAGGAAAAGTGCAATTACAATGTTCTGAGATGTTTAATAAAAGAGGCTTTAGTTAAGCAAACAAATGTGCCTATTCACTTTGATGAAGTAATGTTCATGCCACAAGGCATGATAATTAACAATTAGACTCATTGAATTAGGAATAATTCTAAGTGAAAAGTTCCAGGAATTTAAGAGGCTTCACTTAAAGCAAACAAAAGTGTCCCTTTTGCTTAGTCACTTTGATGAAGTAATCCCGAAGGCACATAACATGTTATATATCATACACTTCAGCCCTCAGCTAAAGGTAATATACTTTGTCAAGAAAAGCAGAGGAGTACTAATGTTGAATAATGTTTTTAAAAATTCTGATTCATACTGAAGCAGCATCGATATAAAAGCAAAACTCATTAAAAGAATATTATAACAAAACTAAAACCAGTGGTCTAAAAGAGACATCACAATAATAACCAGTGGTCTTAGAGAGTAATAAAGCATGTTGAAAATCTTTCAAGGAAAAGCATTCATATCAGAGTTCTAGAACTGACCTCAGACACAACAAGCCTGCTTCTTCCTTCCCTAGCAGAAGTCACTGTTTGCAGTGGATAGGGAATTCCCAGTGCACCATCAACATGTCTCTCCAGCCACAATCCAGACCTTGCATGTGATCGATGATGCCCTTGGCTATTAGTTCTAGATGAAATTGCCATCTCTTCTGATGAAGCTAGAGGAACTGGATCCACTGGAGAATGAGTACGGTTCTGAACTTCAAATTCACCACCAGCAGATGAAAGCAAAGAACGACGAACATACTCAGCTAGTCTACGTGAATTCCTTGAAGAAGTATTGTGATGAGGAATCCAGTTTGGAGCTGATAAAGGATGAAGACCTGAATTTGAAACAGCCCCAGAAGTAGAAGCAACATTTCTAGGAACATTTGTAGTTAGAGTGGTTCCATTACTATTGGCTGGATTTCGAAAGAAAGGTCTCAATTGTGTTGCAGGTACAATCATGGAAGGTTCCCATGCATTACCCACTAGACTTCTTGAGTTGGCTTGCTCTGCATCATGAAGAGCAATAGAAGTCATTGAATTACCAGTTCTTGCACTAGAGCTTTCATTCCAACCAAATGGTTGCATGTTTTGAGGCAAGGCTGAGAGAGTTACAAGCGGCTGTCTTAGTGATGCTGAACCATCCACTGCTGGAGATGGAATTGATCTTGAGTTCAACGAATGATCAACAGGAAAAAGTCTAGATGACTGGTGTGAAGACGGCATGCCTGAACGCCTAGCAGCACTTCCAGCAGAAAATAGAGCAGGGGGCACAAATTCTTGATTTGAAGGGTTTATTCTCAAACGGAAATTTCTGTGAGAGCTTGCGCGTTCTACTACCTCTGAATCAGAACTGCCACTGGGATCTAGTCCTCTCACACCTAGTGCAAGCCTGGGATTCACCTGTGGAGCAGTTATGCTCAAACTGCTGCTCACATTATAGTGGGCAGGAACACTAGCCCAGACACTACTCTCAGCATGCTGAAAGAAGCTTGAACTTCCACTTACAGAGGACTGTCCAACATCTCCTTCAACAGCCTTTCTTTTGCGGGGGCGGCCATCTAATGAGCAACCAGTTCTGTTGTTATTCTCTTCCACTAAGTATCCACCACTTCCAGAAGGAAGCAATTGAGCATCAGATCCACCTACAGGTGGAATACGCTCATTTTCTGTCCCATTAGGTTTGTAGATGTTAGAGCCTTCCATCAACTGACAGTTGCCACTGCCCTGACCAGGACAAGCATTCAAATTGAAATTCTGCAGAACTGCATTGCGATTAGAACTTTGAATGAATTGAGGGTTGACATTAACACTGTGCAGAGGAACAACATTTGTTGATATACATCGCCTTTCTTCTAACCTTGGGCCATCTATACCACAAGAAATTGCCGAAGATGACCACCCAAGTTCTTTTCCATGCTCTTCGCCACTTGCCTCGTGTTGTACACCACTAGAACTAGGTCCACCTAAGCTCCATCGACTAAAGCTTTGTCGTTCTTGATCAACAGAACTTGCATACATGCTGTTAATGTGACTAGATGACAACATGTAGTCTGCTTGTCGGTTTTCTGTAGGATTTCGCATGTTATTCCAGCAAATTTGCTGGTCTATGGAAGCATTACCTGATGTAGATCCATGTTCAAGGTCCAGGATTTCTGGCAAGGAGCCAATTATACTTCTCTGCCCTTGCATTACGTTAATAATAATGCCCCCAATAAGTTATGAACAAGAGCTGACAATTCCAATGCAAACGACAACACACAATTTTTCCAGATCTGAAAAGTTTAACAAAAATTAAATATTAAATTTGAAAACCAGAAAGGTCCATGAAAAGAAAGAAATAAAAGACTTGCACTTAGTAAAAGTCATTACAATAACGTCAGAGGGAAGCTTTCCAAATGCCTAAAAACTTGTAAAAACCATGTACTTCAGTCACCGTAGAAGCTCATAATTGCCAAATTTTATCACCTACTTCTGCTAAAATTACATTTCTTAGTCTCTTTTCTCTAAAAAAGAAAGATGAAAAGACCACAAAGCAATGTGCATTGAGGGATTAAAATTCTACATGAAACTGTCTAATTGCCTATACAACACTTAATTCCACAATGTAGTAAAAAAGCAAGGATTATCTCGTTCTTCTTGCCATCTCCTTATATGTAAAGACAGGCTTATACAGCCCTATGATAATTATAGGTGGCTTTCCCTCATTTTCACTAATATTCATCAATACTTGCTAGCAACTAGATCCAGTGGGCAACCTAAAGTCTGTTTGCACAAAAACCTATATAAATTCCCTAGCACCAGAACCATAAACTCCTACCATAATCCTACAACCGTGGACACCAGTTCCATAGAAAAGAAACCCACAAACATGAAGTACTAACCAATTAAAATCACATTTAGCATAAGAACACAGCACTCGGCGGCACAGAAGATCTAACTCTAACACACAGACAAGTCTCAAACAATCAACAGTTGTAAGCTTTTACATACAGACTACCCAAGAAGGGGGGAAAAAAAAACAGAACGGTACAAATAAAAAAACACGGCCAAAATGAAAAGCAACAAGCATAGTTCAGAAAAAAAGCCAACCAATTTCTTCCACCAATTACAACAATGAAAATAAGATAAAATAAAATAAAAAGAATCGAAGTCATCCCTGGATGCAATAAACAAAACAGCAAAAAGCTAACAAGGGAAAAAATAAAAAAATTACTTTGAATCTCCCACCAACCACAAACATGATGAAACTGAGGAACCCAACACTGCATCAAAGATGGAAATCGGTTTGTGCCATATATTTTGCCAACCAAAAAGCTTTCAAAAAACATACAACAATAAAATACTTTTCAAAACAAAGAAAGCAATTGAATTCTCAAAAACAAGCCAGTAAAAAAAAAATAGTAATAATTAATTAAAAGACGTTCTACACTTTGAAGAAAAATCAAACACCTTTGTAAAGAAAATTTCTTTACAGTTTTAATTAAAATATAACGAAGAAACAAGAGCAAAAACAAAAATGAAAAAAACAGACATATCATGGGTATAAATCAGACACAACACCCTCTATACCCACATCATCCTTAACCGATCGAGCTAAACCAAAAAAAAAAAAGGGTAATAAAGAAAGACATGAAAAAGTAGCTTACCCAATAATAAAAAACAGAAATAAACCGAACCGATCCAAGAATCTGCCCCCAAAAACACCCAAGGATTAGAGTCAAAATATTGAAGAAGAAAAACAACAGGAAGCCTACGTTTTCTCTCCGGCGATATTTTCTATCCCTCTATCGAGAAGTAGAAAGAAAGAAAACCCCGCTGGCAAACAGACGCAGAGAGACGATAAGAGAGAGAGAAAGAGGCAGAGGCTTTAGAGAGGATATGAGAAAAAATAAGATGGGTAAGGCAATGGAAGAATAATAAAAGAGAGTAAAAGACGACAATGGACAGTAATTTACGAAACAACCCAGCAGGGACATGGAGAGAGAGAAAAAGAGAGCGTTTTGTGAATTTTTTTTTGGGTGCGTGAATGAGAATGAGATGGCTATACAAATAGAGGCAGGAAGAGAGAGAACGGTTTCCCAAAACAAAAAATGAAATTAAAAGGAAAAACAAACGAGCAATTACACTTACAAGCAAATAGCAAACAACCAAAGCACAAAGGTGGCTTTCTCACCAAATGGCTCTCTTTCTCTTGTTAGCCACCCCTCTCTCCCCCCCCCTCTCTCTCTCTCTCTCTAAATCTAACATCGTATCTAAATTCATAAATATCAAATCTGATTTTGTAAATTGTTTCCCTCTGTAGACTTTGAACATATAGACATGAAAGCAAAGTACAGAAATGGTAATTAATAATTAGAGTTTCTCATTATATTATTACTCTCCTCAAAGGAATTTTTTTTTTTAAAAAAATAGGAAATAAAGAAGAGACGGTTCCTCCCAAAAGGGCAGCCCCACTCTTTGTTTCTCTCGGAATATTTATTTATTTGGTTTCCTTTCCACCTTCACGCTAAAATGCTACCACATCTGTTTTACCATCACTCAGACGCCCACCCACTCGCCCTCCTCTCTCTCTCTCTCTCTCTCTCTCTCTCTCTCTCTCTCTCTCTCTATATATATATATATATATCTATGCATACACAATTTGAGGTGAATGATTTTTTAAGGCTGAGCTGTAGTTGAGTTGTGCCAAAGGAAAACGAAACTTTTCGTAAACGTGGCATTGGTATAAGCACTCTGGACCCACAGTTCATGACTTAGATTGTTTTCCTCGCGTTCCTACAAATCTGATTGCTTTTGACCATGTGTTCTTGCATTTGTCCTCCCCTCCCCCGACTCAAGAACATCCTTGCGTAATAATATTTATAGAATAATACAGTAAATATAAAATGATAATAAAATACTTTTATTATATTTAATTTATTTCTTTTTAAAAATAAATATAATTTAATATATTTATATTTTGTATTACTCGTATTATATTCTCATATTATATCTTAACTATTAAAACTTAACTTTTTGAAATAAATTATATATATATATATATATATATATATATTAGATGAAAATAATTTTTACCATATTTATTAAGAAATATATTTTTATTTATATTTTATTTAAATAAAAAAATAAAAAGAGAATTAAATCATGAATATTTTTTAAAAAATAAATAAATAATGAATTTAATAATTTTTTAAGAAAACAAAAAAATACTTAAATTATGACCCTTTTTAAGAAAATAAATTCAATTTAAAAATATTTTTTTTCTTTTTTCAAAATATAAAAAATTTAAAGATTATTTAAAAAAATTATTTCCTAACATTAAGGTAAGTTGTAATGTATGTTAAATTATAATTCAGTAAATTAGATATATAATAAAATCTTAATTTTATGAAACTACTAAAAAGAAATTATAAATAAATTATTGAATTAATATTAAATATTACAAATTATAAGAATTTATTAAACTTAAACTAGAACCTATTTAATACTTTTTCTCGATTTTAGTTTGTAATATTTTGTTAGAAAGTACTGATAAAAATTCAACTAAATATTGAGATAAAATTTAATTATCATGTTATTACAAAATAATAATATAATTATATATTAAAATTAATACTCATACTTAATATGGGTAATTTTTAAGAAAATTTGAAGATCTAACTAATTAGTTATATTAATAAGAAATAAATCATTACAACACTTGAGAAACAAAATATTACCTAAATAATATCCATTTATTCTATTTTTTGTTATAAAATAGTGACATCAACTAAAAGTGAAGAAACAAGCATCATCTTGATAAAAATGTTAGTTTATTTTATAATAAAAAATTTTAAAGTAAAGTCTTTAAAAAGTAAAGAAAAAATAACACTCTTTGAATTAATAGTTAGAAAAAAATCAAAAATTTAAAAGTAAGACTTGTATTATGACTCATCACCGGCATACCAAAATAAAATAAAATAAAATAAACAGAGATTTCTAATTATATTGCTTGAAACAAAAAAATAAATTAAAAAAGACTTAATTATATTCTTATATAAGAAAAAAAAGAATAATTAGGAAATATTAGTTTTAGAAAATAATATATTCTTATTAAACAAAGTATTAAATGAGATTCTACCTACTATTCTTATTAAAAAGAAACATTTGTCAAGTTCCAAATTTTTTTCCTAAAAAGGAAAAATAAAGTTACTTTTAAAATTTTCCTTTTTAGATAAGTTCTTATTTAAAAAGGTAATAAATTGAAATTCTACTAATTATATTTAACTAATTATGTCATTGTATAGAATTTTTTCCCTTTTTTATTACTAAAGAAAAAAATTAGAATTCAAAAAAATTAGAAAGTAATAAATAAGACCATATTTATAAGCATAATATAAGCTAATTTTATTTTTTTTATTTATAGAAATTTATAAGAAGTCATCACATGGTTAAAGAAAGATAGTTTGAGTTTTCTCTTATATTTATTAATACTAATATATATCAATATTAAATTCACATGATATAATAATTTATTATATTTATTAGAAAGTGCATTTTTAGTTATACTTTATTTAAATAGAAAACATAAAAGAAATTTTAATTATGTGTATTTTTAATTATAAAAACAACAAAAATGAATTTAAGATTTTTTTTAAGAAAAAAAAAAGTAAATTTAGATTCCTTTTTTTAAAAAAATAAAAACAAAAAATAGGAATTTGAAATCATTTTTTCTTTCTTCAAAAATTATTTTTTTATTTTTTTTAATTATTAGTATTTGTGTTGCGTTAATTTTAGGACATATTAATAAGAATTAAATAAATTATAATAGATGTTATATTATAATTGAGTAAATTAAATAAATTATATGTACATCGTTATTTCAATTATATTAAAATACTAAGAAAGACTACAAACAAATTATTAAATTAATATTAAATAATACAAACTATAAAAGTTTACTAAAAAAATAAAATATAAATTAAACACTTAAATAATTTTAAAATTTAGCAAACATTACAATATAAGTGTTTCATCAGTTTTCCCTTAGTTTCTATAATATTAATATAATTAGTATTAGACCAATGTCATAAGTAGATTTATCATATTTATTAAAGAGTTTCTTTTTTTTTTTACTTATGTTTTATTTAAACGAAAAGAATAAAAGAGATTTAAATTATGTATCTAAGCAATGGGTGGATACGACTCGACTCACACATCAGATAGGAAGAGGAGGATCTTAGGTCATATAAATGTGAACTCCACACCTTAAAAGGTTGCCTTGTAAGGAGAAAGTAATGATCCCATGACAAGTGGTATCAGAATCGACCCAATCTCAACTCTGATCTCTATCGCCAAGCGCTCTAAGTGAAGGAGTAGGCAAGGGGTCCCGGACCACGACGAGGATGTCAATGGATTTGGTAGGGGAGAATGTCACAGGTGTATCAGAGTAATGGGTGGATACAACTAGACTCTTATATCAGATAAGAAGAGAGGGATCTTGGGTCATATAAACGTGGGTACTGCATATCTTAAAAGGTTGCGTTTTAGGGAGAAAGTAATGGTCCCGTAACAAGTGTTATCAGAGCTAACTCAACCTCGACTCTAATGTTTATCACCAAGCGCTCTAAGTGGAGAAGTAGGCAAGGGGCCCTAGTCAACGACGGGGACATCGATGGATTCAATGGGGGAGAATGTCATGGGTGTATCAGAATAATGAGTGGACACAACTTGACTCCCACATCAGATAGGAAAAGAGGGATCTTAGGTCATATAAATGTGGGCACTGTACACCTTAAAAGATTGCCTTTTCGGGAGAAAGTATTGACCCCTTGACAAGTGGTATTAGAGCTAACCCAACCTTAACTCTGACATCTATCACCAAGCACTCTAAAATAGAAGAGTAGGCAAGAGGCCCCGATCTGTGATGAGGATGTCAATGAATTCAGTGAGGGAGAATGTCACTGGTGTATCTGAGCAATGAGTGGATATAACCTGATTCTCACATCGGATAGGAAGAGGGGAATCTTAGGTCATATAAACGTGGACACTGCATGCTTTAAAAGGTTATCTTTTAGGGAGAAAGTAATGACCACGTGACAAATGGTATCAAAACCGACCTGACCTTGACTCTGACGTCTATTGCTAAGCGCTCTAATGGAGGAGTAGGAAGGGAGCGTCGATCCACTGTGAAGATGTCAATGGATTTAGTGAGGGAGAATGTCACGGGTGTACTGGAGCAATGGGTGGATACAATCCAACTCTCACATTAGATAAGAAGAGAGGGATCTTGGATTATATAAATGTGGGCACTACACACCTTAAAAGGTTGCCCTTTAGCGAGAAAGTAATGGTCTTGTAACAAGTGGTATCAGAGCTGAACTGACCTCGACTCTAATGAATATTGCCAAGTGCTTTAAGTGGAAAAGTAAACATGGGGCCCTGGTCCACGATGAGGACATTGATGGATTCGGTGGCGGAGAATGTCACAGGTGTATCTTAACAATGGGTGGATACAAGCCGACTCTCACATCAGATAGGAAGAGAGGGATCTTGGATCATATAAATGTGGACATTGTACACCTTAAAAGGTTTCCTCTTAAGGAAAAAGTAATGCCTCATAACAAGTAGTATTAGAGTCGACCCAACCTTGACTCTAATGTCTATTGTCAAGTGCTCCAAGTGGAAGAGTAGGAAAGAGGCCCTAGTTCATGATAAGGATGTCGATGGATTCAGTGGGAGAGAATGTCAGGGATGTATCAGAGTAATGGGTAGATACGACCCAACTCCCACATCAAATAGGAAGAAGGGGATCTTGGGTCATATAAACATGGACACTGCACACCTTAAAAGGTTGCCTTTTAGGGAGAAAGTATTGGCTTGGTGACAAGTGGTATTAGAGCTGACCCGACCTCAACTTTGATGTTTACTGCCAAGCACTCTAAATGGAGGAGTAAGTATGGGGGCCCAATCCACAACAAAGACGTCGATGGATTCAGTAGGGGAGAATGTCACGGGTGTATCAGAGTAATGGGTGGGTATGACCTGACTCCCACATCAGATAGGAAAATGGGGATCTTAGACCATATAAACGTGGACATTGCACACCTCAAAAGGTTTCCTTTTGGGGAGAAAGTAATGGTTTTGTGACAAAAATGTCAATAGTGTATCTGAGTAATGAGTGGATATGACTCTGACTCCCACATCGGATAAAAAGAAGGGGATCTTGGGTCATATAAATGTGAGTATTGCACAACTTAAAAGGTTGCCTTTTAGGGAGAAAGTAATGGCCCCGTGACAAATGATATTAAAGCTGACTCAACCTTTACTCTAATGTCTATCGCCAAAAGCTCTAAGTGGAGGACTAGGTAGGGGGCTCTGGTTCACAATAAAGATGTCAATGGATTTAATAGGGGAGAATGTCACGACTGTATTCAAGCAATGGGTATATATGATCTGACTTTCACATCAGATAGAAAGAGAGGGATTTTTGGTCATATAAACGTAGGCACTGCACACCTTAAAAGGTTATCTTTTAAAGGAGTAAGCAGGGGGGCCCGGTCTACGATTAGGACATCGATGGATTCAGTGGAGGAGAATGTCACAGGTGTATCGAAATAATAAGTAGATACGACCTAACTCCCTATCGGATAGGAAGAGAGAGATCTTGGGTCATATAAATATGGACATTGCACACTTGAAAAAGTTGCTTTTTTGGGAGAAAGTAATGGGCCCGTGATAAGAATCTCATGGGTGTATCCGAGCAATGGGTGTATACAATCTGACTCCCATATCAGATATGAAGAGGGGGATCTTAGGTCATATAAACGTGGACACTATATACCTTAAAAGGTTGTCTGTTAAGAAGAAAGTAATTGCCCCATCACAAGTGGTATTAGAGCGAACTCAACCTTGACTCTAACGTCTATTACTAAGCGCTCTGAGTGGAGGAGTAAGTAGGGGGCCCTGGTCCACGAGGAGGACGTCGATGGATTTGATGAGGGAGAATATCACAGGTGTATTTGAGCAATGGGTTTATACGACCTGACTCCTACATCGGATAGGAAGAAAAGGATCTTGGGCCATATAAACATGAGAACTGCACACCTTAAAAGGTTGCCTTTTAGGGAAAAAGTAATGGTCTCATGACAATTGGTATCAGAGTCGACCCTACCTCGACTCTAACGTTTATAACCAAGTGCTCTAACTGAAGGAGTAGCAGGAGGCCCTGGTCCATAATGAGGATGTTGATGGATTCAATGAGGGAGAATATCATGAGTGTATTAGAGTAATGGGTGGATACGACTCGACTCCTACATCGAATAGAAAGAAGGGGATCTTGGGTCCTATAAACATGGACATTACAAACATTAAAAGGTTGTCTTTTAGGAAAAAAGTAATAATCTTGTGACAAAAATGTCACACGTGTATTCGAGCAATGAGTGGATACGACCCAACTACCACATCATATAGGACAATAGGGATCTTGGGTCATATAAACGTGGACACTAGACACCTTAAAAGGTTACCTTTTAGGAAGAAAGTAATGACCCTGTGACAAGTGATATTAAAGTTGACTTGACCACGACTTTGATGTTTATTACCAAGTGTTCTAGGTAGAGGTATAGGTAGGGGGAGCCCAGTCCATAAGGAGGACGTCGATGGATTCAGTGAGAGAGAATGTCACGGGTGTATTTGAGCAATGAGTGGATACAACTCAACTTGCACATTAGATAAAAAGAGGGGGATCTCGGGTCATATAAATGTGGGCACTGTACACCTTAAAAGGTTGCCTTTTAGGGAGAAAGTAATGGGCTCGTAATAAGTGGTATCAGAGTCAACCCGACCTTGACTCTAATGTCTATCGCTAAACGCTTTAACTGGAGGAGTAGGCAGGGGGCCCCGGTCCATGACGAAGACGTCGATGGATTTGATAAGGGAGAATATCACAGGTGTATCTGAGTAATGAGTGGATACGATGCAACTCCCACATCGGATATAAAAAAGGAAATCTTGGGTCATATAAACGTGGATACTGCACACCTTAAAAGGTTTTCTTTTATGGAGAAAGTAATTGTCACGTGACAAGTAGTATCAGAGTCAACCTGACCTTGACTCTGATGTCTATCGCCAAGCATTCTAAATGGAAGAGTAGGCAGGGGGCCCTGATCCACGACGAGTACATCGATGGATTCAGTGAGAAAGAGTGTCATGTGTGTATCAAAATAATAGGTGAATACGACTTGACTCACACATCAGATAGGAAGAGGGAAATCTTAAGTTATATAAACGTAAGTACTGCATACTTTAAAAGGTTACTTTTTAGGAAAAAAGTAAATATTTTTCACTTGATAGAAAACAAAGAGAGGAATTTATGAATTTTTTTTATTTTACTTAAATATGAGTATTGTTTTTATTGTCCAAAATTTAAATATGTATGAATACTTTTTAACATAAATTTGACAAAATTTTAATTTATACTAGATTTTATTTAAATAAATTGAATAAATCATGTGTTTAAATTATAAATTAAATATTAAATTAAATCAAATATTGAAAACTATGAGAATATATGAAAAAAAAATTAAAACTAAAATTAAATATTTAAATATTTTTAAAATCAATCAAATGTTGTTACATAAGTGTTTTATTGGTTTTTTTCACAATTTTAACAACATCAATATACATATAAATATATATATATTAATTAGTATTACTAAAATTAAAAGAAAGGTTGATATATTCTCCTTAAAATGTTACAACTTCTCATAAATTTCTACTAATGAAAGAAAATAACATAAAAGAAAGAGAAGTTCTCATGTATTACCTTTTTAAATATAAATTTACTTATTACTCTTTCATAAATTTAGAATTTAAGTTTTTTTCTTTTTAATAAATATAGTATGCAAAAGTAGACTTTTTTTTTCCTTTTTTTAAAAATAATAATAGGTGAATTTAGTAGAATTTTGTAATTCTTAAAATTCCAATTTTTTTTACTAAAAAAAGAAAATAAATATTTAAAAATTCTTACAATAACATAATCAATTAAATATTAATAATAATAACTCATTAAGTACCATTTTATGTATGAATATATTTATTTTTCTTAAATATTTAGTTCAAAAATATAAATAATAATATATTTATGTCTTTGTTAGTCTACTCTTATTTTACTACACCTAATAAAAGATAATAAAACATAGAATAAGTGTATTGTTACTTTTAAACTTTTAATTTCTTATAACTATTCATTTAAAAAGTGTTTTTTTATCTACTTTCTTTCAAGAATTAAATTTGAACTTCCTTTTTTGTAAAATAAACTAACATTTTATTCTAATATTTTTTTCTCATTTACTTTGATATCATTATTTTACAATAAAAATAGAATAAATTGATACTAAAAAAGGTAATACTTTGTGTGCCAAGTATTGTAATAGTATTACCCATATTGAGAATGAGTATTAAGTTTAATATGTAAAAGAATAATTAAATTTCATATAAATATTTAACTAACTTCATATTCACACTTTCTAATAAAATATTAAAAATTTGCATATGACATGAGTCCAATTTTAATATATTAATATTGTCAAAACATAAAAAGAAAAATTGTTTAATTTTTGAAATATTTAAATATTTGATTTAAATTTTAATTTTCTTAACATACGTTTATGATTTGTGATATTAGATCTTAATGTAATAGTTATAATATAATATTTCTTAATATTTTCATAAAATTAAGATTTTAATATGCATATAATTTAATATACATATATTATAATTTATTAAATAAATATTAATAATTTTTACATATGTTTAAAATTTGTGTAAAGTAAATACTAAATAAAAGAATAAAAAAATAATTTCTAAAAAAATAATGTAAAATTCCTCTTTTTATTTTTTAAGAGAGGAAAATTTATTTTCAAATTTAACTTTTTCCTTAAAAAATACTCATAATTTCAATTTTTTTATTTTTTATTTATATAAAATAAAAGTAAATATATATTTTTTAATAAAAATGATAAATTTTCACATCATATGAAATTAATATTGGTGTAGGTATATACTATTAAAGGTAAGAAAAATTTGGTAATTTGATTATGTAACGATCTTTATTTTATTTTAAAAATATTTAAATATTTAATTTTAATTTGTAATAAATTTTTGCACTTTTAAATATTTGACATTAAGTTAGTATGTAGTGTGCAATTTTAGTTATTTAATAGAATTAAAATTTTCATATACAGTTGATTTACTCAATTATAATTTAACATTTATCGTAATTGATATAATTCGTGTTGATAATTAATCACATATCTATCAAATTTGTACAACACAAAAAATCATAATTAAAAAAAATCATTAACAAAGAAGATAATACTCATAAATTTTATTTTTTGTTATCTTTGAGAGGAAAAAAATGAATATTTATTTTTTAAAAAGGGAAAATACTCATAATTTAATTTTTTTCTCCTTTCTATTAAAATAAAATAAACTACCCTTATTTTTTTGAAATAAAAAAAATAATTTAAGTATTTTATTTTTTTCTAAATAAGATACAAATGAAAATGCATTTTTTAATAAATACGTTAAATTTATGCATTATTTAACTCTAAAACTATGTATGTATACATGTATGTGTAGTGAAATATTTATACAATAATGTTTGTTTAATATTTGATTTAAATTATAATTTTTTTAGACTTTAACTATTATTAATATTTTATATTAATTTTATAATATTTTAGTAAAATTACATTTTTAACATGTATCTAATTTACTAAGTTACAAAATAACATATATTACAATTTATGTAATTTATATTAACCAATTTTATATATATTTAAAATTTTTTTAATATAAATACTGATAATTAAGAGAAATAAAAAAATAATTCTAAAAAAAAGTCCTAAATTCCTTTTTTTTTTTGAGAGACAGAGAAATATTTCTCAATATATCTTTTTTTAAAAATTAAAATAATTTATTATTTTAAAAAAATTGCTTTCAAATTTATTTTAATTTTTTTTCAAATATTTTCAATATAAATAAAAATATATGCCTAAATGAATATAAGAAATTCGCTTCTTGATCATGTTAAATCCTTCGGCCTATGATTGCCTTCAACAGAAAATGCGGAGCAGCGACCCAGAAAGCTAAAAGTAAAATGTGTAGTGGGTATATTGGGAATGAGTCTTTGTCGACATATTTTAGAGGTTTCTTTGTTGTTGGCATCATCTTTGGTGTGCACTATAATACACAGGTAGGCTGTGACATATGCAGCAACATATTATTTAACTTGGCTTAAAAGAGGCGTGAATGGAGAGACCCCCCAGAGTTTCTTGCAAGTGTCACGGCAGGTTCTGCCTCAGCTTCCCATATAA
Organism: Kandelia obovata; assembly: GCA_021464305.1. Classification (NCBI taxonomy): domain Eukaryota; kingdom Viridiplantae; phylum Streptophyta; class Magnoliopsida; order Malpighiales; family Rhizophoraceae; genus Kandelia; species Kandelia obovata. The sequence goes on along the minus strand of CM038477.1, from coordinate 6,341,181 downwards.
ATCAAGATCCCTTTTCCACCCTTCATTTCTCAATCGTGGGCCTGTTTTATCTTTGTATCTTTTGGGTCCCCCATTTTGTGTATCAACTTTGATTTCACATCTCTCTCTCTCTCTCTCTCTCTCTCTCTCTCGAGTTTCGAAGGTGGTGGGTTTGCTTTGCCCTTTTCTTATCTTTGACAGTGTTTTTAATTTTATGTCGGGACAATTTAATGGACCCTAACCTGTCTGCACAGAGTGCTTAGATAATCCTTTGCGTAATGGCACATTGGAAAGTTATTTGAATGACCTAATTATTCTCCCCCACCGAAGGGGTGAATATTTGGAAACGCTTCTATTCATTTGACAATGAGGAAGACTTGGGCGACCTAGACTATGCCAGAGAAAAGGCCAAAGGCTACATCGTTCATGGGGCCTCAATCCCGAGGAGGTTCTGTACATTTCACATGGCCGGCATTAGAAGCTTAAGAAAAATATGTTCTAAAAACTAGCATACCGAATTTGACTTCTATAACCAAAGAATAGTTCCAACTGTTAGGCCAAACATGATGATTAGGACAAGGCAAATGGTGCGGGTTCTACATTAAATGAGGGCCCCAAGCAAAGGAAAGAAGGAGATTTGGGGCTGTTGGAATCATGGAATTTTACTCTACAATGAACCTTGTGTGTTCATAACTTTCTTTTGAGAGGTTGGTGAGTGGTTATTGAAACAATTAATTGTGGGGAGCAAGGGTCAGACTCATGAGCCCTTCAATGGGGTCTGCAAGAATGCGAGGACTGAAATGGCCCACCTCCACCTGCGAGCGTATGAGAAGAGGAGGAGGTTGGATCTGTGAGTAGGATGATTATTCACATGACAACTCTTTTTTCTTCCGAAACTAGGTACATCAGAAAAGTTTCTTTTTCTTTTTCAGACAAAATAAAAAGATGGTGTCCAGGAATTGAAAAAAGAAAGATTGGTAAATGTTAACATCAAAATTGTAATAAATGGGATATTGCCTCTCGTAGCAACCACCAGAACTAGCCCACAGATTACTGATAATAGGTCTTGACTTCAAATGGCACAAAGGATAATCCACCAAGAAAAATAAACCATCTCCAACAAAGACATTGTTTCTCCAATGACATTTATTTATTGTGCAGCGTGGCCCTCTAAATACAAAAATCAAACCAAAATACGGCAGACAAATCACACACTCCCTCTCTCACGCACACACAAAGTGCCCTAGGAAAGAGCTGCTCTTAGCAAGCAAGAAAACTGAAAAATAAAAAGAAAAAACAAAACAACAAAAACCAGTGTGTGAAATGATGTGTACAAGCGCTAAGTTGCACATTAAAGTAAACAAACATTTGAACACATTCGACAAGACAAGAGGGGAACAAAGAATAATAAAAGATGCCGCCATCAGGCAAGTTTCCACTGGCAAGACTTTGTATGGCAGCACTCAGCACAGGCACCGATTTAGGATTCACTTTTCTAAAACAAAAACTGCAGCTTTTCGTCATTGTCGTAACTCAGTCCCCACAAATTCAGAGCAATATTATTATTAAAATAGCAGTGATACCCAGCTATGTATCCTATCCTGTATGTAAAGTACGAACCGTTTCATTTACAAGTTGCCATGTATTCAGAGTCCAGACCATAACCACATGATTCCCGTTTGCAGACTTAGACATTGATCCATGGACTCGAGGCAATGTACACGAAAAACACAGTTAATTACGATCTTACTATTAATTTTAATCATATATATAATTGATTTATATTTTTAATGTTATATTTTAATTAAAAATTTTTGAATATTAAATTTATCATATTCTTTATTTATAAATTATTTATTATTTATTTTTAATATGAAAATTCTTAACTACTTAAAAAAAAATCTCAAAACATATTGATCGTAAATTTTAAGTTAAAAAAAAAAAAAAAACAACTTACCCTTTTATGCCACGCTAGTCGCACCCTTCGGCTCCTGTCACCAAATTCCGTATCCCATTAAAATCCAAATACACAAAAAAACACAAAGAAAATTCGCAAAATTGTAAAACTTCCAATTTATCTTACCCTTGGGTTGCAATTTTGTAATAAAAACGAAGCTCTAATAAAACCAACAAGAATCTTGAGAGAGAAGTCTTGAAATCGAGTCCAAATCAGCTGAAACATTGAACTTTCCATCCTAAAATTGACCAAATAATGTGAACTTCACAAAATTCTTCAATACCTAATATAGAAGCATGATGATTGATGTTGCTTAGGGAAAGACAACAGACAGAGGACATGAATATCCCAACAAAACAAAAACTAGTCTACATGGCCAAGCTTGCGGTGATTGAACATGCGCACCAAGATTATATATCTCAAAAACTCGTATTAGAATAAATATATTAAAATTTAAATATAAAAAATATATTTATTAATACTAATTTATTAAGTAAAATCGTATTGGATCTCATATGTTAAATTCGTGTTTAGATTCTTTACATATACACGATATCTTTTTTAAATTTTTACTTTTATAAGATATAAAATAAGTGATATCTTATAAATTTAAAAAATAAAAATTTTTATTTTTAATATAAGATTAAAATTTTTTAAAATATCCTTATTTCTAATATTTCTCTACATATTTTAAAATGCTAAATTTTATTAAGTCTTTTTATAAAAATATAACACGTCATCATTGGTATTTTTAGGTCTATGAATCAAGGACTAAGTCATATAAGTTTTGATATTTAAAAATATATTGAAATTAAAATTTTTATAAACCATAATTTCTTAATGAATATCAATGAATTTATCTTCATGTTACATTATTAAGATAGTATTGTTTAATGTGATTAAACCCTTTAAAGTCATGGACACACCTAGTTTATTTTTATGAGAGATATAGAGATCTTAGCTTGGATCTCATAAAAGTGGTCTCACTCCACTCTCATATAGTTGAATTTATCAAGTGTGCATTTTAGTAACACACTACCCCTAAAAACTATATAATTTATTAAAAATATAACTCAACCTCAATTATTAAAATCATTGCACTATCTATATCGTAGAAAGAGACTTATAGTTTGATAGTGCACACAATGTCAATCAGTAACTTTTTATTACCCATATAAACCTACTTCAAGAGATCTCCTATCACATAAGTTAGGTTCCTATCACTTTTAACCATAATCTATTGGCATTAGTCTCATTTCCCTCGAGATAACTTCCACTAGTTTCTGCCTAGTGGTTTAGTCAGAAAATTAGTCAAATTCATCTATAACCTTATAAAGTCAAGTGATATTATTTTATTATTCCATAGTTAATTCATAAATTTGTGTTTTAAATAAATAAGTATGTTTTTCCCATTAAATGACTTACTCTTTGCATAAGCAATAGTAACTTGACTATTATAATGCATTGACACTGATGGTGTCAGTTTTACCCATAATGGAATATCCATAAGGAAATTCCTCAACCAATCTGCTTCTACACTAGTTATCTTCAAGGTTATAAACTTAAATTTCATGGTGGATCGAGCAATAATTGTTTTCTTAACAAACTTCCAAGTCAATACTCCACCTCTAAGGGTGAATACATAACCACTTGTGGATTTTATTTCATTTGAATCAAAGATCCAGTTAGCATCACTGTACCCTTATAGTACAATGAGAAATCCACTATAAAATATCTCATAGTTTACGGTACCTCTTCAATATTTCAAAATTCTCACCAAACTATTTTACTAATCATGATTTGGGTTATGTGTATATCTACTCAATCTACATACTACATAAGTAATATTGGGACATGTGTAATTCACTAAATGCGTCAAGTTATTAATAATTTGTGCATACCTAGACTGAGTACACTTTTACCAGTATTTTTTAACAAATTTGAAAATGCATCATAAGTAGTGGAGACAAGTTTGACATCAAAATATTTAAATTTCTTACAAATTTTCTCTATGTAATACTCTTGTGATATAAACATACCATTATAAGATCTGATAATCTTCACTCTTAAAATGACATTTGCTTCCCCTGAATCTTTCATGTCAAAATATGATGTAAGTAATGATTTTGTACTTGTTATTAGTTCCATGTTGGAGCTGAATATAAGTAAGTCATCCACTTATAGACATATAATAACATAAGTATTATTTTTAAATTTTCTATAAATATACTTATCAACATCAACAATCGAAAAACCATTATAAATCAAAATATTATCAAATTTTTCATATTATTGTTTAGGTGCTTGTTTCAATCCATATAGAGTTTTAACAAACTTATATACCTTTTTCTCTTGGCCAGGAATTACACAACCTTCAAGATGTGACATGTAAACTCTTCATCAAGATCACCATATAAAAATGTAGTTTTCACATCCATTTAATGAACAAATAGATTATAAATAGATGTTAATGCAATCAATACTCTAATAGATGCAATTCTAGCAACAAGAGAAAAGGTATCAAAGTAATCAATGTTCTTTTTTTGTGTGTATATCATTTTGCTACAAGTTTGGCTTTGTACTTGTTAATATATCCATTTGGTCTATATTTTTTTCTAAAGATCCATTTGCACTCTATGGGTTTAGCACCTATAGGCAAATTTACTTATTCCCACATGTAATTCTATTTTAAGGAACCAATTTCACTCTCTATAGCTTCTAGCCACAATTTAGCATCACTAAAGGATATCACTTTAGTGTATGTCAAGGGATCATTATTCATTACAAGAGTGCGAAAGTCATCCCCAAATGTCTTTTCTTTCCTTTGTTGCTTGTTTTTCCTTAATTCAGATTTAAGAGAAGTGTTACTAGACACCCTTTCTATCTTAACTTTAAAGGTAGTTAATGACACTAAATCCTTTCCCATTAGAAATATATTTTCAAAAAACTATGCATTCTTAGTCTTAATGATAGTATTTGTCTCAATAACATTACTCTTAAAAACAAATAAACAATATATAACACTATATTCTACATAACCAATAAAAATGCAATATGAGGTTTTAGATTATATTTTTCTTTTCTTTGATTCAAGCAAAATAACCTTTGTAAGACACCCCCATACTTTCAAAAAATTCAAATTATGAGTGTATCATTTTCATAACTTATATGAGGTTTTTCCAGTTTTCTTATAAGGGATTCGATTATGTAAATAACATATCGAAAGTATCACGTCTCCTTATAAATTATTAGGTACCCTTGAATTGACTAACATAACATTCATCATATCTTTCAAAGTTATGTTTTTTCTCTCCACTACTCCATTTGATTCAGGTAAATAAGGAGATGTGATTTCATGTATCACAAAAATGTAATAATAATTATGAACTATACTCGTCTCCTTTGTTTGACTTAAATCTCTTAATTTTCTTATTTAACTGATTTTCAACTCCACTCTTATATTTAATAAATACATCACATACCTCAATTTCACTCGTAGTAATGTTTACCTCTTTTTGTCATGGTATTTTTTAAATCGCCCAAATTTTAATACACTAAGTTGAGAAGTTGTGTTTCTCTGTGAACTAATTTGTAACTCTTCTTAACTGATTTAACCTCAACACATACTTCACTCTTATTGACACTACCATGTAAATTTTTTATCAAACCAAGTCGTTTCATCTTCCTAATATGAGGATCACTCACATATCCTAATCTAGTATGTCACACATTATAAGAGTCAATAACATAAGTGAAAGAAATATATGCATTTCCATTATTGATAACATTAAGTACATTTAGAATGAAAAGTCTTTGGTTGTAGTAGCTCTTTCCTACAAACACAATATTTTTGGTCATAACAACTTTGTCAGACTTAAAGAAGACCTTTACTCCAACCTTTCCTAGTAAGGACACAAAAACCAGGTTGATGCATATCTTTAGGACATGAAGTACATCATTTAAAGACAACACATTTCCAAATGTGAGCGTGATAAGGACTTTGCCCTTACCCAGAACAAGTGTTGTTCTCAAGTCTCCCATGAAGACATTTTCTTCTCCATCACATATTGGCGTGTAGAAGGTGAATGCATTACTATCCCTATAGATGTGCCTTGTAGCATAAGAATCTATTGCTCACTCTTTTGAGTTGGTGACAACGTTGACTTGGAAAATGACAGTGACAAGAACATCTGTGTCCACCAAATTGACATTTGGTTTGGTAAGAATATCATTCCTCTTTTTATGTATGCACTGAGGGGCATGATGCCTTGGTTTCTCACACACATAGTAAGTATCTATCTTCTTAAAGGTTGGATTATCAGTATTAGGCTTATTATTCTTTTAAGACCTATTATCATACCTCTTTATGCTATGACCGTAATGGCTCTTATCTCCTTTCCTTTGCTCCACCACATTTTCCCTTAACGCTATCTCTTTTGCCTTTGCTTCTCTTGATCAAATTTTGTTTTTTTCCTTAATTATGATATGTACAATTACATCCTCTAATGAAATGTGCTTCCTCTTGTGTTTAGGTTATTGTTTGTAATCATTATAGGACTGTTAAACTTTTTAATGACGCAACTTGCCACATACTCCTTTGGTAGCTTAATGTTCTCATTCTTCAAGTCATCAAGCAACTTATGATATTCATTGATTTGATCTTGAACACTCCTTTAATCAGACATCTGAAAATACAGATGGTTAGCAATAATAAACTTTTGTGTACTAGCATCCTCCACCATCTATTTTTTGTTCATTTTTTTTCTCATATTTCCTTTGCTTCTTTTTAAGAAAAATAGATATAAAAAAATCATTAGATAATGTGCTAAGAATTGTGTGATGATAGAATTTATTAGCTTGTTCTTATATAGAAAACATTTTGCCATAATTTTCAAAACCAGACATTAGTTTGAGTTTAGAAAAAGAAAAGGCAAAACCTAGAACATTTAAAGTAGAAAAAATATGTTCTTATCAGTGTTTAAAGTGAGAACTAGTAAATATTTCAATCTTGGAAGTGTCTGATAAGAACTTGGGAGCAAGTGGAATAGACTAAGTTTGAGAAGGAATAGAAACAAATTGATTAGTAGCAGTTTGACTCGTATTTGCATCCATGATAACAAAAACAAAAATTTATCCTTAAGATTTGGTTGCAAAAAATATATTTATCTAAAACGTGTAAAAACATTATCCTTAAGGATAATTTTGCCCCTATAGATGAATTGTCACAGTGTAGTAGGTTTGAACGACTATCCTCTCAGGATATGACAGATCTTCCCACTGGTGTACACCCTATAAGTAAGGTAACAGAAACAACACAAGCTTATAAAACTCAATAATTTTAGTATTCTAAATGCAAAAGGAAGGAAATAATAATTTTTCTATACTTTTTTTTTTTCCGTAAAAAGGTAGAAAGTTCTATTTATATTGTCTCTACTTTTATGTCTTATAAATATGTTGAGTATAATGACTTTAACAACCAAAAACAACTAGTCAAAAAATAGTTTGACTAACACAATCTGAAGAATTTCAAAAGGATTTTATGTTGGTGGATCAATGAAGACTAGTTCACTATGTGGGTTCACATTGGACCTCTCATATCATACCTGTGTTTAGGCTTTTTGCATATGCACGTGACTTTTTTTGGATTTTTACTTTTATAAGTTATAAGATAAGTGGTATCTTATAAACTTGAAGAACAATACTTTTATTTCCAACTTAAGATTAAAGCACTTTAAAATATCTTATTTCTAACAACCAAATCGTCATAAAAACATCACAAAAGTTGTTCTAATTAGATAAAGAATGTTGATACTGTATGCAAGTTCCACTAATAAGATTTATGCGAGAGGAGACACTGATTAAAAGTAATTCAAAAATCTTAAGTATTAGCTAAATTTGAAAAAATTTTGAGTAATCAAGTTTAAAGTAGCTATGAGTCAGTTTTACAAGAAAAACTAAAGAAATTTATTATAGTTATATGAAAATTTTAACTCAAGGCAAATGCGTACCCATATTTCACTATTATATCTTTAATTGTATATTTATGATCCTTATCATTATTATGCAATATAGATTTGATAAAGCCAAGGTCATAAAAAAACATTAAATTCATTCCAAGCCTATAATTGTAATGATTCCAAATAAATACATTTCATAGCTATGGTAATTTCCTCTCTAAAAAGATTTCAAATAAAACTAATATATGTCCTCTTGTATATGCAAATATCATACTAAACACTATTCCCAATTTATGATTTGTATTTAAATTTTAACTCTTTAGGATATGCAAATTATAACACAAAAATGAAAATTTTATAATTTGCAGCTTGTATTTAGGCAATAAAATCACAACATTGAATGAGATATTGTTATTAAATGCTCTTGTTAAAGTTTTTTTTTTCTTTCTTTCTTGAATAAATGATTTTATGGCTATTAATTGCTTTTGGTATATTGTTCAAGTGTGAATAAGTGACCCGAGATATAATAGACATACTTGAAAAAAAAAAGTAAAAAAAAAAAAAGAAAACAAGGATGATTCCTCGTAATTTTATTATAGAAGTTATACTTAATAGATGAGTAAATTATATAACTATATATTTAATTTCACTAAAAACCTTATAAAGATGAGTAAATTATATGACTGTATATTTAACTTTACTAAAAACCTTAATAAGAAATTAAAATCAAGGTTTTTATGTATAATAATGGACAACCTTTGCTGTCAAACCGCAAGGTTGAGTGCTCTTTTGTTCTTATTGTACTACCTTTCTCGTTTGGGAAAAGTGATTAACAGGCCTACACATCAAATTACAACTAGACATTGCACCGGACAAGAAAGACTCAATCAGTCAATGATGTCAAATTCAGTTTAACAAACCAATGCGAGTTATGCAGCCAAGATTATGCCTACCTAGACCTGGCTACCGGTTGGTTCCGGGCCAATTACAGTTCAGAACAAGCGGCTCAAGCTCCTAGAAATGGTCAACTTGAACCAAATCATCTTTTGGGCAGTTCCAATTTTGATTTGATTAATTAGTGGTTTCAATTACAGTTTTAGGCTAGATTTGGTTTTAGTTCAATTGTAAGTTTCGCTTTTAGTTCTGGATCAAGTGTTAGTTTTGGTTTGATTTCAGCATGATTTTGGTTCAATTAAATTCGATTTCACCACTTTTATTTTTTCTTTTTTAAAAAAAAAAAATTAAAATGTTAAAATTTTTACAGAGCAAAGGAAAATTTTAATTAAATTAAAAATTCAAAAAAATAATTTAATTGAATTGAATTTTCTTTTTCTTTTTGTACAAACCACATCTAGTTGAAACTAGCGATTCAACCGATGATTAGAATCGTCGGTTCAACCATTTAGAACGATTGGATTGTAATCAGCCTACCCACCCAGCGTGTTACAGTGCGGAACTGGAATTAGCCATACGATTTGGGCTAGTTTTGACATTTTGTTGGGTCTGTTTCGATCTATGTGCAAGCTTATAAATGTTTAAACCCAATTGAATTTGTTCTTCATGGTGCTGCTGGCCTGGGGCCGTATGGATGAGTACTATATTCAACAAAAGCCTACAATGGGAAGACTCCATGGTGCAAAATGTGATTCCCTGTAAGACTGCCCGGTGGTCTCCTATCGTCGTATTATACACAATTGCAAGAAATCAATTATATTTAATTGGGGAGTGCTGTATTTTCCGCTACTTCCTTACAAAATGAATTGAATTGAGTGGATTATTTCTATCATTAGACTTACCAATTATCCAATTTGATGGGTTTTAGTCACCCTAGATTTGTTAGTAAAAATAAAATTATTTATGTTTTTCTATAGATGTGCAAGCAATAGCATGTTTGGTGGCAGTTCATCATAGTTTGAAAGTCATGTACCAGTTGTTGTCTCTCTAGCTTCTTGTCTCATCCTTGGCCTTAAAATGTTGGTGAGTATAGTAATTACCCGATTTTATGCAATTTTCCCTTCTGTTTTACATCTTTTGGTTTTCCAAAGCAAAAACAAGCACTTCTGCAATTTTTAGCTTCTTTAAAACCAACAGAATGGTATCAGAGCTTTCTATGGTCTTTAAGGGACCTGCGATTGAGAGAGAAACACGGTGAGGAGGAGCGTTTGTGTGTGAGTACTAGTCACCGTAGGTTTCCTAGATTCTTCACAGTAGCTTCCATTTCATGGCTTCTGCAAACTTTATTTCATTACCTCCTCCTAAGTTCTTTGGTGAGAACTTCATGCAATAGACAATGATAATGAAGACATACCTAAAAAGCCTGTGACCCTTGAGAAGTAGCTGTGCAAGGAAGAGAAATTCTATCTTCTTTGCAAGCAAATCGAATAGCAGCTTAGTTCAAGAACCATAGTGAGTGGCTGTAAAGCACCTAAAAAACCCTTTCTTACGTACAAACAGCTGTCAGGGAAGCCATATTCACACGGATTATGACTTGTAAAACAACAAGAGGAGTTTGGAGACACTGATAAAACCAGAAAGTTGAAGCTACTAAATTTGAGAAGGAAATTCGAACTCCCGGAGACGAAAGATTCATAATCAATTAAGGAATATAGTCATTTTGTAATATTTTTAGTAAAATTAGGATTTTAATATATATTTAATTAAAAATAAAATAGGTTATAATTTATTTAATTAATATTAATAATTTTTTTCCTATATTTAAAATCAGTGTAACATAAATATTTATAATAAGAGAAATAAAAAAAATAAAAATAATTCTAAATTTATTTATAGACAAATAAATATTTCTCAATATATATTTTAAAATTAAAAAAAATATTCATAATTTTATTTTTTTAATATTTATAGAAAAATTATTTTTAAAGTCTTTTAAAAAAATATTTATGATTTATTTTATTTAAATAAAATATAAATAAGAATATATGACAAAATAAATATAATAAATTCAGTCGTTGGTAATGTTAAAAGCCAAGACCTCCCGGGCTATTGTTGTTTTGAAAAGAAAATGCGGAGCGGCGAGCCAAAAGGCTAAAAGTAAAATGTCTGGTGGGTAAATTGGGAATGGGGCTTTGTTGGGCATATTTTGAGGTTTCTTTGTTGTCCGCGTCATCTTTTGTCATTATAATACACAGGTAACCTCTGACATATTCCACAGCATGTTATTCAACTTTTGGCTTAAAAGAGAAGTGAACGTAGATACGTACCTACCCACCATACTTTCTTGCAGGTGTCTCAGCAGGTTCTGCCTCAGTTTCCCATTTCAATCAAGATCCCTTTTCCACCCTTCATTGCTCAATCGTTGGCCTGTTTATCTTTGTATCTTTTGGTTCCTCCATTTTGTGCATCTTCTTTGATTTCTTCTCTCTTTCTCTCAAGTTTCGAAAGGTGGTGGCTTTGCTTTGCCCTTTTCCTCTCTTTGCCAGTGTGCTTCGATAATCCTTTGCGTAATGGCAGATTGGAAAGTTATTTGATTGACACAATTAACAAGATAAAAGATTGATTATTATTCTCTCTCCCTCACTTAAGGGGGTGAATATTTAGAAACGTTTTTATTCATTTAACCCGGAATTTGACTTTTATAACCAAAGAATACTTCAGCTGTCAAAATTGTAATAAATGGGATATTGCCTCTGGTAGCTACCACCAGAACTTGCCCCACAGATTACCGATTATAGGTCTTGACTTCAAATGACACAAACGATAATCCACCAAGAAAAATAAACCGAAGGATAATCCTCTGAATACAAATATCAAACCGAAAGTGATGCACAAAACTGAAAAAAACGTGATTCAGGGAGGTAATGCACCTAAGGAATAAAATAACAATCAAGAAAATTAAATTAAAATTAAATAACATAAATTTTATATTTAATATTTGAAAAAAATACAAATATAAAATATTTAAAAAGAATATTAACGTCACATTTAAAAAAAAAATTGAGAGTGATGAGTCAATTGGAACGTTACAAAAAGAAATATCTTTCGATAAGTTCTTTAGAATTAAGGGAGAAAACTCTTAATTTCTATGTGTTATTGGGTTTTTTGAAATGTGTAATGAATTTCTTACATCCATTGAAATTATAACTTATGTTATTGAGTCTTGTGAAATGTGCAATTGACCTTTTACATCCATTAGAACCTTCTATCCATCATCTCTACGGTTCTTATCATTCTCCCTCTCTTCAAAAGGATTCGTCTTCAAATTATCACTTACATCAAAAGGAGAAACATAAAAAACGTTAAATGTTGCATTCACATTATACTCACCAGGAAGATCTAACTTATAAGTATTGTCATTAATCCGTGTTACAATTTGAAAGGGATCATCTCCTCTAGGTTGTAACTTTGAATGCCTCTGAGCTGAGAACAGTTTCTTACACATATGCACCCAAACCCAATCACCAAGTTCAAATACCACCCTCTTTCGTTCCTTGTTGACATGAGATACGTATTGCTCAGTTTATTTTTTAACATGTTGCTACACCTTTTCATGCAATTTGTTTATCATGTCAGCCTTGCATTCATTATCTAAACTAACATACTCATTAATAGGTATAGATACCAAATCCAAAAGAGTCAACGGATTAAAACTATATACAATTTCAAATGGAGAGTAACTTGTAACAAAATAAACACTCCTATTATACGCAAACTCGACATGTGGTAAACAATCTTCCCATATTTTCAAATTTGTTCGAATAATAACACGTAAAAGACTAGAAAGAGTTTAATTAACCACCTCAGTTTGTTTATCAATTTGTGGATGACAAGTAGTTAAAAACAATAACTTAGTATTTAACTTACCCCACAAAGTCTTCTAGAAGTAACTTAAGAACTTGTATCCTAATCTGAAATAATACTTTGTGGCATGTCATGCAAACGTACTACTTCTCTAAAGAATAAGTCAACCACATTGTTTGCATCATCAGTGTTATAACATGGACTTAAGTGTGTCATTTTTGAAAATCTATCAACAACAACAAATATAAAATCCCTACCCCTTTTTGTTTGTGTCAATTCTAGTACAAAGTCCATAGATAAATCAACCTAAAGATGACTAGGTATGGATAAAGGGGTATACAAGCCATGGGGCAAGACTCTAGATTTTGTATGTTTGCATGTTATGCATTTCTCACATATCCTTTCAACATCTAGGGTTTTCCTAACACCAAAATGACCCATTAAACCACTCTCATAAGCTTCTCTTACAACCAACTCCCTTAAAGAACTCATAGGGATGCATAAACGATTTTTCCTAAATAAGAAACTTTTATACCTATAAAACTTCTTAAAGGCTGGCGTCTCACATGCTCCATACACATTAGCAAAGTTAAGATCATTCACATATAAATCCTTAATATGTTCAAATTTTAATAAATTTGTAGTAAGTGTAGAGATAATGGTATACTTGTGAGATAATGCATCAGCTATTAGATTTTCCTTACGTTATTTATATTTGATGATGTAGGGAAAGGTCTTAATGAATTTAATCCACCTGACATGTCTTTTGTTCAACTTTCCTTGTCCCTTCAAGTGCTTTAAAGATTTATGGTCAGTATGGATGACAAATTCCTTGGGCTAAAGTTAATATTGTCATGTCTCCAAAACTCGTACCAATGCATACATCTCTTTATCATAGATAGGATAATTAAGTCTTACTCCACTTAGCTTTTCACTAAATTAAGCAATTGAACACTTTTCCTACATCAAAATAGCTTCAATGCCAATACCTGAAGCATCACACTCAATCTCGAAAGTGTTTGCAAAGTTAGGTAAAACAAGTAAGGGTGCAAAACTTAATTTTTCCTTGATGCAATTACAAGTATTATCTTGGTCACTACCCAACCTAAAACTCATGTTCTTTTTGATAAGCTCAGTGAGTGGAGCAACAATGGTGCTAAAGTTCTTAACAAAGTGTCTATAGAAACTAGCTAGACCATGAAAGCTACGCACATCACTAATTGACTTAGGTGTAGGTCAAACACGAATTGCCTTAACTTTTTCCTCGTGAACTTCAACACCTTTAGCACTAACAATATAGCCAAGAAATGTAATTTGATTAGTACAAAAGAAACATTTATATAAATTAGCATATAATTTCTCAGAACATAAAACACTTACAATGGAATGTAAATGATCAAGATGCTCTTCTAGGGTTTTACTATAGACCAAAATATCATCAAAATAAATAACTACAAATTTACCAATGAATGGATGCAAAACATGATTCATTAGTTGCATAAAAGTACTTGATTCATTGGTGAGACCAAATGGCATAACAAGTCATTCATACAAAGCATACTTAGTTTTGAAAGCTGTTTTCCATTCATCTCCCTCTCTTATCCTAATTTGATGATATCCACTTTTCAAATCAATTTTAAAAAAGACATATGAACCATGTAATTATCAAGACGTAAGTCATATAAGTTTTGATAATTTAAAATTATTGAAATTAAAATTTTTATAAAATAATTTCTTAATGAATTATCAATGAATTTATCTTCATGTTACATTATTAAGATAGATTGTTTAATGATTAAACCCTTTTAAAGTCAATGGACACACCTAGTTATATTTTTATGAGACGATATAGAGATCTTTAGCTTGGATCTCATGAAAAGTTTGGGTCTCACTCCACTATCATCATAGTTGAATTTATCAAGTGGCATTTTAGTAACACACTACCCCGTAAAAAACTATATAATTTATTTAAAAAATATAAACTCAACCTCAATTATTAAAAATCATTGCATCTATCCTATATCGTAGACAAGAGACTGACTAGTTTGATAGTGCACACAAATGTCAATCAGTAACTTTTTTTACCCATATAAACCTACTTCAAGAGATCTCCTATCACATAAGTTAGATTCCTATCACTATAACATAATCTATTGCCTTAAGTCTCTCATTTCCCTCGAGATATTCACTAGTTTCTGCGCCGAGGGTTTAGTCAGAAAATTAGTCAAATTCATCATAACCTTATAAAGTCAAAGTGATATTATTTTTATCTATTTTCATAGTTAATTCATAATTTGTGCTTTTAAATAAATAAGTATGTTTCTTTCCCATTAAATGACTTACTCTTGCATAAGCAAAGTAAAAATTGACTAATTATAATGCATTGACACTTGTTGTGTCAGTTTTACCCATAATGGAAATATCCATAGGAAATTCCTCAACAATTGTTCTACATAGTTATCTTCAAGGTTTTTATAAAATTTTTTTAAAAAAATTTTTTTTTTTTTTTTTCCCAATGGGTGGGGGGGAAATCGAGCAATAATTGTTTCTTAACAAAACTGCCAAGTCAATACTCACCTCTAAGGATACATAACCACTTGTGATTTATATTTCATTTGAATCAAAGATCCAGTCAGCATCACTGACCCTATAGACAATGAGAAATCCACTATAAAATCATCTTAGATTTACGGTTACCTTCTTCAATATTTTCAAAATTCTCACAAACCTATTTACTAAATCATGATTTGGGTTATGTGATATATCGACTCAATCTACATATACCATAAGTATATTGGACATGTGTAATTCACTAAATGCGTTAAGTTATTCATAATTTGCTGATACCTAGAGCTGAGTACACTTTTACCAGTATTTTTAACAAATTTGAAAATGCATCATAAGTAGTTGGAGACAAGTTTGACATCAAAATATTTAAATTTCTACAATTTCTCTATGTAATACTCTTGTGATATAAACATACCATTATAAGATCTGATATCTATCACCTTAAAATGACATTTGCTTCCCATGAATCTTTATTCCAAAATGATGATGTAAGTAATGATTTTGTACTTGTTATTAGTTCCATGTTGAGGCGAATTAAGTAATCATCCACTTATAGACATATAATAAACTAGTATTATTTTAATTTATCTATAAATATACTTATCAACATCAAACAATCGAAAAAACCATGATAAATCAACATATTATCAAATTTTCTCATATTATTGTTTAGGTGCTTGTTTCATCCATTATAGAGTTTAACAAAACTTATATCCTTTTCTCTTGGCCAGGGAATTACACAACCTTCAAGATGTGACAGTAAAACTCTTCATCAAGATTCACCATATAAAAATTGTAGTTTTCACATCCATTAATAGAACAAATAGCATTATAAAGTTAGATGTCTAATGCAAATCAATACTCTAATAGAATGCAATTCTACCAAACAAGAGAAAAGCGTATCCAAAGGAATCAATTGTTCTTTTTTGTCTGTTGTGTATAATCATGCTACAAGTATTGGCGTATGATACTTGTTAAATATATCCATTTGTCTATATTTTTTTCTAAAGATCCATTTGCACTCTTATGGGCTTATAGCCCATAGGAAATTACTTATTCCCCACATGTAATTCTATTTTAAGGAACCAATTTCACTCTCTATAGCTTCTGCCACAATTTAGCATCACTAAAGGAATCACTTTAGTGTTGTCAAAGGATCATTATTCATTACAAGAGTTTGCGAAAGTCGATCCCCAAATGTCTTTTCTTCCTTTGTTGCTTGTATTTTCCTTAATTCAGATTTAAGAGAAGTGTATACTAGGACAACCCTTTCTATCTTAACTTTAAAGGTAGTTAATGACACTAAATCCTTTCCATTAGAAATATATTTTCAAAAAACTATGCATTCTTAGTCTTAATGATAGTATTTGTCTCAATACATTACCTTTAAAAACAAAAAACAATATATAACACTTTTCTACATAACCAATAAAAAATGCAATAGAGGTTTTAGATTATATTGTTTCTTTTCCTTGAATTCAAGCAAAATAACCTTTTTTAAGACACCCCCATACTTTTCAAAAAATCAATTATGAGTGTATCATTTCAAACTTATTTATGAGGTTTTATCCAGTTTTTCTTAATAAGGGATTCGATTATGTAAATAACATATCGAAAGTATCAACGTTTTCCTTATAAAATTATTAGGTAACCTTGAAGTTGACTAACATAACATCATCATATCTTTCAAAGGTATGTTGTCTCTCACTACTCCATTTGTTCAGTAAATTAAGGAGCATTTGATTTCATTGTATCACAAAAATGTAATAATAATTATGAACATACTCGTTCCTTTGTTTGACTTAAATCTCTAATTTTCTTATTTAACTGATTTCAACTCCCTCATTATATTTAATAAATACATTACAATACCTCAATTTCATGTAGTAATGTTACCTCTTTTGTCATGGGTATTTTTTAATCGTCCCAAATTGTAATCACTATTGAGAAGTTGTGTTCTCTGTGAACTAATTTGTAACTCTTCTAACTGATTAACCTCAACACATAGCTTTCACTCTTATTACACTACCATGTAAATTTTGTATCAAAAACAAAGTCGTTTCATCTTCCTAATATGAGGATCACTCCACATATCCTAATCTAGTATGTACACATTTATAAGAGTCAATAACATAAGTGAAAGAAATATATGCATTTCCATTATTATAAATTAAGTACATTGTAGAATGAAAAGTCTTTTGTGTGTAGTAGCTTTTCCTTACAAACACAATATTTTTGGTCATACAAACTTTGTCAGATTAAAGAAGGACTTTACTCCAACCCTTTCCTAGTTAAAGGACACAAAAACCAGTTGATGCATATCATTTAGAATGAAGTACATCATTTAAGAAACACATTTCCAAATGTGAGCGTGATAAGGATTTGCCCTTACCAGAAAAGTGTTGTTCTCAAGTCTCCCATGAAGACATTTCTTTCTCAATTCACATATTATGGCGGTGTAAAAGGTGAACTGCATTACTATCCCTATAGATGTTTGCCTGTAGCATAAGAATCTATTGCTCACTCTTTTGATTGGTACAACGTTTGGACGTGGAAAATACAGTGACCAGAACATCTGTGTCCACCCAAATTTGACATTTGGTTTGGTCCAGAATATATTTCCTCTTTTTAATGTATTAGCACTGAGGATTGATGCTTGGATTTCTCACACCACATAGTTAAGCGTATCTATCTGCTTAAAGGTTGGATTTCAGTATAGCCTTATTTTCTGTTTAAGGACCTATTATCATACCATCTTTTATGCTTATGCCGTAATGGCCTCTATATCTCCTTTCCTTTCTCCACCACATTTTCCCTTAACGCACTCTTTCGGCCTTGCTTCTCTGATCAAATTTTGTTTGTCCTTAATTAATTGATATGTACAATTACATCTCTAATGAAAATGTGCTTCCTCTTGTGTTTCAGGTATTGTTTGTAATCCATTTATGCAGGGACTGTTTAAACTTTTTAATGACCAACTTGCCACATACTCCTTTGGTAGCTTAATGTTCTCATTCTCAAGTCATTCAAGCACTTATGATATTCATTGATTTGATTCTGAAACTTCTTAATCAGACATCTGAAAATACAGGTGGTTAGCAATAATAAACCTTATTGATGTACTAGCATCCCCCATCCCACTCCCTATTTTTTGTTCATTTTTTTTCTCATATTTCCTTGCTTCTTTTAAGAAAAATAGATATAAAAAAAATCATTAGATAATGTGCTAAGAATTGTGTGATGTTAGAATTTATTTAGTTTCTTATATAGAAAAACATTTTTGCCATAATTTAAAACCCAGGACATTAGTTTGAGTTTTAGAAAAAGAAAAGGCAAAACCCTAGGAACATTTAAAGTAGAAAAAAAATATGTTCGTTATCAGTGTTTAAAGTGAGAACTAGTAAATATTTCAATCTTGAAAGTGTCTGATAAGAAACTTGGAGCAAGTGGAATAGACTAACGTTTGAGAAGAATAAGAAACAAATTGATTTAGTAGCAGTTTTGAACTCGATTTTGCATCCAATAGATACAGAACAAAAATTATCCTTAAGATTTGTTGCAAAAATATTATTTATCTAAAACGTGTTAAACATTATCCTTAAGGATAATTGTGCCCCTTATAGATGAAATTGTCACAGATGTAGTAGGTGTTGAACGACTATCCTCTCAGGATATGAACAGATTCTTCCCACTGGCTGTACACCCTATAATAAGCTAACAGAAACAACACAGCTATAAACTCAATAATTTTAGTATTCTAAATGCAAAAGGAAGAAATAATAATTTTTCTAACTTTTTGTTTTCCGTTAAAAAGGTAGAAGTTCTATTTAATTGTTCTTACTTTTATGTCTTATAAATATGTTGAGTATAATGGACTTCAAACAACCAAAAACAAACTAGTCAAAAATGGTTTGACTAACACAATCTAAAGGAATTCAAAAGATTTTATGTTGGTGGATCAATGAAGGAGCTAGTTCACTATGTGGGTTCACATTGGACCTCTCATATCATACCTGTGTTTAGGCTTGTTGCATGATTGCACGTGACTTTTTTTATTACTTTTAAAGTTAGAAGATAAGGTGGTTATCTTATAACTTGAGACACATTCTTTTATTTACAATTAATTAAGCACTTGTTAACAATATTGTATTTCTAACAACCAAATACGTCATAAAAACATCACAAAAGTTGTTTCTAATTAGAATAAAGAATGTATGATACTGTATGCAGTTCCACTAATAAGATTTATGCGAGAGGAGACACTGATTAAAAGAATTCAAAATCTTTAGTATTAGCTAGAATATTGAAAAAATATTTGAGATAATCAAGTTTAAAGAGCTATAGTCAGTTTTACAAGAAAACTAAAGAAAATTATATATAGTTATATGAAAATTTAGATCAAGGCAAATTGCGTTAACCATATTTCACTATTATATCTTTATTGTATATTTATGATCCTTATCATTATAATGCAATATAGATTTGATAAAGCCAAGGATCACTTAAAAAAACATTAAATTCATTCCAAGCCTATAATTGTAATGATTCAAAGATTAAATACATTCATACTTGTAATTTCTCTCTAAAAAGTTTAAATAAACTAATATTATGTCCTCTTGTATATGCAAATCATCATACTAAACGCACTATTTCCCCAATTTATGATTCTGTATTTTAAATTTTTTAACTCTTTAGGATATGCAAATTATTAACACAAAAATGAAAATTTTAATAATTTGCAGCTTGATTTTAGGCAATAAAATACAACATTGAATGAGATATTGCTTATTAAATGCTCTTGTTAAAGTTTTTTTTTTTCTTTTACTTTCTTGAATTAAATGATTTTATGGCTAGATGGCTTTTCGGTATTATTGTTTCCAAGTGGGCAATAAGTGACCCGAGATATAATAGAGCATACTTGAAAAAAAAAGTAAAAAAAAAAAAAAGAAAACAAGGCATGATTCCTCGTAATTTTATTATAGAAATATATACTTAATAGATGAGTAAATTATATAACTATATATTTAATTTCACTAAAACCTTATAAAGATGAGTAAACTTATAGGACTGTATATTTAACTTACTTAAAAACCTTAAAAGAATTTAAATCAAGGTTTTAGTTAATAATAATGACACCTTTGCTGTCAAACCGCGCAAGGTGAGTGCTCTTTGTTCTTATGTACTTACCTTTCTCGTTGGGAAAAGTGATTAACAGGCCTACACATCAACATTAACCAACTAGACATTGCACCGGACAAGAAAGACTCAATCAGTCAATGATGTCAAATTCAGTTTAACAACCAATGCGAGATTATGCAGCCAAGTTATGCCATACCTCAGACCTGGCTACCGTTGTTCGGGCCCAATTACAGTTTCAGAACAAGCGGCTCAAGCTCCTAGAACATGGTCAACTTGAACCAAATCATCTTTTGGGCGTTCCAATTTTGATTTGATTAATTAGTGTGATCAATTACAGTTTAGGCTGAGATTGGGGTTTTAGTCAATTGTAAGTTTCGCTTTTAGTTCGGGATCAAGTGTTAGTTTTGTTATTTCAGCATGATTTTTGGTTCAATTAAATTCGATTTACACCACTTTTATTTTTTCTTTTTTAAAAAAAAAAAAATTAAAATGTTAAATTTTTACAGAGCAAAGGAAAAATTTTAATTAAATGTAAAAATTCAAAAGACATATTTAGTTGATTGAATTTTCTTCTTTCTTTTTGTACAAACCACATCTAGTTGAAACTAGCGATTAACCGATGACTTTAGAATTCGTCGGTCAACCATTTAGAACGATTGGATTGTAAATCAGCCTACCCACCCAGCGTAGTTACAGTGCGGAACTGGAATTAGCCATAGCGAATTTGGGCAGTTTTTGACATTTTGTTGGGTCTGTTCGATCGTATGTGCAAGCTTATAAAATGTTTAACCCAATTGAATTTGTTCTTCATGGTGCTGATGGCCTGGCCGTATGGATGAGTACTATATTCAACAAAGCCTACAAATGGGAAGACTCCAGGGGTGCAAAAACTGATTCCCTGTAAGACTGCCCGGTGGGGCTCCTATCTCGTATTATACACAATTGCAAGAAGATTCAATATATTTTAATTGGGGAGTGCTGTATTCTGTCCGCTACTTCCTTTCAAAATGAATTGATTGAGTGGTATTCTCTATCATTATGACTTACCAATTATCCAATTTGATGGGTTTAGTCACCCTAGATTGTAGTTAAAAATAAAAATTATTTATGTTTTTCTATAGCATGTGCAAAGCAATAGCATGTTTGGGAGGTGGCCAGTTCATCATAGTTTCGAAAGTCATGTACCAGTTGTTGTCTCTCTAGCTTCTTGTTCATTCCTTGGCCTTTAAAATGTTCGTGAGTATAGTAATTACCCCATTTTATCATTTTTCCTTCTTATTTAACATCTTTTGGTTTTCAAAGCAAAAACAAAGCCACTTCTGCAATTTGTAAGCTTCTTTAAAAAACAACAGCAATGTAGCAGGAGCTTCTATTGGTCTTTAAGGGCACCTTGCGATTGAAGAGAAACACGGTGAGGAGGAGCGTTTGTGTGTGAGTATAGCACCGTAGGTATTACCTAGATTCTTCACAGTTAGCATTCCATTTATGGCTTTCTGCAACTTTATTTCATTACCGCCTCCTAAAGTTCTTTGGTGAGAACTTCATGCATAGACAATGATAATGAAGACATTACTAAAAAAGCCTGTGACCCTTTGAGAAGTAGCTGTGCAGGAAGAGAAAATTTATTCTTTCTTCAAGCCAAAACGAATAGCAGCTTAGTTCAAGAACCATAGTGAGTGCTGTAAAGCACCTAAAAACCTTCTTACGTACAAAACAGCTGTTCAGGAAGGCTATTCACAGGATGTATGGACTTGTAAAACAAAAGAAGGAGTTGAGACACTGTAAAACAGAAAAGTGAAGCTACTAAATATTGAAGAAGGAAATTCGAACTCCCGCGAGACAAAATTCATAATCAATAAGGAATAGTCATTTTGTAATATTTTAGTAAAATTAGATTTTAAATATATATATTAATTAAAATAAATAGGTTATAGATTTTTAATTAATATTAATAATTTTTTTCCTATATTTAAAATCAGATGTAACATAAATATTTATAATAAGAGAAATAAAAAAAATCAAAAATATTCTAATTATTTATAGACAAATAAATATTCTCAATATATATTTAAAATTAAAAAAAATAAGTCAATAATTTTATTTTTTTAATATATATAGAAAAATTTTTTAAAGTCTTTTAAAAAATATATTTATGATTTATTTTATTTTAAATAAAATATAAATAAGAATAGTATGACCAAAATAAATATAATTAAATCAGTCGTTGTAATGTTTAAAAGCCAAGACCTCCCGGCTAATTGTTGTTTTTGAAAAGAAAAATGCGGCAGCGGCGAGCCAAAAGGCTAAAGTAAAAGTTGGTTGGTAAATTCGGGAAAGGGGGGCTTTTCTTGCGCCATATTTTGAGGTTCTTGTTAGGTCCGCTCATTTTTTTTCTTCATTATAATACACAGGTACTCTGCATATTCCACAGCATGTTATTTCAACTTTTGGCTTTAAAAGAGAAGTGAACGTTAGATAAGTATCCTACCCACCATATTCTTGCGGTGTCTCAGCAGGTTCTGCCTCAGTTCCATTTCAATCAAGATCCCTTATCACCCTTTTCATGCATCAAGCGTTGGCCTGTTTATCTTTGTATCTTTTGGTTCTCCATTTGTGCATCTTCTTTGATTTCTTCTCTCTTTCTCTCGAAGTTTCGAAGGTGGGGCTTTGCTTTGCCCTTTCCTCTCTTTTGCCAGTGTGCGTCGATATCCTGTTGAGTAATGGCAGATTGGAAAGTTAATTTGATTGAAACAATTCAACAAGATAAAGAATTGATTAATATTCTCCTCCCTGCACTTAAGGTGAATATTTAGAAACGTTTTTATTTATTTAACCGGAATTGACTTTTATAACCAAGAATACTTCAGCTGTCAAAAATTGGTAATAAATGGGATATTGGCCTCTGGTAGCTACCACCAGAACTTGCCCCCAGCATTACACGATTATAGGTCTTGACTTAAATGGCACACAAACGATAATTCCACCAAGAAAAAAATACCGAAGGATAATCCATCGAATACAAATTATCCCAAAAGACAAGTGATTAGCACAAAAATGAAAAAACCGTGATTCAGGGAGGTAATGCACCTAAGGAATAAAATAACAATCAAGAAAAATTAAATTAAAATTAAATAACATAAACTTTTATATTTAATATTTGAAAAAAATACAAATATAAAATATTTAAAAAGAAAATTATATAACGTCACATTTAAAAAGGGACAATTTAATGGACCCTAACCTGTCTGCACAGAGTGCTTAGATAATCCTTTGCGTAATGGCACATTGGAAAGTTATTTGAATGACCTAATTATTCTCCCCCACCGAAGGGGTGAATATTTGGAAACGCTTCTATTCATTTGACAATGAGGAAGACTTGGGCGACCTAGACTATGCCAGAGAAAAGGCCAAAGGCTACATCGTTCATGGGGCCTCAATCC
The DNA here is from genome assembly GCA_021464305.1 of Kandelia obovata. Taxonomy (NCBI): domain Eukaryota; kingdom Viridiplantae; phylum Streptophyta; class Magnoliopsida; order Malpighiales; family Rhizophoraceae; genus Kandelia; species Kandelia obovata. The sequence continues at coordinate 6,317,383 of CM038477.1, read as the reverse complement.
CGAGGAGGTTCTGTACATTTCACATGGCCGGCATTAGAAGCTTAAGAAAAATATGTTCTAAAAACTAGCATACCGAATTTGACTTCTATAACCAAAGAATAGTTCCAACTGTTAGGCCAAACATGATGATTAGGACAAGGCAAATGGTGCGGGTTCTACATTAAATGAGGGCCCCAAGCAAAGGAAAGAAGGAGATTTGGGGCTGTTGGAATCATGGAATTTTACTCTACAATGAACCTTGTGTGTTCATAACTTTCTTTTGAGAGGTTGGTGAGTGGTTATTGAAACAATTAATTGTGGGGAGCAAGGGTCAGACTCATGAGCCCTTCAATGGGGTCTGCAAGAATGCGAGGACTGAAATGGCCCACCTCCACCTGCGAGCGTATGAGAAGAGGAGGAGGTTGGATCTGTGAGTAGGATGATTATTCACATGACAACTCTTTTTTCTTCCGAAACTAGGTACATCAGAAAAGTTTCTTTTTCTTTTTCAGACAAAATAAAAAGATGGTGTCCAGGAATTGAAAAAAGAAAGATTGGTAAATGTTAACATCAAAATTGTAATAAATGGGATATTGCCTCTCGTAGCAACCACCAGAACTAGCCCACAGATTACTGATAATAGGTCTTGACTTCAAATGGCACAAAGGATAATCCACCAAGAAAAATAAACCATCTCCAACAAAGACATTGTTTCTCCAATGACATTTATTTATTGTGCAGCGTGGCCCTCTAAATACAAAAATCAAACCAAAATACGGCAGACAAATCACACACTCCCTCTCTCACGCACACACAAAGTGCCCTAGGAAAGAGCTGCTCTTAGCAAGCAAGAAAACTGAAAAATAAAAAGAAAAAACAAAACAACAAAAACCAGTGTGTGAAATGATGTGTACAAGCGCTAAGTTGCACATTAAAGTAAACAAACATTTGAACACATTCGACAAGACAAGAGGGGAACAAAGAATAATAAAAGATGCCGCCATCAGGCAAGTTTCCACTGGCAAGACTTTGTATGGCAGCACTCAGCACAGGCACCGATTTAGGATTCACTTTTCTAAAACAAAAACTGCAGCTTTTCGTCATTGTCGTAACTCAGTCCCCACAAATTCAGAGCAATATTATTATTAAAATAGCAGTGATACCCAGCTATGTATCCTATCCTGTATGTAAAGTACGAACCGTTTCATTTACAAGTTGCCATGTATTCAGAGTCCAGACCATAACCACATGATTCCCGTTTGCAGACTTAGACATTGATCCATGGACTCGAGGCAATGTACACGAAAAACACAGTTAATTACGATCTTACTATTAATTTTAATCATATATATAATTGATTTATATTTTTAATGTTATATTTTAATTAAAAATTTTTGAATATTAAATTTATCATATTCTTTATTTATAAATTATTTATTATTTATTTTTAATATGAAAATTCTTAACTACTTAAAAAAAAATCTCAAAACATATTGATCGTAAATTTTAAGTTAAAAAAAAAAAAAAAACAACTTACCCTTTTATGCCACGCTAGTCGCACCCTTCGGCTCCTGTCACCAAATTCCGTATCCCATTAAAATCCAAATACACAAAAAAACACAAAGAAAATTCGCAAAATTGTAAAACTTCCAATTTATCTTACCCTTGGGTTGCAATTTTGTAATAAAAACGAAGCTCTAATAAAACCAACAAGAATCTTGAGAGAGAAGTCTTGAAATCGAGTCCAAATCAGCTGAAACATTGAACTTTCCATCCTAAAATTGACCAAATAATGTGAACTTCACAAAATTCTTCAATACCTAATATAGAAGCATGATGATTGATGTTGCTTAGGGAAAGACAACAGACAGAGGACATGAATATCCCAACAAAACAAAAACTAGTCTACATGGCCAAGCTTGCGGTGATTGAACATGCGCACCAAGATTATATATCTCAAAAACTCGTATTAGAATAAATATATTAAAATTTAAATATAAAAAATATATTTATTAATACTAATTTATTAAGTAAAATCGTATTGGATCTCATATGTTAAATTCGTGTTTAGATTCTTTACATATACACGATATCTTTTTTAAATTTTTACTTTTATAAGATATAAAATAAGTGATATCTTATAAATTTAAAAAATAAAAATTTTTATTTTTAATATAAGATTAAAATTTTTTAAAATATCCTTATTTCTAATATTTCTCTACATATTTTAAAATGCTAAATTTTATTAAGTCTTTTTATAAAAATATAACACGTCATCATTGGTATTTTTAGGTCTATGAATCAAGGACTAAGTCATATAAGTTTTGATATTTAAAAATATATTGAAATTAAAATTTTTATAAACCATAATTTCTTAATGAATATCAATGAATTTATCTTCATGTTACATTATTAAGATAGTATTGTTTAATGTGATTAAACCCTTTAAAGTCATGGACACACCTAGTTTATTTTTATGAGAGATATAGAGATCTTAGCTTGGATCTCATAAAAGTGGTCTCACTCCACTCTCATATAGTTGAATTTATCAAGTGTGCATTTTAGTAACACACTACCCCTAAAAACTATATAATTTATTAAAAATATAACTCAACCTCAATTATTAAAATCATTGCACTATCTATATCGTAGAAAGAGACTTATAGTTTGATAGTGCACACAATGTCAATCAGTAACTTTTTATTACCCATATAAACCTACTTCAAGAGATCTCCTATCACATAAGTTAGGTTCCTATCACTTTTAACCATAATCTATTGGCATTAGTCTCATTTCCCTCGAGATAACTTCCACTAGTTTCTGCCTAGTGGTTTAGTCAGAAAATTAGTCAAATTCATCTATAACCTTATAAAGTCAAGTGATATTATTTTATTATTCCATAGTTAATTCATAAATTTGTGTTTTAAATAAATAAGTATGTTTTTCCCATTAAATGACTTACTCTTTGCATAAGCAATAGTAACTTGACTATTATAATGCATTGACACTGATGGTGTCAGTTTTACCCATAATGGAATATCCATAAGGAAATTCCTCAACCAATCTGCTTCTACACTAGTTATCTTCAAGGTTATAAACTTAAATTTCATGGTGGATCGAGCAATAATTGTTTTCTTAACAAACTTCCAAGTCAATACTCCACCTCTAAGGGTGAATACATAACCACTTGTGGATTTTATTTCATTTGAATCAAAGATCCAGTTAGCATCACTGTACCCTTATAGTACAATGAGAAATCCACTATAAAATATCTCATAGTTTACGGTACCTCTTCAATATTTCAAAATTCTCACCAAACTATTTTACTAATCATGATTTGGGTTATGTGTATATCTACTCAATCTACATACTACATAAGTAATATTGGGACATGTGTAATTCACTAAATGCGTCAAGTTATTAATAATTTGTGCATACCTAGACTGAGTACACTTTTACCAGTATTTTTTAACAAATTTGAAAATGCATCATAAGTAGTGGAGACAAGTTTGACATCAAAATATTTAAATTTCTTACAAATTTTCTCTATGTAATACTCTTGTGATATAAACATACCATTATAAGATCTGATAATCTTCACTCTTAAAATGACATTTGCTTCCCCTGAATCTTTCATGTCAAAATATGATGTAAGTAATGATTTTGTACTTGTTATTAGTTCCATGTTGGAGCTGAATATAAGTAAGTCATCCACTTATAGACATATAATAACATAAGTATTATTTTTAAATTTTCTATAAATATACTTATCAACATCAACAATCGAAAAACCATTATAAATCAAAATATTATCAAATTTTTCATATTATTGTTTAGGTGCTTGTTTCAATCCATATAGAGTTTTAACAAACTTATATACCTTTTTCTCTTGGCCAGGAATTACACAACCTTCAAGATGTGACATGTAAACTCTTCATCAAGATCACCATATAAAAATGTAGTTTTCACATCCATTTAATGAACAAATAGATTATAAATAGATGTTAATGCAATCAATACTCTAATAGATGCAATTCTAGCAACAAGAGAAAAGGTATCAAAGTAATCAATGTTCTTTTTTTGTGTGTATATCATTTTGCTACAAGTTTGGCTTTGTACTTGTTAATATATCCATTTGGTCTATATTTTTTTCTAAAGATCCATTTGCACTCTATGGGTTTAGCACCTATAGGCAAATTTACTTATTCCCACATGTAATTCTATTTTAAGGAACCAATTTCACTCTCTATAGCTTCTAGCCACAATTTAGCATCACTAAAGGATATCACTTTAGTGTATGTCAAGGGATCATTATTCATTACAAGAGTGCGAAAGTCATCCCCAAATGTCTTTTCTTTCCTTTGTTGCTTGTTTTTCCTTAATTCAGATTTAAGAGAAGTGTTACTAGACACCCTTTCTATCTTAACTTTAAAGGTAGTTAATGACACTAAATCCTTTCCCATTAGAAATATATTTTCAAAAAACTATGCATTCTTAGTCTTAATGATAGTATTTGTCTCAATAACATTACTCTTAAAAACAAATAAACAATATATAACACTATATTCTACATAACCAATAAAAATGCAATATGAGGTTTTAGATTATATTTTTCTTTTCTTTGATTCAAGCAAAATAACCTTTGTAAGACACCCCCATACTTTCAAAAAATTCAAATTATGAGTGTATCATTTTCATAACTTATATGAGGTTTTTCCAGTTTTCTTATAAGGGATTCGATTATGTAAATAACATATCGAAAGTATCACGTCTCCTTATAAATTATTAGGTACCCTTGAATTGACTAACATAACATTCATCATATCTTTCAAAGTTATGTTTTTTCTCTCCACTACTCCATTTGATTCAGGTAAATAAGGAGATGTGATTTCATGTATCACAAAAATGTAATAATAATTATGAACTATACTCGTCTCCTTTGTTTGACTTAAATCTCTTAATTTTCTTATTTAACTGATTTTCAACTCCACTCTTATATTTAATAAATACATCACATACCTCAATTTCACTCGTAGTAATGTTTACCTCTTTTTGTCATGGTATTTTTTAAATCGCCCAAATTTTAATACACTAAGTTGAGAAGTTGTGTTTCTCTGTGAACTAATTTGTAACTCTTCTTAACTGATTTAACCTCAACACATACTTCACTCTTATTGACACTACCATGTAAATTTTTTATCAAACCAAGTCGTTTCATCTTCCTAATATGAGGATCACTCACATATCCTAATCTAGTATGTCACACATTATAAGAGTCAATAACATAAGTGAAAGAAATATATGCATTTCCATTATTGATAACATTAAGTACATTTAGAATGAAAAGTCTTTGGTTGTAGTAGCTCTTTCCTACAAACACAATATTTTTGGTCATAACAACTTTGTCAGACTTAAAGAAGACCTTTACTCCAACCTTTCCTAGTAAGGACACAAAAACCAGGTTGATGCATATCTTTAGGACATGAAGTACATCATTTAAAGACAACACATTTCCAAATGTGAGCGTGATAAGGACTTTGCCCTTACCCAGAACAAGTGTTGTTCTCAAGTCTCCCATGAAGACATTTTCTTCTCCATCACATATTGGCGTGTAAAAGGTGAATGCATTACTATCCCTATAGATGTGCCTTGTAGCATAAGAATCTATTGCTCACTCTTTTGAGTTGGTGACAACGTTGACTTGGAAAATGACAGTGACAAGAACATCTGTGTCCACCAAATTGACATTTGGTTTGGTAAGAATATCATTCCTCTTTTTATGTATGCACTGAGGGGCATGATGCCTTGGTTTCTCACACACATAGTAAGTATCTATCTTCTTAAAGGTTGGATTATCAGTATTAGGCTTATTATTCTTTTAAGACCTATTATCATACCTCTTTATGCTATGACCGTAATGGCTCTTATCTCCTTTCCTTTGCTCCACCACATTTTCCCTTAACGCTATCTCTTTTGCCTTTGCTTCTCTTGATCAAATTTTGTTTTTTTCCTTAATTATGATATGTACAATTACATCCTCTAATGAAATGTGCTTCCTCTTGTGTTTAGGTTATTGTTTGTAATCATTATAGGACTGTTAAACTTTTTAATGACGCAACTTGCCACATACTCCTTTGGTAGCTTAATGTTCTCATTCTTCAAGTCATCAAGCAACTTATGATATTCATTGATTTGATCTTGAACACTCCTTTAATCAGACATCTGAAAATACAGATGGTTAGCAATAATAAACTTTTGTGTACTAGCATCCTCCACCATCTATTTTTTGTTCATTTTTTTTCTCATATTTCCTTTGCTTCTTTTTAAGAAAAATAGATATAAAAAAATCATTAGATAATGTGCTAAGAATTGTGTGATGATAGAATTTATTAGCTTGTTCTTATATAGAAAACATTTTGCCATAATTTTCAAAACCAGACATTAGTTTGAGTTTAGAAAAAGAAAAGGCAAAACCTAGAACATTTAAAGTAGAAAAAATATGTTCTTATCAGTGTTTAAAGTGAGAACTAGTAAATATTTCAATCTTGGAAGTGTCTGATAAGAACTTGGGAGCAAGTGGAATAGACTAAGTTTGAGAAGGAATAGAAACAAATTGATTAGTAGCAGTTTGACTCGTATTTGCATCCATGATAACAAAAACAAAAATTTATCCTTAAGATTTGGTTGCAAAAAATATATTTATCTAAAACGTGTAAAAACATTATCCTTAAGGATAATTTTGCCCCTATAGATGAATTGTCACAGTGTAGTAGGTTTGAACGACTATCCTCTCAGGATATGACAGATCTTCCCACTGGTGTACACCCTATAAGTAAGGTAACAGAAACAACACAAGCTTATAAAACTCAATAATTTTAGTATTCTAAATGCAAAAGGAAGGAAATAATAATTTTTCTATACTTTTTTTTTTTCCGTAAAAAGGTAGAAAGTTCTATTTATATTGTCTCTACTTTTATGTCTTATAAATATGTTGAGTATAATGACTTTAACAACCAAAAACAACTAGTCAAAAAATAGTTTGACTAACACAATCTGAAGAATTTCAAAAGGATTTTATGTTGGTGGATCAATGAAGACTAGTTCACTATGTGGGTTCACATTGGACCTCTCATATCATACCTGTGTTTAGGCTTTTTGCATATGCACGTGACTTTTTTTGGATTTTTACTTTTATAAGTTATAAGATAAGTGGTATCTTATAAACTTGAAGAACAATACTTTTATTTCCAACTTAAGATTAAAGCACTTTAAAATATCTTATTTCTAACAACCAAATCGTCATAAAAACATCACAAAAGTTGTTCTAATTAGATAAAGAATGTTGATACTGTATGCAAGTTCCACTAATAAGATTTATGCGAGAGGAGACACTGATTAAAAGTAATTCAAAAATCTTAAGTATTAGCTAAATTTGAAAAAATTTTGAGTAATCAAGTTTAAAGTAGCTATGAGTCAGTTTTACAAGAAAAACTAAAGAAATTTATTATAGTTATATGAAAATTTTAACTCAAGGCAAATGCGTACCCATATTTCACTATTATATCTTTAATTGTATATTTATGATCCTTATCATTATTATGCAATATAGATTTGATAAAGCCAAGGTCATAAAAAAACATTAAATTCATTCCAAGCCTATAATTGTAATGATTCCAAATAAATACATTTCATAGCTATGGTAATTTCCTCTCTAAAAAGATTTCAAATAAAACTAATATATGTCCTCTTGTATATGCAAATATCATACTAAACACTATTCCCAATTTATGATTTGTATTTAAATTTTAACTCTTTAGGATATGCAAATTATAACACAAAAATGAAAATTTTATAATTTGCAGCTTGTATTTAGGCAATAAAATCACAACATTGAATGAGATATTGTTATTAAATGCTCTTGTTAAAGTTTTTTTTTTCTTTCTTTCTTGAATAAATGATTTTATGGCTATTAATTGCTTTTGGTATATTGTTCAAGTGTGAATAAGTGACCCGAGATATAATAGACATACTTGAAAAAAAAAAGTAAAAAAAAAAAAAGAAAACAAGGATGATTCCTCGTAATTTTATTATAGAAGTTATACTTAATAGATGAGTAAATTATATAACTATATATTTAATTTCACTAAAAACCTTATAAAGATGAGTAAATTATATGACTGTATATTTAACTTTACTAAAAACCTTAATAAGAAATTAAAATCAAGGTTTTTATGTATAATAATGGACAACCTTTGCTGTCAAACCGCAAGGTTGAGTGCTCTTTTGTTCTTATTGTACTACCTTTCTCGTTTGGGAAAAGTGATTAACAGGCCTACACATCAAATTACAACTAGACATTGCACCGGACAAGAAAGACTCAATCAGTCAATGATGTCAAATTCAGTTTAACAAACCAATGCGAGTTATGCAGCCAAGATTATGCCTACCTAGACCTGGCTACCGGTTGGTTCCGGGCCAATTACAGTTCAGAACAAGCGGCTCAAGCTCCTAGAAATGGTCAACTTGAACCAAATCATCTTTTGGGCAGTTCCAATTTTGATTTGATTAATTAGTGGTTTCAATTACAGTTTTAGGCTAGATTTGGTTTTAGTTCAATTGTAAGTTTCGCTTTTAGTTCTGGATCAAGTGTTAGTTTTGGTTTGATTTCAGCATGATTTTGGTTCAATTAAATTCGATTTCACCACTTTTATTTTTTCTTTTTTAAAAAAAAAAAATTAAAATGTTAAAATTTTTACAGAGCAAAGGAAAATTTTAATTAAATTAAAAATTCAAAAAAATAATTTAATTGAATTGAATTTTCTTTTTCTTTTTGTACAAACCACATCTAGTTGAAACTAGCGATTCAACCGATGATTAGAATCGTCGGTTCAACCATTTAGAACGATTGGATTGTAATCAGCCTACCCACCCAGCGTGTTACAGTGCGGAACTGGAATTAGCCATACGATTTGGGCTAGTTTTGACATTTTGTTGGGTCTGTTTCGATCTATGTGCAAGCTTATAAATGTTTAAACCCAATTGAATTTGTTCTTCATGGTGCTGCTGGCCTGGGGCCGTATGGATGAGTACTATATTCAACAAAAGCCTACAATGGGAAGACTCCATGGTGCAAAATGTGATTCCCTGTAAGACTGCCCGGTGGTCTCCTATCGTCGTATTATACACAATTGCAAGAAATCAATTATATTTAATTGGGGAGTGCTGTATTTTCCGCTACTTCCTTACAAAATGAATTGAATTGAGTGGATTATTTCTATCATTAGACTTACCAATTATCCAATTTGATGGGTTTTAGTCACCCTAGATTTGTTAGTAAAAATAAAATTATTTATGTTTTTCTATAGATGTGCAAGCAATAGCATGTTTGGTGGCAGTTCATCATAGTTTGAAAGTCATGTACCAGTTGTTGTCTCTCTAGCTTCTTGTCTCATCCTTGGCCTTAAAATGTTGGTGAGTATAGTAATTACCCGATTTTATGCAATTTTCCCTTCTGTTTTACATCTTTTGGTTTTCCAAAGCAAAAACAAGCACTTCTGCAATTTTTAGCTTCTTTAAAACCAACAGAATGGTATCAGAGCTTTCTATGGTCTTTAAGGGACCTGCGATTGAGAGAGAAACACGGTGAGGAGGAGCGTTTGTGTGTGAGTACTAGTCACCGTAGGTTTCCTAGATTCTTCACAGTAGCTTCCATTTCATGGCTTCTGCAAACTTTATTTCATTACCTCCTCCTAAGTTCTTTGGTGAGAACTTCATGCAATAGACAATGATAATGAAGACATACCTAAAAAGCCTGTGACCCTTGAGAAGTAGCTGTGCAAGGAAGAGAAATTCTATCTTCTTTGCAAGCAAATCGAATAGCAGCTTAGTTCAAGAACCATAGTGAGTGGCTGTAAAGCACCTAAAAAACCCTTTCTTACGTACAAACAGCTGTCAGGGAAGCCATATTCACACGGATTATGACTTGTAAAACAACAAGAGGAGTTTGGAGACACTGATAAAACCAGAAAGTTGAAGCTACTAAATTTGAGAAGGAAATTCGAACTCCCGGAGACGAAAGATTCATAATCAATTAAGGAATATAGTCATTTTGTAATATTTTTAGTAAAATTAGGATTTTAATATATATTTAATTAAAAATAAAATAGGTTATAATTTATTTAATTAATATTAATAATTTTTTTCCTATATTTAAAATCAGTGTAACATAAATATTTATAATAAGAGAAATAAAAAAAATAAAAATAATTCTAAATTTATTTATAGACAAATAAATATTTCTCAATATATATTTTAAAATTAAAAAAAATATTCATAATTTTATTTTTTTAATATTTATAGAAAAATTATTTTTAAAGTCTTTTAAAAAAATATTTATGATTTATTTTATTTAAATAAAATATAAATAAGAATATATGACAAAATAAATATAATAAATTCAGTCGTTGGTAATGTTAAAAGCCAAGACCTCCCGGGCTATTGTTGTTTTGAAAAGAAAATGCGGAGCGGCGAGCCAAAAGGCTAAAAGTAAAATGTCTGGTGGGTAAATTGGGAATGGGGCTTTGTTGGGCATATTTTGAGGTTTCTTTGTTGTCCGCGTCATCTTTTGTCATTATAATACACAGGTAACCTCTGACATATTCCACAGCATGTTATTCAACTTTTGGCTTAAAAGAGAAGTGAACGTAGATACGTACCTACCCACCATACTTTCTTGCAGGTGTCTCAGCAGGTTCTGCCTCAGTTTCCCATTTCAATCAAGATCCCTTTTCCACCCTTCATTGCTCAATCGTTGGCCTGTTTATCTTTGTATCTTTTGGTTCCTCCATTTTGTGCATCTTCTTTGATTTCTTCTCTCTTTCTCTCAAGTTTCGAAAGGTGGTGGCTTTGCTTTGCCCTTTTCCTCTCTTTGCCAGTGTGCTTCGATAATCCTTTGCGTAATGGCAGATTGGAAAGTTATTTGATTGACACAATTAACAAGATAAAAGATTGATTATTATTCTCTCTCCCTCACTTAAGGGGGTGAATATTTAGAAACGTTTTTATTCATTTAACCCGGAATTTGACTTTTATAACCAAAGAATACTTCAGCTGTCAAAATTGTAATAAATGGGATATTGCCTCTGGTAGCTACCACCAGAACTTGCCCCACAGATTACCGATTATAGGTCTTGACTTCAAATGACACAAACGATAATCCACCAAGAAAAATAAACCGAAGGATAATCCTCTGAATACAAATATCAAACCGAAAGTGATGCACAAAACTGAAAAAAACGTGATTCAGGGAGGTAATGCACCTAAGGAATAAAATAACAATCAAGAAAATTAAATTAAAATTAAATAACATAAATTTTATATTTAATATTTGAAAAAAATACAAATATAAAATATTTAAAAAGAATATTAACGTCACATTTAAAAAAAAAATTGAGAGTGATGAGTCAATTGGAACGTTACAAAAAGAAATATCTTTCGATAAGTTCTTTAGAATTAAGGGAGAAAACTCTTAATTTCTATGTGTTATTGGGTTTTTTGAAATGTGTAATGAATTTCTTACATCCATTGAAATTATAACTTATGTTATTGAGTCTTGTGAAATGTGCAATTGACCTTTTACATCCATTAGAACCTTCTATCCATCATCTCTACGGTTCTTATCATTCTCCCTCTCTTCAAAAGGATTCGTCTTCAAATTATCACTTACATCAAAAGGAGAAACATAAAAAACGTTAAATGTTGCATTCACATTATACTCACCAGGAAGATCTAACTTATAAGTATTGTCATTAATCCGTGTTACAATTTGAAAGGGATCATCTCCTCTAGGTTGTAACTTTGAATGCCTCTGAGCTGAGAACAGTTTCTTACACATATGCACCCAAACCCAATCACCAAGTTCAAATACCACCCTCTTTCGTTCCTTGTTGACATGAGATACGTATTGCTCAGTTTATTTTTTAACATGTTGCTACACCTTTTCATGCAATTTGTTTATCATGTCAGCCTTGCATTCATTATCTAAACTAACATACTCATTAATAGGTATAGATACCAAATCCAAAAGAGTCAACGGATTAAAACTATATACAATTTCAAATGGAGAGTAACTTGTAACAAAATAAACACTCCTATTATACGCAAACTCGACATGTGGTAAACAATCTTCCCATATTTTCAAATTTGTTCGAATAATAACACGTAAAAGACTAGAAAGAGTTTAATTAACCACCTCAGTTTGTTTATCAATTTGTGGATGACAAGTAGTTAAAAACAATAACTTAGTATTTAACTTACCCCACAAAGTCTTCTAGAAGTAACTTAAGAACTTGTATCCTAATCTGAAATAATACTTTGTGGCATGTCATGCAAACGTACTACTTCTCTAAAGAATAAGTCAACCACATTGTTTGCATCATCAGTGTTATAACATGGACTTAAGTGTGTCATTTTTGAAAATCTATCAACAACAACAAATATAAAATCCCTACCCCTTTTTGTTTGTGTCAATTCTAGTACAAAGTCCATAGATAAATCAACCTAAAGATGACTAGGTATGGATAAAGGGGTATACAAGCCATGGGGCAAGACTCTAGATTTTGTATGTTTGCATGTTATGCATTTCTCACATATCCTTTCAACATCTAGGGTTTTCCTAACACCAAAATGACCCATTAAACCACTCTCATAAGCTTCTCTTACAACCAACTCCCTTAAAGAACTCATAGGGATGCATAAACGATTTTTCCTAAATAAGAAACTTTTATACCTATAAAACTTCTTAAAGGCTGGCGTCTCACATGCTCCATACACATTAGCAAAGTTAAGATCATTCACATATAAATCCTTAATATGTTCAAATTTTAATAAATTTGTAGTAAGTGTAGAGATAATGGTATACTTGTGAGATAATGCATCAGCTATTAGATTTTCCTTACGTTATTTATATTTGATGATGTAGGGAAAGGTCTTAATGAATTTAATCCACCTGACATGTCTTTTGTTCAACTTTCCTTGTCCCTTCAAGTGCTTTAAAGATTTATGGTCAGTATGGATGACAAATTCCTTGGGCTAAAGTTAATATTGTCATGTCTCCAAAACTCGTACCAATGCATACATCTCTTTATCATAGATAGGATAATTAAGTCTTACTCCACTTAGCTTTTCACTAAATTAAGCAATTGAACACTTTTCCTACATCAAAATAGCTTCAATGCCAATACCTGAAGCATCACACTCAATCTCGAAAGTGTTTGCAAAGTTAGGTAAAACAAGTAAGGGTGCAAAACTTAATTTTTCCTTGATGCAATTACAAGTATTATCTTGGTCACTACCCAACCTAAAACTCATGTTCTTTTTGATAAGCTCAGTGAGTGGAGCAACAATGGTGCTAAAGTTCTTAACAAAGTGTCTATAGAAACTAGCTAGACCATGAAAGCTACGCACATCACTAATTGACTTAGGTGTAGGTCAAACACGAATTGCCTTAACTTTTTCCTCGTGAACTTCAACACCTTTAGCACTAACAATATAGCCAAGAAATGTAATTTGATTAGTACAAAAGAAACATTTATATAAATTAGCATATAATTTCTCAGAACATAAAACACTTACAATGGAATGTAAATGATCAAGATGCTCTTCTAGGGTTTTACTATAGACCAAAATATCATCAAAATAAATAACTACAAATTTACCAATGAATGGATGCAAAACATGATTCATTAAGATGTGTATAAGAGACAGCTCCAAGTCCCATCTTTTTTTGTACTAGTAGAACAGGAACCACAAATGGACTTATGCTTTCCCTCACATATCCTTTGGAAATAAGCTCCTCAACCTGCTCTTGAAGCTCCTTTGTCTCCTCAAAATTACTCTTATATGCTCAATTCCTCTATTAGGTGGCCATCCACTTGGAACATTGTTAGGGAATACATCTTCAAATTCTTGCAATAAAGCAACAACACAAGGCAAAGAGGAGTCAACCTGGTTAGGGTTAAATAAACTTCCTTGTATAAAAGTATGAGCATAGACCTGTCACTTATACACATCTAGATGTGTATAAGAGACAGTCATAAGCTTGTTGAGGTGATAATGGTACAAGAGTGATGGGTTTTTCATTCATTACAAAGGAATATTGATTCTTGAAACCATCTTACATAACTCACTTGTCAAATTGTCATGATCTTCCTAATAGAATGTGACCTACATGCGCAGCTCAATATCACATAAAACTTCATCATGGTACCTTCCAATAGAAAATTATATAAGCACTTGCTTATTTACCTTGACTTCACCACTCTCATTCAACCACTAAAGCTTATGTGACTTAGGATGCTTTATAGTAGGTAAATTCAACTTTTCAACCATAATTGTGCTAACAACATTAGTGCGACTCCTAGCATCAATAATCAAACTACATACCTTATCTTTGATATAACACCTTGTCTGAAAGATGTTATCTTGTTGCACCCATTTTTTTTCTTTACTTGCACATTCAATGCTCGCCTTGTAACGAGAGCTATACCATTAATTGGATACTTATTTCCATCACTTTCACCCTCTGATGATGACACATAATCATCACCTGATTCACTTTTAGTTTCAACATCTACATTACTTCTCAAGATCATTGCATGTTTATTTGGATATTGAGATGTAATGTGTCCCTTGCCCAAACACTTAAAACATTTAACATCTTTATTTCTACTTGGTTGGGGTTTAAAATTACATGTTTCCTTGCTAAAACCCACATTCTTGTACTTGGATAGCTCGATTTTGGACTTATAATTGGTCATCCCGTCCCTTTTACTTCGATTAGGCTTCCAAGATGAGATAGAAATCAAATTCTAAACAAACTGTGTGGAGTCCTTTCATTGAAGTTGTCTTTCAACTTTCATTATCATGTGCATCATGTCTTCTAATTCCACATAATGTTGCAACTCAACCACGTTTGTTATGTCCCTATTTAGCCCTTGTAGAAATCGAGCTATGGTTGCCACTCTATCTTTTTCTACATTCACCCTTATTATGGTAATCTTCATCTCTTTGTTGTAGTCTTCCACATTTTTTGTGTCTCGAGTGAGCCCTTGCAGCCTTTGGTACAACTCTCTATAATAGTAATTAGGGACAAACCTCCTTCTCAAAATAGCCTTCATCTTCTCTCATGTATCAATAAGTCACTCATGATTTCTTCTCCTAGTCAAAACAAGTTAATCCCACCAAATAATAGCATAATCAGTAAATTTAACTGCAGCAAGCTTTACCTTTTTCTCCTTGTAATAGTTATGATAGTCAAAAACCAATTCAATCTTTTTCACCCATTCTAGGTATACATCAGGATCATTCTTACATTGGAATGGAGGAATTTTCATTTTAATATTGCCCAAATTATGGTCATAGGTGTCTTGCCTCCCAAATTCTCTTTGATCCCTTCTATTGTTAACAATTCTAACCATAGTAATTTTGATCATCAAATTCATCATCTTTATGGTCATAGGCATGTATCAACTACCTTTTTGCTTTAGAAGCCTTGTATTCCCCATCCCTCCTTTGCAACTTTGCTATTGTATTAGTTTGCTTCTCCATCCTCTCTCTCATATCATCAAATCTAGTATTCATGCACTCAAATTGTTATTGTATAGCTTTGATCATGAAGGACTCATCACCAGCTCCCTCCAAAGATGGTGTCACACTCCCTCATGTTTACACTCTTGATGGTTTTTTCTTTATATGAACTTTCACTCTTACCTTTTACCACTCAGATTTCCCCTTCAGCTCTATAAAGAACTAAACAACGTAAATCAAGAGTATTGATTTTGAATAGAATAAGATAAATGATGTAGAATTTAACAATTTGGAGAACAAGGAATTAAAAATGAAAAAAAAGGATATCAAGGCAAACAAATTTAATGAACTAAACTCACAAAAATCAAGATAAACGTAGTTAAATCTAGAAAACAAACTTGGCTAACAGAATAGGAAAATAGATGGTAGAATGGGAGTTGAGCAAGAAAACTTTCTTATTATTGTGGTAAATATGACCAAATTGTTAACCTTATCAATAACTTGAATTTGATGTTCTCTTTCTATTATTCCTGTCTCTTATACACATCTAGATGTGTATAAGAGACAGTTGTTAACCTTATCAATAACTTGAATTTGATGTTCTCTTTCTATTATTCTTCTTCCTTCTTCTTTTTTTCTTTTTTTTTTCAGTGATCCTTTTTTTTTTCCCTTTTGATTAACACAAAATCACAGTAGAATACTTGTATGTCACAATCAGAATTAAAATTGACATGTTTATGAGCTTAACAAACAAATAAAGGGAGAATGATTGCAAACAAATAGATTTGTGCATTTGAATGGTAATGCACATAATAGAAAAACTCAATAGAAATAAATAAATCATAAGGTTGAAAATTGAAGAGTGAATGGATTCAACCTGATTTAGAAACAGGCTTTGATACCAACTGATGCGAAAACCTCAAAAAGATGTGGTTTAGGAACCCGACGCATATAAAGAATAAAAAAACAATTAGGAAAACTAAACCAAAGTTAAATAATACAAATCCTAGACCCAACATTTGAAGTAATACGAACCTAAGGTATTTAAGAATGATACGAACGTCATACTGCAGAAAAGAAAGGAATTGATAGTAATAAGTCGATTGGAATGCCACAAAAAAAAGTACCTCCCGATAAGTTCTTTATTCCTCAAAAACCAAGAGAGAAAACTCTTACTTTCTATTTCATTCAAAGTTGTTTGATCTTTCAGAGGTTACAAGGGGTGTCTATTTATAGGCTAAGATAGTAATAGGACAAATCCTTATTTAGAGAAATTTCTAACAATAGACAAATTTTAATACAGACAATAAACTCTTATTTAGAAGTGAATGCTATTATTTAGTATGAATTATAAAATACTCTAATTATATTAATTAGGTATTTATTATTTCTCAAATTTGATCTTTTTAACTTTAACTAATATTATTGAGTATTCTATAATGAACAATAAATCTCTTGTATTCATTGAAATTTTAACTTGTATTATTGAGTTTTTTAAAACGTAAAATGAATTTCTTGCATAGGATCTTTCTACCCGTCATCTTTAAGGCTCTCATAAAAACAAACGGCAGACAAATCACATTCTCTCTCACGCACACAAAGCGCCCCAGCAAAGAGCTGCTCTGAATAAAGGACAGTGTGAAATGAAGCGTACATGCGCTAAATTGCACGTTGAAGAAAACAAACATTTGAACACATTCAATAAGTAATCCTGTGCATCATAGCACGACTGAGCACTCTAAGATCAACATTTATTTACTGAAAGAGGTTCAAGATAAAGGAGAAATCAAGCTGTGATACTGTGAAGCAGAGAACTACCTAGAATGAAACTTGAAAATTAGGAAATCCATTATTTCACTTGCACAGTCATTACATTTTTGCACACTGTTCTCAGAAATGTAAGCTGCATCCATGAACTCACTCTGAAGGTCAAAATAATATTGGCGCTGAGGTTAAGAGACTGCATCCATGAACTCCTCGTCGGCCTCAAGAGCGCTCATTTGATCTGGTGGCAAGCACACCTCCAAATCTATACTTCCTCCACCTTCGTGTCCTGGGTATGCCGACACTTTGCCGCTGAACTTGTGGGCATATCCACTGCGAAGCGCCACAGCTTTTCCTAATCCGAATTCGTTTCCGTACTTGTCGAATCTTGGCGAGCTCCCCATCATCACGCTATATGGGTCAAACGACTGATGAATGTCGTAAATTTTGGGGGATTTAATCCAAGAGTCAAGCCACTCTCTGATCTTTTTGTCGGTCTGATCAGCCACAGCCTCGTGCAGAAGCCACGCTGCAAATCCGAGGTTGTTCTTTAGCAGTTCGCCAGCTGTGGACACCGCTCTGACCACTAGAATCGAGTTTCCAAAGTAGTATGGAGATAGAGGGGGATTCAATCTTGGCCTGACATTGGCAGCCAACCTGCCACTGGTTATTTGATCGTCCGGTAAACAACGAGCGCGTGTTATGCATCTCCAGACGAGTGCAGACAAAGATTGGAAGGAGGAAATCTTGTTGGTGTTGTTATACTCTGCATTGGCTCTAGCTTTGAGTCTGGCAATGGATTCTGATGAGAAGTGGAAGATCCTCTCATTAAGCAAGGGAGCTTTAAATGGCCTCAGGAACTGGTCGTGGTGGGTAAAGGGAAGATTGATGAACGGACCATGATCATCTGGAAACCAGCGCTTCAGCACTGGCGGGCGAGAAATGGGAATATTGTTCCCCTGAGCTTGGAAGATTTCAGACCATGTGTTGAAGAAATGCCAGAAAGATGTCCCATCAGCAACACAGTGGTTAATGGAACACCCAAGGAAGATGCCATCAATTAGTTCTGTCACTTGAATGGAAAGCAAAGATCTTTTGTGGCCATCATGGTTAAGCGCTCTATCATGGTCAAAGAATGATTGGCAGACCAGTGGTACATAAGTTGGAGAAAGGATGTCTGATACTGTCAAGTCCAGCGCCGCATGAACAAATCTGGCTCCTGGACTGTTGATGCAATCCACGAATACAAGGTAAGTAGCTGGGTCTTGACTTGTTGATGTTACAAGCCGACCAGCTAGTGGGTAGAAATGAGCAAGTGCGAGGGAGAGGGAGCGCTTGAGCTTGTCCAAGAGATCCAAGGTCTTGAAGTCTCCTCGATTGCTTTGCGGTGGTTTGACAAAGAGAAGACCTTTTTGGATGTACTGCACAGAAAGCATGGCGAGATCCCATGGTGTCAAATGCCAAGGCTGCTTTGCTTCTTCTACAATGTTCTGGGGTTTGATGAAGCATTCCGAGATGTGCTGAACCATTGTGGGACACATTGCTGGACGGCCTCTGGTTGGTTATCTTCTGTCTATCTAGTAAATGTGAAAGGGTTAGTTTCTCTGTTTGGTTATCTTCTATCTATCTACTATATAAAGAACGTAAGATGTTATTTAAAAGGCTAATGACATTATGGGGAGAAAAAAAAAAATTTATTAAGTATTATTACACGACGAAATCTAATATTTTTTTAAAATATAAATCAAATTTAATTAACAAAATAATAAAATAGATGATTTTTAAAAATAATAAATAAAATGGATCTTTTTGCCCAATATCTTCAATGACCTAACAAAGCCCTATGCAAGTTTTGTAAACAGGTTGGTGAAGTGAAAATTTGAGAAATCTCTACCGTTTTAATCAACTACGAAGTTCATCGAAGTTTGAAGTTCTGGTGAAGGCTTGGAGATGGTGAAAAGCAATAGACGTGAGAACGTGTACTTACGACACCTAACGCATTTTGTGGTATTTCAATAGAATTATAATTTTAATAATTATTTAATTATAGATAACATATATTATAATTATTTAATTTATATTTTTTTTATAATTAAAAAAATAAAAAAATAAGAAAATAATTCTAATTTTTTTAAGACAAATAAATATTTATAAATATATATTTTTAAAAAATTTAAAATAAAATTATAATTTTTTCATAAGAAATTTTTGTTTTAAAATATTTTTTAAAAAAATATTTATGCTTTAATTTTTTTTTATTAAAATAAAATATAAATGAAAATGTATTACTAAATAAATATAATAAATTCGGTGGTTGGTAACGTAAAAAGCCAAAACCTGTGGCCTATTATTGCCTTCAAAAGAAAATGCGGAACCCCAGAGGCTAAATGCAAAGTGTCTGGCGGCTGGCTTGGCGTCATCTTTTGTGTACATTATTATAATACACAGGTAAACCTCTGACAGATTACACAATATATTATTCAACTTTTGGCTTAAAAGAGGCTTGAACGTAGATACCTACCTACCCACCAGAGTTTCTTGCAGGTCACTCCGCAGGTTCTGTCTCAGCTTCCCATTTCAATCAAGACCCCTTTTCCACCCTTCATTTCTCAATCGTGGGCCTGTTTATCTTGGTATCTTTTTGGTCAGCCCATTTTATATATGGCTTCTTTGATCAAGTTTAGAAGGTTGTGGCTTTGCTTTGCCCTTTTCTTATCTTTGCCAGTGTTTCTAATTTTATGTCAGGACAATTTATTGGACCCTAACCCGTCCGCAAGAGCTGTTTAGATAACCCTTTGCATAATGGCACATAGGAAAAGTTATTTGAATCACCTAATTAACAAGATAAAAGATTGATTGAACGTTTCTATTCATTTGACAACGGAGAAGACCTTGTAAAAACTAGCATCCCGAATTTGACTTTTATAACCGAAAGAATACTTCAACAGTCAAAATTGTAATAAATAAGATATTGCAGCGTAGCTAACACCAGAACTACTTCTTTAAGATGAAATTTCACGGTAAATTAAAAAAATTCAGAGTTTTAAATTTTATAAATATAAATATCATATATTTTAATAAATTTTTTTTTAAATAATAATAATAATATTGTGATAAAGTCATATCATAACTAATCGAATCTGATTCTTACGTGCGTAACGAAGCCTAAGGAAAGTACGCAGAAAGACCTAGTCCACCACAAGGTATTATTAAAAAAATACGACGAAATATTATATTAAATAAAATAAAATAAAATTTTATAAACGTCACCAGTCTACTTTCTCCACTGACATTTATTTATTTATTGCGAGGAGGGAAAACAAATCACGTTCTCACACACAAAGTGCCCTGGGAAAGAGCTGCTCTGAAAAAAAAAAAAAAAAAACAAAGTCAATGGCGTAAACCAACGTTCGAACACATTCGACGAGGAATCCTGTGCATCATGGCAGGACTACGCAGTTCAAGATCAAGCTTCATTTCCTGAGAGAGAGGTTTTAGATGAAGGAGAAATCAAGCTGTGATACTGTGAAGCAGAGAATTACCTAGAATGAAACTTGAAAATTAGTAAGTCCATTAATTATTCACTTGGACAGGCATTGCATTTTTGCTCACTGTTATCAGAAATGTAAACAGATTCAGCATCCATGAACTCTGAAGGCCAAACATTGGGAGATTTAATCCAAGAGTCAAGCCACTCTCTGATCTTTTTGTCGGTCTGATCAGCCACAGCCTCGTGCAGAGCCATGCTGCCAATCTGAGGTTGATGTTGATGGTAAGAGTTTGTTAATTTAATGTAATTTTACTATTTTTATAATAATAAATATAATTATTTTTATATTTATAAATAATCAAGTTAAATTATTTATACAATATAAATATAATACTTTATAATTTATAAATTTAAATAATACAAGATATATTTATTAATTTATTACTTTCATTTTTTTTTTATTTTCAATTGTCAACAGTTCTTTCACAGTTGGCGACACCGCTCTGACCAGCCAGATGATTTCATTAAACAATAACAAAATGATTGTTAGAATAATTGGAGGCCCACCCACAAAAAAAGTACACCGTTCCCCTCCTCTGCCACAATATACTAACATTTTGAAGGCATTATCTAATGCTTGACATTTCTGAATTTAATTCACAATAAGTTCGTCTTAATACAATTTTTTTCATGGTATTTTGGTTTACGGTTCATCTAGGTAAAAACATGCCATAGAACATTATTTTGTGCAAAGTTGTTTTAGAAAATAAGCATGACTCTTTCTTGTTGATTCAAGTTGGTGAGTTCACTGTGATGGCGATGAGCCCCTGCAAAAAATCCCAACTAAATGCTTTAATCTGATGGAAAAAAGAAAAAAAAAAAAAAACATATTTCTCCATCCTAAAGATCTCGGTGCTAGTAGTTACCCGATCTCCTCCCCATTGTGTTGCAGCATGCAAGAACCGACAATGACGTTATTAACAAAGAACTTGGAATTGTGATTTTTGAATTATTATAAGTTTGACATTTTAAGGTTAATCTTAAGCTCATAAATTTGGGATCCTTGGTACTAAGGTGGACTTCTTGGGAAGATTCAGCCCCATGCTTATGGATTTTAAGTATTGCAAATTGTGAGTTTCTTGTAGGGACTTGAAGACATTTGCACAAATGGTGAGAAAATCAGATCTTGTGAAAGCATACTGCAATATCTTATTGGTCAGAAGGCAGCAATCGAGCATGTCTTGTCTGAGCTGCAAGGTGGCAAATTCGTAATATTATATTTACATCTTTCTAGTTTAATTAGTTATATGTTGTTGCATTCATCACACGAATGTAAAAAAAAAAAAAAATGCGCTTAAAAAATTTAATGCATGATATCATCAATTGAGGTATTGTTGTTTCGGCAAGAAAGATTCATCCACCCAGAACCAGAATCATTTAACTGCCCATAACAAACGACGGTTTGCTAATTAAAACATACCTAGTGCCTACCAACCCTTGGTTGCATTGCTTGGCAGTGGAGCCAGAGTTTCCAAAGTAGTCTGGAGACAGAGCGGGATTCAATCTTGGCCTGATATTGGCAGGCAACCTGCCACTGGTTATTTGATCGTCCGGTAAACAACGAGCGCGTGTTATGCATCTCCAGACGAGTGCAGACAAAGATTGAAAGGAGGAAATCTTGTTGGTGTTGTTGTACTCTGCTATGGCTCTAGCTTTGATTCTGGCAATGGATTCTTACAAGAAGTGGAAGATCCTCTCTTTAGGCAAGAGGGCTACAAATGGCCTCAGAAACTACTTGTGTTGGGTAAAAGGAAGATTGATAAACGGACCATGATCATCTCGACGTTAAAATTATCCTTCAACCTAATCAAATAATTAAAGATAAATATTTATTTTTTATAGTTAAAATAATAAATATTCAATATTCAAAATAATTAAATTTAAATTAATTATAATCATTTATTTTTATAAAAGAAAATTAAATAAAAATTAATAACTAAGATAATTTATATTTAGAAAGGTTAGTTGTTGTTACAAAATTTATATTTTTTAAGTTATACATTTATATTTATTGATGATTGATATATATAACTAGAGTTATGTTTTTCACTTAATTTATTTTTTAAAAATTATTTCTCCAATAATTAGTACGAGAGTTTATTTTTAGTTATATTAATTATAATTTATTGATAATATTTTAATGATTGATTTTTTTTTTCATACCAATATAAGGAGAGAAAAAGAAAAGATCTGAAGTTGTTTCTTGGCATGAAATTAAAAAGTAGAATTTTACATTTTTTCTTGTTATAAAACAAAAAGGGTTTCGGTGAAACAACTAAAGGAAATTAAATAATTACTTTGATAAATTTGTTTTGTATTGTTAAAATAAAATGCATTAAGATGATGAGATATGATAATGTCCAGTTATTCCAGGTTGTTGGACCTTTTTTTTTTTTCTTTTTATTGTGTTGTTATGCATATAATATTTTTCATATATTATACTTAGATAGTATAACAAATAATTACGTATCAATTTGGTATAAAAAGTTCATACATATATTATTTTGAAATTTAATAAATATAAATTATATTTAATTTTACGTATGTCATTTTAAGAAATATCATAATAATTTAAAAATAGTCATGATATTTTAAATTATTGTGATATTAGTAATTTATAAAAAAATATACATAAAAATATAGTTAATGAACTATAAATGACACGTAAAAGTTGTCATTAATTTTTTAAAATAAATTACTTGATCCCAAAGTTAAATATTTATTTTAATAAATTAACTGAAATAAGATATTAAAATTATATTTTCCTATAACCACATATATGATAATTTTATATTTTAATTATTTGATTCATTAGTCTTATTATAATATATATATTCAATGCATGTAACGACCTTTACTCACTAAAAGGTTTAAATTTATATTTATGATGATTTATTATTTTCACGATATTAATTTATATATTTATTTGCTAATGCAATTATTCTTATTACTTATTATAATGATCCTGATCCTGCTCATATTTTAATGTTGTCTAATGAAAATTTTATGGACTGAAAAGAAAAAGTCCTTTTGATTATAGGGTATATAGACATTGATTTGACTTTCCATGAGGATCAACTATTTACTTATATGGAATTAAGTATGTTAACTCAAAGAGCTGTTTATGATAAGTGAAAGTGATCTAATTCAATAAATTGAATGATTATTGAGTCTCACATCAATAAAAATACCGGAGTCTTTATTCCTGATGCAGATAAAGTCAAGGATTTCATGAAAGTCATTAAAGAATAATTTGTGAAATCAAATAAGACATTGGTTAACACCCTAATGAAAAAACTTTTATGAAAGAATTTTGATAGTTTTAAAGGTGTGTGTGCACATTATAGAAATAAGAGACATTGCTACTCAACTTAAATTTGAATTCTTTTTATCATGAATTCTCTTTATCTTAGAGGTTGATATATCTGAGACTTTTTTTTGATATACTTTATCCTAAATTCTCTTCCTTCTTAATATATCCCTTTTAAGATATTATATAATACACATAAGGAAAATTAGTCAATTAATGAGTTTTTAACCATGTGTATTCAAGAGGAGGAAAGAATGAAGCATGAGAGTCTGAAAAAGTACTCATCTAATGACTAAAAAAAGGACAAAAGTAAAAAAGAATAAATGTACTCCATATTGGGAGAAAAATGCAAATGTGTCAAGGAAGAAAATTGACAATCAATGTGCATGTTTCTTCTGTAAAAAACATAGACACATGAAAAGAGCTTGTATTAAATACAAAATATGACTAAAAAAGAAAAGTACTTTTATGTTTTTAATGTGTCATCAATCTCTTTTTGTTGACACTTTTAATAATATATGGTAGATTGATTTTAGTATTACAATCCATATTGTCAATACTATGTAAGGCTTTCTTGAACTAAAAAAGTTAAAGGAAAATCAGGAAGACATCTATTCATGAAATTAAATATGTTCTCGTGTTAAGGTTGTTGGGACCTTTCTTTTAGTTTTAAAATCTAAATTTGTTTTGAACATTCAAGAGATTTTTTATATTCCATCATTTTCTAAGAATTTAGTTTATATTTTTAAATTAACTTATGTTGTTTATCAGTTTATTTTTAAGAATTATAATTTTAGTATTTTAAAAAATAAAATTATTATTGATTTTGGATATATGGTTGAAGGTTTATACAAATTTGACTTTGACCCCACTCAAAAATAAAAACGACATTAAATAATATTATTGGTACAAAAAGATATATTGTTAATGAATAATTTTTTTAATTATAAAATAAAAGATTATGTTACATCTCTAAAAAAAGAATAAAAAATACTAATAAATAATTAAATTTTAACAACTCTTAATTTTATAAATTTTAGTACTTATATGAATGACATATAAAAGTTAAGCAAACCAACAAAAATACTAAAAGTATTAAGAGAAGTTTAAAATTTTTAAAATTATACACATAAATATATATGAATCATTTTATACTTTTTTGTCTTAATGGTCTGAGATATTTAATCTCATTTATAACCTATACAGTAAAATTTAAAAAATTTAAATTTTATTATTTTTTAAATACACCTAAAATTATTAAAACTATGAATACAAAATTTTTTAAGAATTTTGAGTTTAATAGTAAAAGTATTTTTTCTTAAAATATGTAAAATAATATATATTTCATTAAAAATTTCGTAAATACTAAAAATTTTGTTATTGTTTAATTCACGTAAAAATATTGAAGAACAACAAAATGAAAATTAAATGTCCATGACAAGCATTGTGGAACAGTTGCCCAGTTTTTCATTGCAATGGTCGCCCGCTACCACCGAATAACCAATCAGGATAACCAAATACTAAATTAAAAGCTGTTCGCGCAGTCGAGGGCTAGTATTACACTCATATCTAAGCAAAACACTCCGAACAGGGCGAAATTAACTCTTTAAATACTGTGTTCTAGTCACTTGCGTCCCCGCACAACACACGAGATCATTCCAAAAAGTAGCAAATTTCGACCACCATAAACATCAAGAAAGCAAATATTAAACGAACTATAGTGTCTTCTCAGTCAACAAAACTAGCTCTGAGGCACGGTTTTTCGATCAACACAGGATATTAGCTGACCAGGTTGTCATTGAGCGACAGTGAGGCCAGCTGGTCGGCAGGGTTGTTTGCCTGCTGCTGTGCAGCAACGCTCCTAAGCACATCCATGGCCTCAGCAACCTTTGCCTTCAAAGCATCCGGGGACTCCAGCAAATGTAAAACCTCTGTCTGATCCATCTCCAGGAGCATGCCTGTGACCTTGGCTGCAGAATCGTGCTCCAGCTGTTCCACCAGAGGGTATAGACTCTCGCCCAGCAACTGGCCACACAATAGGAACAACCCCCCCCCCCCCCCAAAAAAAAAAAAAAACTTCCATCTCAACAAAGTAAAAGGAATATGAAAGCTAATCAATGGAAAGAAGATGACCATACCGTCCTCTGCTGTTCAGGACTTGCATTGGCAAGGGCTGTAGCCAATGCAGTAATGGGCATGGGATGTCCTGCTGCAGCATCTCGAATTGATATGCCACCCATGTCATAGGGAACAGAAAGCATGCCTCCAGGAACACCTGGCATTGGGACATCAGGGATGTTGCGACCTGGAGGGTAACGATAGACACGTCCCCTAGGAAGCATCTGCTGCAAGCAATTTTCTTTGAGAATATAAATGGAAAATGGCACGAAAGTATCAGAAGATGCCAAAGTTGTACCAACCTGCTGCTGCATCAGAGTGACAGGCTGCTGAGTCTGTTGAACAGGACCAGCTCCACGACGTCCCCCTGGGCGCTGTCCCTGCTGCCCCTGCTGAACCATTGGTACAAAGAAATTTGGCATGGGAGCACCTCCAGGTCTAATCCCAGGAACAAGTTGCTGTTGGTAGCCAAATCCAGCCTAAAACAAATGGCAGGTAGAATAGAAGATAAGTTTTCCAGTATCCTTCACCATGCCATATTCGTTATAGAGTGACAGATTATAACATCGAATTTAAAGAACCCTCTGAACCTCAATGGCATACTGTTTTAAAGATGTTCAAACTCTGTAATGTTGATAAGGAATAGGCCTGTGCCTCGCCCAGAAAAGGGAAAAAAAAATATCACAGCCATTTACCTTACTAGAGTTTCAAAAAGATACATTCCACATTAGATTTACTGTTCTCTACTACACTCTAATCAAAACTTCTAGACCATAGGTGATCACAGAATTAGTCCAAAAGCTACCTAAACATCCACTAGGGCCCAACAAGGTCTAATTGGAAGAAATATTTTCAAATGTACCTACCTCGGCAATCTTCCACTCTTCACAACCAAAGCCGAGAAGTTAGTAATTAATTAAAACCAAAACGAGCTCAGAATTCAGACTTTCATTCTAGGCAGGTTACACCACACTCAAATTACCCAAAAAAAGAGAAAAATCTATAACTCTATTATTACACAGCTAAAACAGTCCATATTCGCTTTCATTAGGTTGAAACATAGCCAGGCAAGGAGATATATTGATGGACAAAAGGAAGAAATACATCCCATGACTAGTGTAAGACCACATGAAGCTTCGGAGGGACCTCAATGCTTTTAAACATTCCTCTCCCACCAGAACTTTACTCTGTTAAGTCTCCAAGGTACTAATGTTATCATAAGAACTTGGGACTTCCACCATAGAGCATGATCCATGAATAGAGTATTCATTGGACATTAACGCCTTGAGACTCTGTCACAGATGCTTATGGGAAAATAAAATGAGTCAATTTTCTAAATTACAATGTATATTCACAAGACATGCCGGTCTGATTATCTAAACTGCAACCAAATCAATTTGGTCAGGTTTTTAAATTTGAAGAGCACAACCAACCACATTAGGGTAGAGTTTTAGCCTGCTCTGGTTTCCACTGGTTTTGTCAGTTTGAATGGGTTCATAAAAAGCTTTAAATAACACAATGTATCAGAAAGGCATTCATCTGCGACGGTAGTCATGAAATAATTTGCAACTCCAACTAGTTGTATATATAACTGTGTGTATGTGCTGTGAGAAAAGTAGAAATCTTCTTCTGCATTAAATTTTTCATGTTCAACTAATGGTGAAGCCTTCTTCCTAGGTTAGGAGTTGAGCTAGGGATGGTGCATTGAATATTCACCCTTGAGGCTCTGTTACAGATGCTTATGGGAAAATAAAATGAGTCAATTTTCTAAATTACAATGTATATTCACAAGACATGTCGGTCTGATTATCTAAACTGCAACCAAATCAATTTGGTCAGGTTTTTAAATTTAAAGAACCCAACCAACACATTAGGGTAGAGTTTTAGCTTGCTCTGGTTTTCACTGGTTTTTTCAGTTCGAATGGGTTCATAAAAAGCTTTAAATAACACAATGTATCAGAAAGGCATTCATCTGCGATGGTAGTCATGAATTAATTTGCAACTCCAACTAGTTGTATATATAACTGTGTGTATGTACTGTCAGAAAAGTAGAAATCTTCTTCTGCATTAAATTTTCCATGCTCAACTATTGGTGAAGCCTCCTTCCTAGGTTAGGAGTTGAGCTACACAACACTTCCAAATTCAGTGCCAATTTGCTAGTAAAGTCCTCTAAATCATGAATTTAATAACTCTAACAACAACATTGAAGCTATAATGTAAATCACCATGACCCAGCAAATATTTCAACCATATTTTCATGCCTTGTGAGAAGAAAGGAAGGGGAATTAAGCCAAAATGTTTGTGCACACATGTGCAGAGCCATGCAGGATCAATGACTGCCAAACTATCAGAATGACCAAATTGCACAAATGAAGCTACAATATGGAAAAGTTACCTGGGGAGGAATCATGGCTGCAGGTGCTTGCCCATACAAAAATTGCTGACCCAGACCTGCAGCACCTGGAGGATATATTGGCATACGAGGACCCACAGAAGGTGGCATAGCAACAGGCCTCATCTGTGCAAACTGTGCCTGCACAGGAAAATAATAAATGAAAATACATTGCATAAACCTAGCAGTGACAGACAACATCAGTAACCTTTATACCATCGTAAATACTGCATCTCCAATAAAGAACTTATAAGTGCCCTTTATTGTTTATCAAAACCTCTCTCAGGAACATTGACTAATCCAATTATGTCTGCAAACCCAACTTCCTCCATTAAAGCAAGTAGTCATTTTCAATATAAAACAAACCTATAAGCTGTATATAGTTATTACATCTTTGGACTAAGATAAGAAACAAATGCCTCCAAAGAAATTGGTGAAAGCAAAATTGGATTGCAAGCCCATTGACAGGAAATATTACCCTTAATGTACAAGTATGTCAGCCAACAAAGTAACTTAAGACATTCACCCTCATGAAAAGAACAGAAAGGATCCATATCATAGTCTATATACCCAAATAATATATCATCACTTATTAATACATCATTGATGAATTTGAAATGGATCTAAGTTTGCATGACATTGCTAGGCTTGATGAGGAAAATTATATGGGCTAGCCAGTTTATTCTGAAGGACATGTATTTCTCATCAAAAATATTATCAGCCATTAAAAAGGGAAAACTTTGGAAGAAAGAATTCAGCCTGGTAACAAAGCATGCAAAACTGCACTAGTCTAAATATACCATCCATAGTATAAACACAAATCATAAAATAGAAAAACCTAAATTAAAACCTGAAGCCTGACTCTTCTCTCTTCCTTCCGTTGTGCAAGTGCCACATACAGAGGTTTACTAACCACCATTTTCCCATTCATCTCAGCAAGCTGACAGCAATTTATAACAACAGATCAAATTCAGTCCATGTACTGTGACAACCACAAAGATTAGAACTTACAGCTCGTGATGCCTCTTCAGGAGTAGAGAAAGCAACAAATCCAGAACCCTTACTAATTCCACTAGGGTCACGCATAACCTGTACACTCAGGAAATAGAAGATTGATTGATATGAAGACCACAATGAAGAAGATAAGAGACCATGGTGATGATTTAAATAGAAAGGAAACATATTCACATACCTTGAATGATGTAATTGTACCAAAGCCAGAGAACAATTCTTTCAGTTTTTCGTCATTGATGCTATCATCCAAATTCTTGATATACAAATTCACTCCTTGGTATTTGTGAACAGCTTCCTTAATACTCTGCTCAAACTTGGCTTTCAGTTCAAGTTCTCTTTCAGATTTCTTCTGGGCCTTCCCCACATACCACTCCCTGTCATCGAATTTCTTTCCATTGAGAGCCTCAACAGCTTTAGCAGCATCATCAGCATTCTCGAAGTTGACAAATCCAAAACACTTGGACTTTCCATCTCCATCTCTCATCACCACAGCACTGGTGATTGCTCCATATTCACCAAAAATGTTCTTCAAATCTTCGTCTGTTGTAGATTCAGACAAGTTTTTCACATAGGCATTATTAAATTTTGTTTTGTTCCAAGAACTTTCTCTTTCCTGCTTGCGAAGAAATTGTCCAACATACACTTGTTTATCATTAATCAGCATGCCATTTAGTTTATCTATTGCATTTTGAGCAGATTCCTCATTGTCAAACTGTACAAAACCATAGCCTTTTGACTGGCCAGAAGCATCAGTAGCCACCTTGCAAGAAAGGATATTGCCAAATGAAGAAAAGGTGTCATACAAAGATTTGTGGTCAATACTCTTGTCCAAGCTCTGTAGCAGCCAAAACACAACAGAAGAATACACAGTTAACCTCAACTCCACAATATGAATATATATATATATATACTGTCTCTTATACACATCTAGATGTGTATAAGAGACAGCTCTTGTCCAAGCTCTGTAGCAGCCAACACACAACAGAAGAATACACAGTTAACCTCAACACCACAATATGAATATATATATATATATACTGTCTCTTATACACATCTAGATGTGTATAAGAGACAGCTCTTGTCCAAGCTCTGTAGCAGCCAAAACACAACAGAAGAAGACACAGAAAACCTCACCTCCACAATATAAATATATATATATATATATATATATAGTATGTCAACATGATTAGATATATATGTATGTGAAATGACAACAAAGCCAGATGAAAAACATGATTACAGAAACTATAACACCAATAAAAGCCTAATGGGAACTAACTGAAACAATCTAAATAGTAAGGAGAAAACAAATCTGGTGGTAGGAAAACAAGATGCAAGTGGATCCCAATACCTTGATAAAGATATTTGCTGTGCCACTCTTCCGAATGCTGGGATCCCTATGTGAATACATGATCCTCATGGGCTTGTTATTGAGTGGAGTATAGTTCAGTACATCCAAAGCCTGTGCCGCTGCACATGAGAAAAATATGTGCTGGTTGAACAAGAGATGCTTGCATGGCCATTAGCATACCATAACTGAAAAATAAAGAATAAAGAAAAAAAAAAGAGCTTTGCAACACATATGCATAGGCACCTAATATATAATTTTCCTTTAAAAGAAAAAAGAAAGATAATGAAATTAGTAAACCGCATCATAGCCATTTTCCCCTCCCTTTAATAAATGCAAATGGTAAATAGTAAGCACAATATGGCACACTGACTGCGTGATGGCCTCTACCAACAGGTCAGAGGTTGCAGAAATGTGGCCTAAATCTTGAAATTGCTATCAATAACTTAACAGCAGTGTCTTCTACAACACAGAACCCCACACACATAAGCACAATTCAATTACAAAAATTGTCTCCCAGTGTTGCAGTAAACTTTCCGTAAGAGTCAACCACCAGAAATTCGGATCCCCACAGAACTCAAATAACAAGAAGGAATGTTACTCCCAGGGTCCCAGTCCACAAGCTGCTAAAATTATACGAAAAAAAATATGGAAAAACACAATTTTTACAAACTAATTATTATGTTAAAACGAAACTAACCATCCTGAGCGCTGCTATAGTTGACATAACCGTAGCCAAGCGATCGCTGAGTACTCAAGTCCCTACAGACTCGAACCGAGACGACCTGACCAATCTGGCTAAACAGATCGTAGAGCTGCGAGTCAGTCACGCTCAGGTCAAGATCCCCGACATAGAGCGACGTCGGCATGAACGGAATCGCGCCAGGACCGGTCGCCGCAGCCGCCACCGGAGCCGCCTGGTGCTGCACCTGAATCTGCGCCATCTCAAAATCAGGAACCTTCTGGATCCTTCTCTCTCTTTTTTTTAATATGTTTTTTTCTTTTTTCCCCTCTCCTCCTGTTATTTCACGAATAGACCTAGAGAGAATTTTTTTTTTTCTAAGGAAAAAAGAAAAAGAAAAAGGAAGTAATGACTGCGAGAGTCTGATTCGTAGGGAAGTCTGAACTGATAATCTAGACCTACTAAAATTGCAAATTTTGGGGATTTTTCAAGGACAATATGGGTATACGAAGAGGAGAGGGAAGGGTATAAAGGGGATAGACTCGTCGGAACTGGCCGGAACCGGCTGAGAGACGACGGAGAGCGGTGGAAGAAGGAGAAAATTTTTTGGGTTTTTTTTTTATTTTTAAAAAATAAAATGAGGGAGGGAGGTGGCAGAACGAACTGCACCGCGCCAGCGGACAGACGAGGATCCGTTATTTATATATAGTGGAGGTTTGTTTGGAAGAAGAGAAAACCTAGTTCAGGCCTTTGGGAACCTTAGTCATGGACCGTGCGATCTTCTGATGTCCCACACCTGACGGCTGGCAGCTGTATTTTGAACGGCTGTGCGTAAAGCAGTGCCTATGATCATCACAAGAAATGTAACGTGTAAACTCAGTACCCGATGACGCGCGTAGGGGATTCCACGTGGTGGTGTATTTAATTCGTCACCACGAGTTTCTCTTTACTATGGGTTACTCCGGTTTCTCGTTGCTATGACATAAAGTGCCGTTGCATAAAAATATCGTGAAACAAAAATACTAAAACTGACAATACTATTATTTAAAGTTGTAAATTATTTACTAAAAGTGATGAAAATATTGTGAAAAAAATTTAATAGAATTTTAATTGTTTGATAAAATTGTAGTTAAAATAACTGTTAATATGTAAAATGATTATAAAAGACATAAATAATAATAATATAATCTTTTTAAAATTTTTAATTTAATTTAATTATTAAAAGTTTTTTGTAATTAAAATAGACAATAATTTTTATTATAAAAATAGACTTTACAATATTTATATATATATATATATATATATATATATATCTTACAAACTATAGTGAATAATTAAAGTTTCACGAGTTTTCTTTGACAATTCCATTTGTTGCTAATTGTATTAATGTGAAAATGTAAATTACAAAATTATTTTTACTTATTATTTTTATTTCTCTCAAAGTCATAAATTGTAATATTAAATGTTTAAATCTTAATTTTAAAGAATATACCTTATATCTATATTCTATCAAATAGTAAAAAATACACTATCTCTAAAAAAATCAATGTAAAAGAAGAGTTTAAAATATAATGGGAGAAAATTTAACTCATCAAATTAAAAGCAATTTGCACAGAAATAAGAGTTATTTTTGCCGTTCTATTTCATCAGAAAATTTATCTTATGAAATATTCTTAACATCAAGAAAAATATTAAGTGACATAATATTAAGAAGGTAATCAATCTCTTAAAAATGAGGTCATTTGTAGAATTTTGAAAAATATAGTTATATAGTGTCATTGACGGAATGACAATATTTCTTTGCACTTTGAATGAAAACGTGACATCACACATAATATCTTATATTTTCTCTTTTATAATTCAAATGTTCTTTCAATATAACTTTTTGATGACGAATACACTCGATTAAAAATTTCTTTACATCCTCTTGGCCGTCAACCACACTAAAATTTTGATAAATGATATCTTGAACTTTTATAAGGTCTAAAATATCCTTTAAGTGTTGGATATGTGGTATTAACAACATAATATTTATCTATATTAATCCATAAAAATAAGAAATTTGAAGTAAATAATTTGTCATATAAAATATTTATTTAAAAAGAATCAAGTATATTATGTTTAGGAGATAATAAATGGTGGGTGTAAAAAATTATAATATGGATTATTAATAACTGAATTAAAAATATGTGTGTCATGTGCTATACCCTTTTATCTAACTAACACAAAAGTAAATTAGATATCAAAACTACATGTTGTCATTATATTTTATGTTAATATGTCTATTCTTTTCCAATAAATCATATTTGATCTTCCATAAGAATACAAACACATATGTGTATTTTATTTATTGCTACAATGCAATCTTATTATTAAAATATACTAATGCATATATTTAAGTGATATAACTAAATTTAGCATATAATATTGGTAAACAAAAACTAATTTGATGATGTGATAATAAAATGATTATCCATAAAAAATGTATCTTGAAATACAATATGTATATGCTATCATGGAGAATTTATGGTGGGATATTTCTAAAATTAGTATCATAAGGTTCAATGACATTTTTTTACAAGTGATAACACTATTGATAAAACTTTTGCAAAATATCTACTAATTGTTTTTCCTTAGTGTTGAAAACATTCACATACTAATCTATGGAATTCAATCGAAGAAAGTGTTTATAAAAACATATCTAATTTATCAATTAAAGACATTCTTCTTAAAGGTTTAACCCATACTTCATTTTTAAAATGTTGCATAATTGGAGCAATGTTTCTTTGTCCATTCCAAACATATTCAAACATCATACTTCATGATCTTGTATTAATTTAGTCACTCATTTCATTTTTGTTTAATATGAGGTCATATGAAGTTCTTTATGTATATATAATAGCAAGTATAAGCAACACAAATAATGTTCACCTATAATAATTGAAATTCATCATCATCGTTAGCGTCATTATCATAAAGTCCTCTGCATTGATTAACATAATCATTAGCTCCATCTAAGAAAAAAATTGCATATATTAATATATAAAACATTAAATGTATCAAATATTAATTCATATTTGTTAACAAAAAAAAAAGAATTAAAGATTGATAACTAATAAATGCACCAAAAAATAAATAAAATTAGAGAACACTAAAAAAACTATTAGTAACTCAAAAAAAATGCGTAAATAATGTAAACTATATATTAGATTTTGTGCTTTTTAATTTGATAATTTAACCAAAATAAATCTCTCTTTTTTTACTATCTTCAATTAAATTTGTGGTAGCCATAAAAAATCAATTTCTTCTTCAACATTTGGTAGAGAATGAATATCTTTTATAACATTATGTACATAACATCCAAACAAGTCTATTTTCTTATTTGGAGTATAACTATCAATTAACCAATTAATTGTTTTTCTAAGAGTAATTACATACCTCCAGAGAGTCATTTTGCATTTGGCCTTTTTAGAACCTTTTTTCATATGAAGATTTGATTCCATAACTCTCCTCTTATTCATCTCATTTCTTCTTGCTACATTATTGGTGCCAATATTTTCATTCCTCTCTTATGTTATGAAACCTTTAAATAATTCATCTATGAATTCAATAAAATTAATTTCTCCATTTAAATCATTTCCAATTTTCAATACATCAATCAACACCATTAATTTTCAAAGATTTTAATAAAGGTATAATAGTATATTCTCTAGTTGTCATGGTATCCCTAAACATGTCATCTAATTATCTCTCATGTTGTGGTTCAATTTTAGCTTTGTTATGTAGAATATTGATATTGTCCAAAATGCATTAAGTCATGGATTGAAAGTTGCCTTGTTCACAAAATCTAAATAGTTGTGAATGTCATTATTGTAGGCAAAGCAAGAGTGGCTAATCCTGTATAGCTCCACTCCAACCTCTCTTAAGGGTGGCAATCATTCGAGCTTTGCTATATTAGTGAATTTATTAAGGTATTTGAGATTATTAATGTGAACAAATTAATTCATAAAGGGTACTTATTTCTACAAATATTGTTGTCGTGCTTGATTTAATAAATGTAAATAATTTGCTTTAAGACAATACAAGCTAACCATAATAGGTGTAATAAAATGTGTACTTATGCAACATGACAATGTTAGGCAATTGCAAACTATGATTGCTTTCCTTAACAACAACCATGATTTAATGAACCAAATTAAATTGATATCATCCTAATTTTTATCTTAGAATTCTTTTACAAAGGATTATAGGCATTGTATTTGTAATTTTAGGGAGTCTTAATAACATTTTCTCTAGATTTGTATTGGATCTTTAATGGAAATGGAGCCCATCAAGCAGCCTTAGAAAGCTCATGCAATGCTTGAGCTTACAGTTATTTTAGACCCTTTTATGGCTTAATAATGATTGCAATTGTTATTATTAAAGATACATGCCAACTGATGGTACTTAATATGTGTTTAAATAGTTTTGTAATGTTCTTGTCTACCATAGAAGGGAGTGTAATTGGTTGTTAATGTATAATCCTTGTGTTTTTATGTCTTCAGGTTTGAAATATGAATTTTTTTTTTTTCATTTTAGGCATTATAATACCATTGTCTTATTGATTGATTATTATTGAGGTTGTAAAAAAAAAGAGAGAAAGTTAATGACATTGTTTAACATCATATTTAATGATTAATAACATGACAATGAAAGTGTTTCTATACATCTAGTTTAATTATACCATTAGACTGAGGTTTTTTTTTTTTACATTATAATTAGTTAGGTAAACTTATTTTAACTTAAAACTATTACCCCCTTATTATAGCACATTCAGTTCAGTTGTGAAGTACCATGCTAATTAATAAACAAGACTTTATAATGGTAGAGAATAGTTTTAGTTTGCATTTCCTTAAGTTCATTTATGATGCATGTCATTACATACAATTGGGATAAAACTATTGTTATTTGGATATAAGGTATAGTCCTATATTACATTAGATAGTGCAAAGTTATTAATGGGCCTAAATAATGTGAACATCAAACTATGTGTTATAAGTGAATAGTCAATCTAATTAAAGCCCAAATGTTTGAAATGAAATGTTATTAAAGTGTTGTTCATTAAAATGAAAAGGAAGACTTGAAAATAAACCCACCCAAGTATGGTGTACCTTAAGTTAAAAGTCTTTAGTAATAATAAACTTTATTGCAAAATTAGAAGTATAAGTGCATGACATACAGGAAAATGTTCTCACACATTGTTGTAAAAGTGCAAAAAGGTTGCTAAAAGTGTCATGACTATTTTAAATTATTTTTTTGACAATTAGTTATTATGAGTTCAATATTGAACTTAGTTGCAATTTACACAAAATCTAAGTTAGTTCACTATGTGACCAATTTGAACAACAAATTCTCTATTTTTAAAAGGTATTGTACGTGAGAGGAAAAGTTAAAATGACATATTTATGGAATGATAATTTGTATCTCAACGTAAAGTTAAGGAACAAAGTATAAGACACCTCACTTAGTACATATATGTACAAATATATAAGTCAAATTATATGTATAAATATTGTTAGGTAACTATATATAAAGTATTATGTATTCAGATAAAAATATATACCTATATATACCTATTCTGCATAAATGTAAGTAAAAAATATATACAAACTTCTATTTCATGTGCAAGAACATGAGTTAGTAAAGACATGAAAGTTAAAGTAATGAAATTAATAGCTAATATTAGCAGTAAATTTTCACTGAAAATGCATGATTATATTTACATTAAGAAAAATGACATATAACAATAGGGGAAACCCAAAACTATAAATTTTTATGTATAGTGTGCTAATGAATATTTAGTGTCATTGATACAGTAGGATATTAGTAAGATAATTAGGAAAAGATAATAATGTAATAACTGAATTAATTAAAATTATAATCTCCAATTAAAATTTAAAAAATGTAAACAATAAATGACATTTACACTTGTGTGGTTGTTAAAAATACTTAGGAGAATTAATTTATGTTGTGATTGGTAAAGATTATAAAGAACTATGATAGTCCTAGACCAAAGGGAGGTTAATGTGGATTTAGGTATTCGATTAGGGAGGAAAGTTGTGTTTCTTTTGCTTTGTCTTATTATGTATTAATGTCCTTTATTGGAAGGAAAAGAAAAAGGGAATAGATAAGTAATTGGACCACATGAATAAGATTGACATTGCATATTTGAAAATTTTTGATAAATATGTTTGACATAAAAAAATTTGGATGCTTATGCTAGTTGATCCAAATAAAGTAATATGCATTTATTAACAAATTACGAAAATATGATATACAAAAATTAATGAATTTGGAAAACTTGATTTGACATGTCTAAATAGTACAAAAATAATCAAGAAACACATGTTATTCCATGTCAAAGTACATTAATAATTTTAAATAAATTTGTTTAATATGTCTAGATATTTACAAGGATTTCATAAATTTTTAACTATTTTTTAGTTAAAAAATACATGTGTTAATACACAATTGTTTGACAAAAAAAAAATTTATCTAAATTGTTGTGGGTTTAACAATGTGGACCAAAGCCAATTCAAAAGCAATACTAATCTTGGCCATTATGAGTCTAAAGCTTATGAAAGAATTAGTCCAATTTATAATCGCCTAAATAAGGTGAACTATTAGATGTATAATGAGCCACACATTCCTTGTTGACCCCTATTGTGAACCAATAAATGTTATGAACTGAGGCCAATTTGAAGGCATTATTTATTTTGGCCACCACTAGTCTAAAGCTCATTAAAAAAACTATATAATTTATGACCACCAATATATTATTGACCATTGAATTTATGATGGGTCATGCATTCTGTGTTAACCTTAAGTATGGATTAATAGTAATGAGGTGGTTTATAGTAAGTGGTGTTGAACACATGTAGACATATATTCATAAGGATAAATATATTTCAAATAATATGTCATTTAAGTCACTGATAGTAGACCATTTACATGATATAACATCCACGCTTTTAATTAGTACTTTTCCTATTAGTTTCATTCCACCTATAAGCATAAAAGAAGTTTCCCAAATTCCATTTACAAGCACAACCCTTAGTCCATATACTTAAAAAACAAAGATAAAGTGATATTATTTCATCACATACTTACATGTAAAAGGTGATCCACTTA
Source organism: Kandelia obovata (assembly GCA_021464305.1). Lineage (NCBI taxonomy): Eukaryota > Viridiplantae > Streptophyta > Magnoliopsida > Malpighiales > Rhizophoraceae > Kandelia > Kandelia obovata. The sequence continues at coordinate 6,278,471 of CM038477.1, read as the reverse complement.
ATCACACACATACAATATTAACCTAATCGTTATGATCATATAAATTAATTAAAAAATGAGTCACTTGATCCAATACTTGCGTACTAATAATAAAGTGGACCTAACATATGACATGTTATAGGGATTTTTTTTATTATTTTATAATTAATACTGTAATTCTAATTATTCTAATTTATTTACTTTTTTAGGACATTTTAGTTTGATTAAGAGTTTTATTGATATAACTTTAGGCTTAAACTTAAGGATTTTAATATTGATATTTATTGACTATTGTATTATTTAATGCCTGATAGGGTTAGAAATTATTATAAATAGGATCTTATGTTAGCAGTTTAATAAAAAAAGTTATCTCGTTAAATTATTAATGAAGTTTATTTAGATAAATTATCAATGAAAATTCTCTTTTGAGAATTGTTTATTTCTTTTAGTGAATTCAAAAAATTCTTCTAAAATTTCAATTAAGTATCGACCTTTTAATAGCTTATTTTTTACACTTATGTTCCACGCCAAGTGATATTATAATAGGTTTAACTTATGTTGATGTTGTTTTACAAAGTTTAAAGTGACCTCTTTAACGAAGGTGATCAGGAAGGGAAGACTCTATTTAAAGCATCCTTTTAGGCTTATAAATACAATAGATCTCATGTTGGATATCTCTTTTGTAGTCAATTTGTTTATACTCATTTCTAATTTCAAAGATATTTTTGTTTTTTATGGAGATCCCTTTGTGAAAGATTTTTTAAGATGGTTAGTTGAACTCAATGTTTATATAATGACATTTTAAAGGAAGAAAAAAAAATGAAACTTGCATATTCTACATTTCAAGACAGTGCAGTTGAATGATGGAATCACACTCAATATTTTTGATTGAGATGTGGCAAATCTAAAATTCACTTATAAGTATTATGCAGTTAAAGGAAAGACCCTTCAATTAAACAAGTTAATTTCTTAGGTGCTTATAAGGAAACTACTAAAGAGAAAACTATTGTGCCAAAATATGCATTATGAAAGTTTATACAGTTGACAAAATCAAGATATCTATAGATCCCAAAAATTAAAAAAATGGATCCATAACTAACAAGTTTTTGGATCTTATTGATATTTTATCAAATTATATTGATTTTATTAAGATTGAGAATTCAATTATACTTCAATGTTCTTAAATCACTAAAGATTCAAGTGCAAAGATTTAATTGCAAGTCTAAAAAATTGAAAACTTCGATGTACTTAAGGTATTTTTCCTATGACATGGAAAATGTCAATTTCTTATTGTCAATTTAAGGGCAAATATTTTCTCAAGTGAAGAGGTGTGATTTAGGACATGTCATAGAAATTTATCATTATTATTATTATTTAATTTTATAATTATGTTGTAATTTTAATTTTATAATTTATTTACTTGTTTAAGCTATGTTAGCTTGATTAAGAGTTTTAGTAGTTTAACTAAGCTTAAGTTTAAGGATTTTAATATTGATATTTATTTACTTCCTTATTAATCAATGTCTTATAAGGTTAAAAATTATTATAAATAGAATCTTATGTTAGCAATTTAGTCAAAAAGTTTATATCAGTAAAGTTTATTCAGATAAATTATCAATATAAATTCTCTTTTGAGAATTATTTATCTTCTTTGATGGATTCTAGAACTCTTGTAAAGGCTCAATTAAGTGTTGGTCTTTAGTTATCCTATTTTCCAAGTTTTCATCTTGCATCAAGACCCTATTATGGGAAATCTACTTTAAGTATGACAAGATCATAATGATCTTTATGGTGTTGTCATTGATACCTCTACCTATATTTCCATCAATGACCGTAGGGAAATCTCTATTGCATTTTGTAATGAATTCAGTCATTGAGCTTGTACTAAATGTTGCATTGGCCCTCCTAACTTGGTAACGGGTTGAGAATAAGCACACCTCGCATTTTGTGTCTCCATCATGAATTAGCCATAATAAGTGAATCTAGTTGGCCTATAATATAATAAACTTTGGAGCCAGTGAAATCTATATTTAGTGATAAGGTTATTAACCACGATCTAAAGTTCAATCCGCACCAAGATTGCCTCATCTAACTTTTCTTAGTACCAAGAAAATGGTAGTCATACATTGCCCTCATCCCCAACATGTCCTGCCAAGGTAAGGTAAGGTCTAGGTAGTTTGGGGGGGGGACTAAAATGCACAAATGACATAAAACGTAAGAGGCTATTCTAGTTATCCATATGACATAAGTTTTACTAAATTTCAAGCATTTATTAAAGTTTATTTGTGGGTGGACAATAAAGATGTCATTAAAAACATAACTTATGCATAAAGAATGTTTAGTGTCATGTTTACACACCTAGTAAAAATTCCTACTTTATTCAATCTAACAATCACAAAATGCAAATGGATCAATTAGGACAACTTGGGTGTATTAATGGTTGTCTTATTTTTTAGTCACTTCTACAACATTGCCTTTAGATATGTAAGACATCTTGAATAGAGTACCTTCAGAGATTAAGAAGGTATTAGGACTCAAAATACAAAAGGGATTAGGTAACATAAACACATAAGACCATGGTTATTTTAAGCTTAAAGGTGAGAGAATGGTTCAAAATACTTGATTACTTACAAACTATAACAAAGTATTGATATTTAACAAGATGAAAAGAAATCTTTGTCATTCATAAAGGTAGGTTTAGCTAACCATTAAGTTTACAGCTAATTAAAACTTGAGTACCCTTACCGGAAACACCTTAACCTTGGTTTGCATTCATCTTTGTGAACTTATGTTGGCAATAAGGAGTAGACTCAAAAGGAGAAGTTCATCTTTACACTTTGTTCCCTAGAGTCCCAAAAAACATAAAAGCATTAGTAACCCCAATGACAATATGATGGTTTAGAGTGCTTTAGCAATAAGATTGATAATCCAAGGGTTAAGCATGGTTTGAGTGATTAAGATGGCTTGCTACAAACTATCTTCATCTTTATAACTACACTGAGCATGTGACTCAATGACTTATGCAAGCTTGATTGACATAGAGTATTAATGATGTCGGCTGGCTTGCAATTGGGGTAAATGATGTTAAGTTGTATAAAGTTTCCCATATCTCACTTTAAAATGCACAAAAAGTCATATCCTTAAGCATTTAGATAAAGTACTTTTTGTTTCATCAAAGCTTTTTTTTTTTTTTTGGTAAAAACTCATTTAATACATTTAGTAGTTAGTTAACATAATTGTTATATCACTTAGTTTTATAAAACCAGAACAAAATTAAAAGAGAAAAATTAGACAATAACATTTAAGGAGCAATATGGTAGTGACAAAAAATATAAACTAATCATATCTTATTTAAACCCATAAATAAATGAAACTAAAAGTAAAAAATTGATTGTACTATCCTTATGTTATTTTTATATTGCTCCCTATGTCTTGTTACATAAGGATGCTTAAATTATAAAGGAAAAGAAAAAAAAAAGTAACATAGCCATGTATTGCTTTTAAAGCATTGTCAATTTCTTATAATACTCCAAAAGATTATTCATTAGATATGCAATCTTAGACAAAGACTAAGAAGATAGATGCCTAATCATGTTGGGCCGCATGGTTTCAACCCACAATCATTGGACATTAAGGTAAATAGGTGTATGACCAAAATTGACCAATAAGATATGGTTTTTTGGTACTAAAGTTTTCTTCAAGGTTCAAATTCAATTACTAGTAAGAGCCATTTAACCAAAAAATATAAAATGCAAAAGTTATTCCCTCTTAACCCTTAAAACTAATTTCATATAAAGGCATATTTTGGATTTGTAATGAGTGATGACAAAATTATACGTAGTCAAAATATTAATAATAATAATTAAATAATATAAAAAATTACCAACATTATTTTTTGCATAAGATTTTTTGGTTAAACAACTATGAAACCTTCAAATAAGTCTTATATAATAATTTGAGATAAAATTTATATATGTGTGTACAAAATCATTTAGTTTGTGAGAATTAATAAATGATATTTTATATTTTTCTTTGATTTTTTTTGAAATAATGACCATATTGAGCATTGTAAGTTGTGAGCTTTGATTGCATATAAAAGGTTTTTATTGTTATAGTGAACATGTCTTAACAAAGTTATATATTTACTAAATCTATAAGCTTCATTTATATGTTTTGTGAAAATATTATATATTTTGAAAATTTTAGTCTATCATTCATTGACTATTAAAATGATAATGAAAATTGTAAACAATATCAACAACTTCTTTTAATTAAAAATATAAATATAAATATATTTATCTAGATCATGTACATTTCAAATTTGATGAATTGTATGTTATTAGCTAAATTCATTTTCAAAGAGCATGGATGTGACAAACTAACTTTTTAGAAAAATTATAAGAAAGTAATAATAACTCTAACAATTTATACTAATTTAAATCTTTCAATTTAATAAATCTAACACTTTCATAATTTGAATAAAATAAGTAATAATTTTCATTGGGGACTAACCTCTACTTGCCACCTTATTTATTTATTTTAAACTAAAAGGGTCTATTTTAAAAAGGTAAACGATAATTAATTTTTAGTTGACTTTTATATTATGTAATAAACCCCAAAAGAATTGAGATAACAATTTTCTACTTTTTAACAACTTTTATTTCTTCTTGTACTTTTAAATTTGTTTAAAATAAAAATATGATGCAAAAATAAAATTTGAGAGGATGAAAAGTACAATTTAGAGTGGAGGCAAGACAAATAATTTAGTTAGGGCAAAACATAATTTTATGTTTTACCAATAGTAAAAATATTCCTAAAAGGTATATAATTTTTTTTTGTCAAAAATAAAAATAAGAAACAATTTAAGAATTCTAATTATCCTTTTGTTGGAGATGGTTGTTAGTTATGTTGAGCAAGCAACACATTGAGAAGACACTAAACTTGAGGAGATATAATCTTCAAACATATTAACTTGGTCCCAAAAGTTTTCTTTTCCATTTTAGGCTTTACAAAGTAAAATATACTATGAAGTCAAAATGGTACAAAGGTATTAATCATAATCATTATATTCCATTAATATCCTGTTTCAGTATAGGCTAAAATTTTGTTAATGAGCATGGGAGGTGATGATGCTCAATGATAATAAAAATGCAAAGTGTATCAAAGTATTAGCTACTTGATTCCTTTTATAGTACAAAAGAGAAACAATGAACTCCCAATTTTATTGTATATAGTCTTGGCATTCCTGCACTAGATATGTATGATAGTGGGTGTTGAGATTTCAACTATAAATGTGTGAAGTGTGTGGTTAAGTAATCTCATATTGGAAAGGAGAAGGAAAAATAAGCTATATATAAGTGAGAAGGACCCATAAACTCAAGCCTTAAGGTTTTGAGTTAAGATGTAGTGTTGAACCCGCAAGTCTGTTGCTTACTTAGACTCTGTTTAAAAATCTCCCCAATTTGAGCCCTTACATTTCCCTAACAAGTGGTATTAGAGCCAATGGTTTAGCAAGGGATGAATAAGGACGACACATGTTTCTTATGATTGTTGCCCCTATAAGGAAGGAAAAGATGAATTACGCTTACTAAGATTAAAACTTAGGTGGATTAGTAAGGCGTGGGCTTGAAAAAGAGTGGTAACGAATAAGGACGATGCATGTTTCCTATAGTTGTTTCCCCCATAAAAAAGGAAGAGATGGATCACATTCACTAGGATTAAGGCCTAGGTGGAGTGGTAAGGCATGACTTCGAAAAAGAGTGGTAACACGTGTGCTCCAACATGGCTCTTGGAGCATTGGCAGACACACACTCTATATCAAACAAAGCAAGATTGGCTCATGAATGGGCTTGGTGGAGTGGTAATCAACTCTTGGGAACCCATTAAGTAATCCCACATCAAAAAGCCATAAAGAAGGAAAAGATGGATTATACTCATAAGGATTGAGGTATAGGTGGAGTGGTAAGGCTTGGCTTTGGAAAAAAAGAACTGTTTGATCTTTTACTAAATGTTAAAACAACCTTTCTATCATGGTGTTATTAGACATTTGATAGTTTAGTGTTTAATTTCATTAAAGATGAGGGTTATGGTTATGTTATTTCTTTAAGTATACAATCTTTTGAAAGTGTAATGTCCTTCCATTCGATTGTTTTCGAGTTAACAGTATAAGAGCAGGTTAAGTTTATTTATAATAAGAGGGTTTCACCCTTTTTGGATTGGAAGCAATGTTTGGATGCAAATACTAAAATCATGACTTTGTGATCAATTTTAAAAATTAAAACTATTAAAATATATCCTTCCAACATGTTATAATTGTGAGTTTTAATTTACAAAACAAAGCTTTGTAAAATGTTAGTCATTTGAAGAAATTGTAAGTTTTGGGTAACAACTAAAAGAATTTATGCTATTACAAAGGTCAGATTTAATTGTGTTCAATAGTGAATCTTAAAAATTTGTAAATTTGGCATCCTTAAAGACTACAAGTGTAGATGTATTCAAACATTCTTTTGTAAGATATTTGATTTTGACCTATACTAATCTTTTATGGATGTATTTGTAGTATTTTTCTTTATGATTTTGTAAAAACTTTTAGGAAAGAAGATTAATAGCTTCAAAAGGTTTTGAAATCTAAATCCTTTTTTTTATATATTTTGATTGCAAAATCAATTTTAAAAAAAATCAAGTTTTGAATATTTGTAAATTTGGCCTTTTGTATTTTGGAAAATTTTCAGTAATCAATCCCTTTTGTAAAATCTTTTAGGGTTATTTTTTCACTATTTATTATATGGGGCTTAAAAGTTTCAAAATGGGGAGAGCAAGAGTACAAAGTAGTTTTGTACCGAATTGAATTCATAATAAGGAACAAAAAATATATTGTATCTTATCATCCAAAAAAGTGTTAAAGAATAAGGATTCCTTAAAACAATTAGGTGGGATAAAAGTATTCAAACAATCTAAAGTAAGAAAACTTAGAAATAGTATATCTGATGCAATAATTATGAAAACAATAAAATGCAATAAAAAGACAAAAAACAGATGAAAAATGACTTTAATACCAATTTTTATTATAACAAAATAGAACATATATTAATTATGAAAGGTGTGTTTTGATTATGATGATAAAATCTTTGTTGTCTAGGTAGGTGACAATTGTCAAATTAGTATGATGACTAAGAAGTTGGTAAGGTTTAAATATAGGATTTTTGATTTAAAACTTCAATACTTAATATAATCAATTAACCTACACTCATATTTGGTCTTACTGCATCAGATTTAAACATTTACAAAAAACCAACAAATTAACGTAATACAAATTTAATACCTCTTCCATTTATGAATGGAAACTTAATGACATGTTTGTATACAACATTCTCAGCTTTTTACAACAAATGATCATGACAGCTAATACTTATAAAATTCAAAATAAAATTTCATGAATTCCTTATTGTAAAATTTTCATGACAACTTAAAGGATAATGAGACTACCATATTTCAAAATCATAAAAATCTAAAATCCTATAATCCATCAAAACTACAAAAGATAATGTTTATATTCTTGACGACATAGACAACTCAATAGAGAATACATGTCTTATTCTCATTATCTCTCTACATTTCATAAAAGACCTTTCACATCTCAAAAATAAGAATGATAAACTTCTTAGCAATCTTAGGTGCAGAAATTTTAGAGATTTTCAAAACTACAAAATTACTTTTCTTACCAAAATTATGTTAAGAGAAACTCTAACCAACCATTCTTGAAAGAAAAATTTCTAACAGAACTTTCAACCTTATTAAGAGAACGTTTTAGAATTACACTTAGAAACACATTTGGAAACTATATTCCTTACAACCAGTTAACTTATGGAAAATTAGTCAACTATACTTAAAAGGAAGTTTTTAAGATATGCTAAGATCTAAAACTACAAAGACACCTTAAATGGGAAATGAAACAATTCCACATTGAGATTAGAGCCTTTTGTCAATAATTTGACTTAGGTTTTCCAAAGTTCAAATCTTTTACTTCAAAAAAAAAAAATACAAAACCCCACAAAACGCCTTATTACCAAAAATTCAAAAAATCTCAAAAACAATTCTCTTTGCCAAAAGCTTCTCCTAAAAAACAATTGAAAGATATCATTCGCTATCAATATCGCAAGAAAGTATATATTTCAAAATATTGTAAAATCAATAAAAAGCTCCATTAGCTATAATTAGAAGAAGAAATCCTTACTAAAATTGAAGCTATCTTCCAAGTGTCAAAATTTGAAACCAATTCTCCAAACGCTTTAGGAAAAGACTCTTTTCAAATAAATGAATTCCAAACAACCTCTTTAAACATTAAAATTGATACAAAAAAAGTTAATATGCTCACTAAAGATTAATAACTCCTTGATGTTATTAAGCATATTAATAATCTCTCTCTATAAAAGGAATATCTAGGCAAAAACTTAAAAACTTTAGAACCCCAAAAATCTAATCCCCAATCCTTACCACCAACTAAGTCTCCCTATGATCTTACTACAATCTTGTCCAAACAAAACTTTAAATGAACCAACCCAAATTTCCAAAACCTCCAAAAAGAAATCAAAATCATCAAAACATAACTCAAGGAACTTAAAACCTAGCAACAAAAGCAGCTAAAAATTTTGTAACTTCTCTTTACAAAGCATTTAGAAACTCAAAACCATAACGAATATGAACCTGATGAACCTAAAAACCATAAGAATTACAAAGTCTAGATAAACTTCAAAAAGACTTCCTTATTGCCCTTGAACAAGTAATTTCTAGAAAGTATCTAATTAAAGTCACTCTTATTCTTTTAAATGATTTTAAAATTGATATTATTACCTTATTTGATACTGGTGCAAATTTAAACTACATTAAACGTGACATAGTTTCTCAAAACAAATTTAGAATAAATGAATAAAAGACTTTCTACCATAAATAATTTCAAAATGTCAATTACAAACAAAACCATCGCCTTTATTTAAAATCAACATTTTCAAATTAAAACTACCTTTGTGCTTGTTGAAAATATGCATTATATTTTCATTCTAAGGACACCATTCATAATTTTGATTACTCCCTATTATGTCAATTATATTGACATTTCTTTCAAAACAAAATTTCACAGACTTGTTTTTCCTTTTCTTGAAAAATCAAGGACTATAAATCTTAATCTTATAAAAAGGTTATTCCATTTATAAGAATAAGATTCATGTTTTGATTTTTACAAAGAAATTTCAACTTTCCCTTTTACAAAATAATATTTCTATATAAAGAATCCAAAATCAACTATAAAACCCTTCTTTTTAACCAAAAAAGAATCAAAATTTGTTACAAAAAGAGTATTACTCTAATATTCTAAATGCATTTTGATTGAGTAAACGACACATGGTTGATCAATCATATGAACCAAGTTTTGATGAAAGGAAAATTCCTATAGAAGCTTGCCCCATCTAAATGAACATAAAACTTGAACGACACCAAAAAAACAAAATTAGGGATCTTGAATCCAAAAGTCTCATTTAAAAATCTTGATCTCCTTGGTCCTATGCTACATTTTATGTAAACAAGAAATCTAAGATCAAAAGAGGTGCCCCTAAACTTGTTGTCAACTACAAACCACTTAACAAAGCTCCTAACTGGGTTAGGGACTCAATTGTAAACAAAAAAGACCTCTACAAAGATTGTATTTTGCATTTATTTTTTTAAAATTCAACATAAACTTTGGATTTTGGTAAATCCAGATTCACCTAAAATATTGTTACCAAATTGCATTTGCTATTTCATTGGGCCAATGTGAATGAAACATAATGTCTTTTGGTTTGAAAAATGCCCTTTTGAAATTTCAAAGAATTATTAACAACAATTTTTAACCTTACTTTAAGTTTTTCACCATTTACATTGATAAAGTACTTATTTTTTCCAACTCAATTAAACAATAATTCAAACATTTGCAAATATTTCTTCTAGTTAAAAAACAAAATGATTTTCTGATTTCAGAGTCAAAGATCTCCCTTTTTTAAACCAAAATTAGGTTTCTTAGCTACCATGTCTCTTATGAAATCATAAACCTCATAGAAAGATATCTTACATTTATTGAGAAATTCTGAAACAAAATCTTAAATAAAACCCAACTTAAAAAATTTCTAGTGAGCCTTAATTATGTCCTAAATTTCATTCCAAATATCAATAAAATTGCAAAACTACTATATGATAGACTTAGCAAAATCCTAACCTCTTAAACTTCTCAACATATTTCTTTTTTTTCAGTAAATAAAGTCTCAAGTTCAAATCATTCCTTGTATCCATTTTACAAATTCCTCTCTCCCAAAAATTATTGTGTACATGTCAAAATCAAACCTATTTAAAACAAAGGTTTTAATATATCCATACTCGTAATCTTTATGAACACTACCCAAACCTTATAATTTCTTTAAATGAAAAAAATATTTTACAAAACCTTATTTTGCAAATTAAAACTCATAACTATAACATGTTAAAAAGATTTATTCTAGTAGTTTTAATTTTTAAAATTTGTTACAAAGTCATGATGCTTGTATTTGCATCTAAACACCGTTTCCAATCCAAAAAAAAAAAAAAACTAACAAATAGACTTAACCCACTTTCACACTGTTATTCCAAGAAAAATCCAATGGAAGGATGTTACACAAACACACCCTTTAAATCGATCACCTCCAACTTCTTCCTCAACATTCATCATTACTAAAAATAATTTTCATGAACTTCATGTTCTAGAAAAAAAAATTTCAAGTTAATAGATTATATTTACATAATGATTTTTATGTGTCCCACAACACTAAGAAAAGAACATTGTTTTTCTAAAAACTTTTACAAAAATGCCAACAAATACAAACCCAATTTTATGACTTCATAGCACAATAAAAGACACATTTTATTCTTTAATTGGTTTGAAATGTGTGTCTCACAAAATAACATTCATATCTTTTTCTTAAAACCACAAACCCTATTATTTTAAGGAGTCATATTGTCATTAAAAATGGTTTAAGGGAAGAAAACTAATGACAACAATGCAAATGATGGATAAAACTTTCATTGGTAGGATCACTAGGGCATTATTTGAACCTGTCGCTAAACCATAATAGTCGCATATGTTGATGCAGAAATTGTGGACTATACTGGAAATTGAAAGAAATTGTTTTGAACCATATATCAAATGTCACTTTGCTTATAGATAAATTCGCTCTCATTATTTTGCAACACAGGTTTATGCAAATTTCCTCACAGGATAAAATAAAGCACACTTAATTGCAGGTTGCACTACAAAAATCAAGTCCTTGAAACGTTTGTGTGTCTTCAAAATTTCTCTCTAAATTATTTATAATATTTTTGCATTAGTATTATAAATAATATAATCCTTCACAAAATAATGAATAATGAAAGATTTAAAAGAGAAAAGGAAAATGCTTGATATGTGTGTAAAATGAACAACGGACTGTTAAGAACTTGACCATTCACCTAATGGTCATAAGTTCGAATCCTAGGAGATACAACTTTTCTCTTTTTTTTTCCTATCATTTATGGTGAAACAACATATAAGGTAGTTACTTGTTAACTTCCAAGTAACTACCCCTTAAACCAACGGTTATAACCTAAAGGTTGCAACCAATTGGTTTAGGATTCAAACCCCACTAGACACACCTCTTGCTTTTATTTTTATTTTAAAAATTACAACAATCCCCCACCATTTTTAAAATATAAAGGATTCTCAGCAATTATAATAGTCATTTGCATAAATAAATGTGTCTCACAAATTGAACTTTAACATAGTGAAAAGTACATTACAACAGGTTTGAATAATATAGTAAACAAGTTTTGAACCAATTATTCTTATTGACAAGTTGTAAAACCAATTCATACAAATGATTGTACAACATTATATTTTTTTTAAATAGTTAACACATTAAAGGTCATTATGTTCATTTCCTTTTTATGAATGTTTTCAAGTCAAACTCTTTAACTTATTGGAACAACCTAAACATTCCATATTCATATAGGTAGACCATGGTCCCCGCCATAAAATACCTTTTCAAGTCTATTAAGATTTTTAAACTTATCCTCCCAATGTTATTACGGGTTCCAAGCACTATGTGACCTTAAGATGGAAATGATTTGTATAGTGCTTTAATCACACTGATGATGTACTTTAACTCATTAAACTTAAGACTTGACATTGTATTAACCGTTGAGTTAAGTTTCCAACATAGGTAATTTGTATTTATGGGCTTAAAACTTATTCCTTTTGATGTCTTATTCATCGTATCTCTTGTTAATCCTTTTGTCAAAAGATAGGTCATATTTTGACTTGATCTTAAAAAATTTATCGTGACTACTTCATTCATAATCAAGTCTCTCACATAACTATGTCTTAATAATATGTGTCAATATTTATCATTATTTACTTGACTATACGCTCTTACTAGAGTCACAACACTGTCACAGTGTATATAAATGAGTGCTATTGGTCTTTCACACAAAGGAATCTCATAAAGAAAATTCCTTAACCATTCTACTTTTTTACTTGCTAAAACTAATACTACAAATTTTATAGCTATTGTGGAATCTACTATGCAAGTTTATTTCTTGGAACTCCAAGAAATTATACCCCCCACCAAGCATAAAGATTCATCCACTAGTTGAAGTATGATCTTTTTTATTAGTGATCCAACTGGCATCTGAGTATCCTTCTAAAGTAGAAGGGTAACCGATATAACTTATGTCATAATTATTTGTTTTCTTTAAGTACTTTAGGATTCTGTTTACTCCATGCCAATACATATAACTTGGATTACTTATGTACCTACTCATTTTGCCAATCACATAAGCTATATTTGACCTTGTACAAGTCATTGTGTACATTAGACATCCAATCAACTTGGCATGTTCCAATTGAAATACTAGACTTCCAACATTCTTGGTAAAATTCATGTTAGGTTCAAATGGGGTGAAGAATGGAATACAATATAAATGATTAAATTTACTGAGAACCTTTTCAATATGATGTGATTGAGAAAGCTTTATGCTCTTTTTTTCTCGTAAGATTTTGATTCTAAGGATTACATTTGCTTCACCCATGTCTTTCATATCAAAATTACTAAACAAAAACATTTTGGTAACTTCAAATTGTTCTAAGTCAATATCAAAAATCAACATGTCATCCATATACATACATATAATAACACATTTTCCTTCTTCAATCTTGTTGTAGACATATTTATCTAATTCATTAATCTTAAATCCATTAGCAAGTACCACTTGATCAAATTTTTGGTGTCATTGTTAATGTGCTTGTTTTAGTCTATACAAGGACTTGACCAATTTACACACTTTTTCCTCTTAACTAGGCATAATAAATCCCTTAAATTGCTCTATATCCACTTCTTCTTCTAATTCACCATTTAGGAATGATATTTTCACATCTATTTGATGAATTACTAAATCATGAATTAAGGTAAGTGTAATGAGTAGCCTAATTGTGGCACTTCTTTTTCTCAACACATCATTTTTCTTATCAGCAACTTGTTTCCATTCTAAAATTTTAGAAATAGACATGAATTTATTTTCATCATAAATAACATCCCTTGATTTTATAATTATGTTAACAAATATAAAGTCATTAGGTTCTATAACCATGAATCGATAGGTCTCGCTATTGTTTTCATATCCTAAAAAGATACATTCAATTCCTTTTTCACCCAATTTTTTTCTTTTGGATTCATGAATTCTAACAATTGCTTTATAACCCCCAACTCTTAAGTAATTAAGGTTTGGTTTTCTTTTATTCCAAAACTCATATGGGGTTATTGGAACTCTACTCAAAATATGAAATGTTGTAAACGATGCCTCACCCTAAAATTCATGGTTTAAACCAAAATTTGACAACATAATATTAACCATTTCTATCAAAGTTTGATTTTTGCGTTTAGCAACACCATTTTGTTGTGGTGTATAATGAGCAGTTGTTTGATTAATGATTCCTATGGTCTCAAACAATGCAATATCATAATATTCTCTACCTCTATCATATCTCAAATATTCAATAACAGATTCACATTGTAACTCAACTTCAAAATTATAGATTCTGAATTTTTCAAGAACATTTTTAGTATGCAACAAATAAACGTAACAAAATCTAGAATAATCATCAATCAATGTCACAAAATATCTTTTGCCTCCTAATGTTGGTGTATTGTGCAAATCACACACATCACTATAAATTAATTCTAACATACATAAAGATCTCTGGATCTTTGTAAATGCACTTCTAGTTATTTTTGTTAACATACAAGTTGTGCATTTCTCTTTAGATGTATCAAAATGTGGCAACAATTCTAATTTAACTATATCTTGTAACCTTTTCAAATTTATGTGATCTAATATATTATGCCACAAATAAAAATACTCAACAATATAAGTAGAAATATTATTATTATTTACATCAATATTGAGTTTGAACATTTCATCACAAAGGTAACATTTTCCCACAAATACACTTCCTTTTGAGACAACAAAATTATTACCCTCAAATACAAGTTTAAACCCATTTTGTTCAAGAGACTACCTAAAACCAGATTTCTTTCTAACTTCTGGAACATAAAATAAATTTGTAAGAGTAATAACTCTCCCAAAAGTGAATTGCAATTCTATTTCCTCAATTTCCATAACAAGAACTATAATAGAATTTCTCATGTATACAATAGTACCATTGGTTACTGGTTTTAATCCTTTAAAGAAACTTTCATTCTTATAAATATGTTAAGTAGCTCTAAAATCAATCCACTAAGTATTGTCATCTTCTACTAAATTGATCTCGATGATGATAATAATCATTTTCTCATTTATTGCTCTAGTATAAGCTTATTTTTCCTTTTTCTTTTTGAAAATGCAACACTCATTTTTATAGTGTCCTTTCTTCAGACAAAAATGACATTTGTCATTTTTGTTCTACCTTTTATGTTGCTTTTTTTCATCATTAGATTGACTCTTTCTTTTGTTAGAAAACTTACTTATTTGTCCTTCCTCAACTACATGCACTTTTGAAATATAAGAGACTTGCTCTTTGTTTTCTTCTTGTATGTGAAACTCATCTTCTACACAAAGATGATTAGCAAGCTTTCCAAAGAAATATCCTCTATTTTATACTTTAAGCTTCTGTTGAATTCTTTTCATGAAGGAGACAATTTGTTTATTATTTAACTCACAACAATAGTTTCATCCATAAACATTTTGTATTATCAAAAGTGATTAAGTATTCTCTTAATTTTAGCAAATTGTTTCATTATTGGTCTACTATGAATCATCTTATAATTATTAAATTTAGATACGAGAAATTTCTTCCTTATTGCATCCTCTTACATATAATTTGTCTCTAATTTCTCTCATAGTTTCTTTGCAGTTTGAAAATTGTAGTAGACATCAAATAATGAATCACTCATTGCATTCAGGATGTATCCTCTACATATCTCATCATCTGTCTCTCATTTTTGTCTCTTTCTGATATCAGCAGTAGTCTCATTTTCTAATTCTTTAAGTATTATGGTATTAAGAATATAAGCCACTTGTAATGACACTAACCGAAAACAAACTCTCTTTTGTTGGTGTATAAAATTTTTTCCATCAAATCTTTCTAATTTAACAAAATTAGTCAACTCTTTCAATGTTCCAACTATAGTGCGCAAGAGAATTTTGCCTTAAGATATTTTATGCAAAAGTCATGAACTATAATGAAAATTGAAAGAAATTACTTCAAATAGTATATCAAATGTCACTTTATTTAAGACAAAATTTTTCTTCACTTTCTTTTGTATTAATATACTGGTCCTCTTTTGTTAATTAATATTTCACGATGTTCGATACATTGAAGAATTTTAAAAAGAAAACTGGTCCAACAAAGAGGCCCGGGATACTTGAGTTTAGTAAGAGGGGCCGTTAGACAGTGATTCGGCTGGTGTGAGAGTCCGGCCCGTCTGGTCCATTATACCACCCACGAAAACGCTATGTTAGAATAAGTGATTTTGATGCATGACCTGAGAAAATCCAACCACACTTCAAGTTGGATTTCAGATCTATTACAGTTCTTTCACCTAGAGGTTATCGAAGTCATTTATTTCAAGCTCATTTGTTTCAGAAAGCGATATGAATCAAAAGTTTATTATTATTATTTTTTGAAAATTTTCAAAATGAATATATATCGACCTTTAAATTTAAAATAAATAAATTTAAATAACTGTAATGATAGATCATGTTACTTCAAATATGAGGAGCCAAATCCAAAATAAAACGCTATTAAGTGATGTTGAATTGTGACAATTATTCAATGCTTTAAGAAATCTTGTTTAACTATCTAAGCGAAAACATAGCCCTCGGATGGTCTCCATTTCCTATATGGTAGCTCAATACCTTGAGAAGAATAATGTTAAATATAATAAAAACATTTTATTGATTTTTACTTATATAGGTAATTCTTTTAGTATCTTATTAAGTAATTTTATTAATAAAAAATTATTTATTTTAATAAAAATAATAATCATAATGTTTGGCATTACTCCCCTCAGAAAGCAAGTGATTGGAAGACATACATTTTTTATTTTTTATTTTTTTCATTTAATTGTAAGCGTAGCTAATTTCATTTTTTAAACAAACCGTAAAATTAACTAAAGTTGACTCGACATACTCAAATTTTAGATAACTTGATATTTAATATATTTTAAAATTGATGAATTTGAAATTTGAAATGCCTGATATTCAAAATCCAATGAAATTAAAATTTAAAATATTTAAAATGAAAATAAATTGAAATTCAAAATAACCCAAATGGGATTCTATTTGATTGTTTGCCGCCTCTACCATGGGTGACATTAAAGGGGGAAAAAAAAATAAAATCAAGACAATGGAATTCTTTTATTATTATTATTATTTATAATTTCTTGAAACTAAAAAATTTTCTTATAATAATTCACACTTTATTCTTAATCTTCGTTGGACTAACTGATTGCCAGCTCTCCCACTACGAACCATCTATCCCACCAAACACTAGTTGATAGCATTTTTTCATGTCTGTTAATCGCTCTCATCAAAGAAATAAATTATGCTATACCCACGTCTTCTTAGTAGTATGATATGTATTATGAAAGTCTTCTAGCGAGGCGGTAGGAATACTTTAGCTCGAGTTTTGAGAGTAGCTTTTGTGCGACATTTTTGTATGTCATCAACCCTTTCTAAGTTATAGCAAATAAATGATAATATCATGTGGAATAGAATTTGGCACCACCTATATCATTAAGTGCAGCCAAAATCTCATGAATCTATCCATGTTGAGTGATGAGGATGAATTTTCTTACGATAATGCTTAATCAACACATTTGCGTTGACCTCCGGCTTGGATCTACAGCTACGTCTTAGCAATGCTCTTTTTTTTTTTTGTCTTTGGCTCCATGTATCGGTGGATCAACAAAAGATACACGGCATCTTTTCCCATCTGAATCGAAATGAGAGGAAATAGGCTTAAGAATAGAAGTGTAGGTACGTGGACTTCAGTGTCCATAGGTTAATTCTTTTTAACTTGAAGGCTGCTATGTCTCAATTCTCAAGCAATTTTGTTTTCCATTTTTTTTCCTTTACTCCGCAGTCAAAAGGATTACACCAATAGAGAATGCAGCGTGGACCAATAAGGAGACACGGGGAATAAAGAGAGACAAAGAGCGCTTTGGTTATAAGTCAGAAAATAGAGTACAAACTACGAAGAGACAACCCTTGTCTTTTCTCTCTTTCTTTCTAGTTTCTCGAAACAAATAAAGAAAGAAAATGACATGGCAATTAAGCAGATCGTGATCGCATATGATGATAAGACTTTATCAACCAAAGTTTGAATTAAGATTTTTTTTTCCTTGGTTCTCAAACACCTTCACCATCTGCCTTCTGGGTGCAATGGGAAAAGCTCCAGAGTTCTGTCTCCTTCCTTTCTGCATGTTCTTCTTTCTTCTAATTCCAAGCACTCAAATCCCCAGCTCCTGCACTTCCTCTTGTATGCACATGGTATATCCTCCTCCCTCTCCACTCCTCCCTGTACAATTATCTGAGCAATTGTTAGGCACCAATGTCAATACCCAATATTCCTTTTTATTCTTCCCTTCTTTTTTTTTTTGGATTAAAAAAATAAAATAAAAACCCATCCAGAAGATAACGAGGTTAAATGACATACGCTAGTCTTTAATGATATAGTGGTAATGGGGGCCTGGGTAGTCCTAGGAGTACTGTGGGTTAGACCAAGGCTGTTGCGCTTCTGTTTTTGCCTCTCGCGGGCTTTGTGGTTTTGGAACCAGTAAAACACATTCTTGCCTTCAATCTTGCCGTATCTACCAAGCTGTTCGGTGATTTGCTCTATTTGCTGCGCATTGGGAGTTCGCATTCCCTCCCTGTACAACATCTCCAGTATCCCTATCTGTTCTTGAGTCGGGTTCCAACGTGTTCCTCCTGGGTGAGTTTCCACCTGCGTCCAACAATCTTTGCTTATCAACAACCTTGTACTTTGTAGTGTGGAAGCATATCATGGTCACTAGTACAACAAACGATGGTACGAGACTTTATCAGTACTTAACACGAGGGAAAGGCAAATTTTCACTTAATTAAGGTCACACTACGTGCTATAATTATGTTACGATTCTAAGCAGTAAAGCGAAATTGAGGCTTTCTAGGGAGGTAGGCGACCATTTGTAAACTGTAAGGAAACACTTGGGAGTATATGGAAAAACCAACATATGGATGATGTGTCGAAGAAGGATCACCTGAGGAGGCTGAGGTGAATCTTTCTGGTGGTCGTCGGAAAAGCCAAGCTTTCTAGGACCACTCTCGGGTCTAATAAAGCTCTTGAGATCGAAAGAGGAGACTGTATCGGCGTTGGGCAGCTTGGGAGCAAGAGGGCGTAAGCGTTTGCAACCGAGCGTGAGGGATGGGGTTTCGTGCTCCCAGATTAATCCACGTGCCAACTGATGCACCTTCATGCTTCCCATGGTGGAGGACTGAATGATAGGGAATGACAATTATATAGAGGATGGTAATAATATAAAAGTAAGTGGGATGTGAGGTGGTGCTTAGAAGAACCAAAGACCAAATCATGAGGCGAGGTTGACTTGGGGATTTTCATTCTTTCAATAAAATTACTTTCTTATTGAAAAAAGTTTCCAATAGGTGTGTGAGTGTGTGTGAGAGAGAGAGAGAGAGAGAGAGAGAGACTGGTAGAGAATCTTAACCTCAATCTAGCTTGGCCTAAGTTAGTAACTAAAGTAGATGTGTATCCTCGCTTTATTGATCTAGACTTGATTATTAGATTTACATAAATAAAAAAAAAATGGGGCTTAAAGTTTGCTGAACGTGAACGTGAATAAGTTTTCTTATTTATTTATTTATTTATTTATTAAGAACAATCTTAAAGGATTAAAGTTTTTAAATTTTATTATATAGACAAATACATGAAATAAATGAAAATTAAATATTAATTTATAATTATAATTATATATAAAAATATTTTAATTAAAATCAATAATCATAATTTACTTATGTTTATTTTGTGTTATTTTAAGCTCTTTTCTTTTTTTTTTTTCTTGGTAAAGTTTTAGCTGATGAAGTTTTAAACCTAAATCGCCCCCCTTATATATATATATATATATATATATAAAGAAAACAAAAGAAAGAAAATATTGTATAATATTAAAGAGAGGATGATTGCTCGGGCGTGTGGTTGTGAGTGAGAGTCTGTGTGTTTATGCGTGTGTGTTGGCCAGTCTAATCGGTTCGTTTTTTTCTTGCTTTCATGATAAGGTGTTCATGCTTTTCGGTGGCCTTTTTGGTTCTCTCTCATGCTTTTTATCATTTAAAGTGGAGAAAGGGAGAAGAGGGGGAAATGAGTAAAGATTCCTCCAATCCCAAAACTTCAAAATGGGACCTGTTTTCTTTTTGGCTTTCAAAGGACACGCATTTTGAATGCAAGTGAATGCCGTCGGCTTTAGGTAGTAGAGAATGTTGAAAAAGATAATCACACAAATATAATACATTTGTATCATATAACCAAATCTAAATCTGAGTACACGCTTTTCTTTGTCCACTGTAGCTCTATTTCCCCCATTCTATAAATTACCAAACCACCTAGTTTATAATTATATCATTTATATATATATATATATATATATATATATAACAATAGTAATTTATATATGTCTGTATATTGTAACATAATCTCGCGTAAAAAGAAGAAGTTTTGATTTTTATTAACGCGTGAATGTTGTATATTCTAATAAATTATTATTTAAAAAAATAATTTTGTGATAGAGTGTACCTAATTTAATTAATTTTGATGTCTCTTAAAGGGAGAATACGAGGGAGCCGATGAGGTCTTTCAATCGTGACTGTATATATCTCTGTGTGTCTCTGTGTGTGTGTGTGTAGATGTATATATTATAATATACAAAGTCGGGGGAGAGGATAATGATAGTCATTTATAATTATAGATTCATTTCTGAGTGAAACTCAGCATAGAAAATGGGATCTGGCTTGATGACTTCAATCACGGACAGATTGGACTGAGCACTGATTGGGTGTGGCACGTGTGATTGGGTATACGAAGTGATGATCAGACCCATAAACAGGCTCCATCAAGAATCATTCTTCTTACTTACTAATTTACCATTTTGGTGTTGATTTGAAGGAGATTTTTTTTTTCTTTTTTTTTGGAACTGAATAGTCGTTTTCATTCAGAGTATCCTTTGAAGGGGAGGTTGTTGAGCCGCTAGAAAGATCTGTGTAATTATGTTGGGTGTCTTTACATTTTAAATATCATGAATAAAATATCTTTGCAGTTCAAAGAAAAAAACTCTTTGTGTACCATAATGTTTAGCCCCGCGGTGAGTTTTTTTTTTTCAAAAGAAAAAAATTTATGATCAGATAAATACTTGCATTGAAAGTTATAGATACATCAAGGTAAGCCTACAAGCAACAGCAGCCTATTAAACCAGAGCTCTCTCAACAACAGAAGGAAGAAGTAAATTCACATTCAAACTCAAATACGAGAAAAAGAAAATCCCAAACGTTCTATACACGTCCAGGGGCTCAGTCTAAAGCATAACATACAACCAAAAAATTTCAAGAGAAAGGTTAGTTGCTTGCTTGCATCGAACACAGAAACGGTAGTGATTTTATATATATATAACCATAAACGGTGATTGCTCTTGCCTCTTGACTATTTAGGGCCTTGTATGGACTAGCAACCCCAAAATTGTTGACTAATTTTTGTTCTGTAATCAAAAAGTCAATTGAATTGTGAGCCAGAGAAAAGAAAAATAATTTTTTTTTTTTTGGGTTCTTAATGCCGTAAGCACATCATCCTTTTTTATTTGGTAAATTCAAAATTTGAGACATAAACTAAATCACTTCTGATTCTTTCTTGCCTTCACATTCAAAGCTCTTAGCACACGGTACAAGGTTGGGAATTCTTTTTTTTTTTTTTTTTTCAAATTGATATGGTATCTATCTTGTTTGAATTAATAGTTTATAAGATTTCATGAGAAGCTGTCAATCATGCCAAATTAAATTAAAAATGCCAGTATTTCCAACAACTACTAATGGATAATAGTTGGTCTTATAAGTCTATTTTCGAAATTAGTTGGAAGAATCTTGACTTAAATGTGCCGCATGCTACATACATGTCGTGCACTTTTGGCAGCAACTGATTTTGAGCAAGATTTTCTTTGTTCAGCTTGGAATTCTTGACTAGTTTCCTCTGCACTGATTTTGTGGGGATTATCCAAATGTGGATGTGAAATTCAGCAAAGGATTTCCCATTTCCCGTCCAGTACGTAACCAATTTCTAGAATTAGGTAGAGAAACATTCTCATGCATGTGAACTTAACTAGGAATTCTCTGAGAAGTGCCTCTGGTGTAACTTCCGTGCACTTATAGCTGGCCAATTTCCTTGAACCTTTCGTTCCATATGGATAGAAATTAACTTTTTTTGTGGGGTTGTAACTTTTGTTCCTTGTGGCATCAGATAATTCATGGAAGCGAAGACTTAGTTGGTAATAGTTAGACTGGACTCGTCCAGCCTGACTTTGTTTGAGAAACTTTCCATTATCTAGGTTGAACTCCTTCGTTATTATACTAAAAACACCAAACTAAGTGTAATTTTTGCCAAAAAAAGTTAAAAATTAACACACACACACACACGTATATATATATAGAGTAAAAAGTCTTCATCTTCACAAGATTATAAATTTTGTTATCAGAAGCACCACAATTTTTGTAACGTCAAGTCACCACACCACAGAGTCGGTCTAAAATGCCACTTACATATCTTCGTATAGTCTTCCTGTGAGCAAGGATTCGAACATAAAGATTTGGTTGTCGGCTGATGTGACCCATTCTATTTCTCCTCTGCGACTTTGGATTTACGGTGCAGTAGTACTACATACAAGCAGGGTGGCAGAAAAACAATAATTCAATATTATCCATTGACATTTTTGCATGACATTGGGATATTGTCGTGATTTGCCATTTAAACAGATCTTTAAAAATTCCTGGCTGGTTCGTTCACGACACGATGCATGCCTTCGATTTAAATTGGTCCTTGTTATCATTTTTCTTTGTCATTTATATTAGGTTTTTTTTTTTTTTTCGAATAACCCTTTATATTAGTTTCTTTACGTGTCTTACCGGTTATTTACTAATGAACTACATGGTCTCTGGCCTTTGTACGATCTTTTATTTTATTTTCTTTTTCCAACCCGCTGGTTAACAGAAGAGTGTCGAGAGAATCTTTGTCATCACCCTATCAAGTCAAATATGTCCGGCTGAGAAATTGGAACGTATATGTGCACACGAATATTTTTCTATGATCCTTTTTTTCGTATATGTCCTTTCATTTATATTATTAGTTGTTTGTTCTTAATTATCTTGATATAAAAGTCATATTAATTTCCGATGAAAGATAATACATGGGCTCACGCCGAGCCAGTTAGATTTTTATTTTTTATTTTTTTGGCGAGAGTATTTACATGCTAAAAATTACTAGCGGAAAAATGGCATGGCTAGTCAAGTACAATCAGTCCACCTTATTGAGAGTGATGGCAATGTCTTGGGGTTACTCCAATATGAAGAATGCGAACCTTGTAATTATTTGTGCCTTGTGGGAAATGAGATTCAATTCCTTAGTTCTTGTTCTGAGTACAAGTTACCGAGGATCACTCTATTTTTCATTAATTAGTAGACCATTTGTTACAAAAATTGCGTTAGCTGCTTTAGGGAATCGCCTGGAGAGTTTCATGGCCCGGCAAAA
Organism: Kandelia obovata; assembly: GCA_021464305.1. Taxonomy (NCBI): domain Eukaryota; kingdom Viridiplantae; phylum Streptophyta; class Magnoliopsida; order Malpighiales; family Rhizophoraceae; genus Kandelia; species Kandelia obovata. The sequence goes on along the minus strand of CM038477.1, from coordinate 6,255,124 downwards.
GGTTGGAGGGGTGAAAAAACTTTCGATCCAGCTTGTGCCCAAAAGCAGAAAGCTCTACTGCAAAGTGATTTCTTCGAGGGGGAGATCAAATTTTAGTGGCCAGTTGTCATTCTAACTTGAAGAGAATGTGTTGGATAATGATTGCAAATGTTGACATAAAATTAAATTATGTGATTTGAGTCCATTAATTTGTTTGGCGTCACGTACCCAGCATATCTTCTACTAGCTGATTATAACACCACCACCCATATAAAAATTTTCTCATAAATCTTACCCTAGTTAGGTAGGGTATCATTATTTTGCACCTAATCTAGGTTTTTCCCACTTACATGTCTAGGCCAGCTGTTAGTTATCAGAGATTGTTGTGCGTCTTTTGTTCTTTCTGGAAAGGGTCATGTTAATTTCGGAACGTATATGGGACCTCTGATCGATGTGCCGGCAAAAATTGATGTTCAAATTATTCATGTTTGTTTTTTATAGGTGACAATTGAGTTAATTGACGGTCATACATTACTTTTTATGCAAAAACGTCATATCATGTTTCTACACATGGTAAGAATGTTACCGAAAATTTTAATCCTTATTCATATAGTGATTTATAAATTAAAGATATTAAAATATTTTATAATTGTAAAAATTTAATTACAATAAAAACATCAATTTAATTGTAATCTAATAAAAATTCTATTAATTTATAAAATTTCATTTTAATTGTAATTAATTTTTATGATAATAAAATTTTCTTATAAATAAAAATAAAACACAAAAAGAAAGAAAAATAATTCTCTAATTCTCTTTTTTAAGAAAAAAAAAAACTCTTAAAGAAAAAAATCTCAAGTCTTTTTTTTAAATGAAAGAAAAGAAAAAAAAAACTACTACAAAATCATCCTTTTTTTGTTTTCTTATAAAGAAAACAAATTGTTTTCTAAAAATTTAATGAATGCCTAAAACCAATTTAATTTAGCTAAAAAAAATTTCAAATCTAATTAACTTTAAAAATAAACTTAGTCTAAACTAGATTTAAATATAAAAACATAATTTCAAAAATTTTAAAAATATGATACTCAACATTTGAGTATTTTTTTAAAATAAAAATAAATTGATGAAAGATTTACGTAGTTGTGTTTACTTAATTTTTAAAATATATAAGTATTTAATTAAAATTCTAATTTTCTTATGTAACTACTTTAGTTTAAAATATTTTATATTAACTAAATAATTAGTTTGTAGTCTTTTTTAATATTTGATTAGAACTAAGACTTCAATATTCATTTGATTATTTAATTTACTTAATTATGATTTGACATGTATTATAATGTATCTAAATCAAATTAATACTATTGACATATATTTAAAATTAGCAAAATGAAAATACTTATGACTAAAGAAAATAAAAGAAAAAAATAATTTCTAAATAAATAAAAAATAAATTATTCTTTTATTAAGATAAAAATAAATATTTTTAAATTTATTTTTTATTAAAAATGCTCATAATTCCATTCTTTTTTTTTTTGTTTTAATTTTCTTAAAAAAGGAACAAAAATATTTTCAAAATCTTTTTTTTTTGTAAAAATAAAAATTACTCATAATTTATTTTTTTATTTTTATCATTTAAATAAAACATAAGTAAAATTGTGATTTTCAATAAATATGATAAACTCACATTGAATTAGTTTGATACTTGTGAAAGTATAAACTAAGAGAAGACTTCAGCTTTGATTAGGTGCAAATTTCTCACAAATTTACAAATTAAGGATAATAAAAAATCTTGTAATTATAAACATTTAATTAATATCAAAGTAAAATTCTATAAATTAATTAATATATATTAGACTATAAACAAATAAATATTTTATTGATTTATAGAATTTTACACATGAATTGTAATTAAATCTTCATAATTATCATAAATTTTAAATTCCTTTTTTTTTTAATTTTTTACAAAGAGAAAAAGATATTTCTTAATTCTTTTTTCCTAAAAAGTCAAAAAAAATCATAATTTAACTATTTATGGTTTTCTTATAAAGACAAAAAACATACAATTTAAGATTTTTTTATTTAAAAAAACACAAGAAAACTACAAAATTATGCATAAAAGAAATTAAAACAGTAGTGTAAATATATATTTTTGAAGTTGGGAGAAAATTTCAGCTTTCACTTATGTGGTAGATTCCCATAAATTTCAAAACTAAGGAAAAATGCAGTTGCTCTCCTTTTACCACTTTATTATTTTTGCTTATATGTAGTGACTTTTCCTTCATTCATAAATTAATAAAAATAAAAGAAAAATAGAAAATATTACTCTCAAACTTCTTTTTTTGTTTTCTTAAGAAAGTAAAAAAGAGAAAAAATAATCTCAAATTCTTCTACTTATTTTTTCAAAAACAAATGAAAAAAAAAAGTCACTTATAATATCTTCCTTTTGTTTTCAAATTAAAAGGGAAAATAAAATAATTACACTTAAATGTTCCTTTTGATTTTTTGAATAAATAAAACAAATATATTAACAATTTAATTCATGTTTGAAATAATTTCTATAAATACTCATGAACGACCAACATCATGATACAAAATTCTTGATCATAAGTTCTTTTTTATATAAACCTAGAAGAAAATGATGATAAGTTCTCAAATTCTTTGATTGAAAATTTTAATTATAACTTTGTTTTAAGATTACATACTTGAAAATATAAAATTTTGAATTATTCAGTTAGCTTAATTATTTAATGCCATTGAATTTTGAAGTAAATACACATAATTTTTTTTATTCATTCTTGATTTACTTTATGAGCAATAAAATAATAATTACAGTTGTTATATAATTTTCAATTAGCTTAAAAACATTTATTGAACTACTTGTAGTATGGTACTATATATATATATATTAAAACCGAGTGACACATAAATTTATCAAATTATTATATTTTATTTTTTAATATTAAAACAATTACTGAATTAATATTAAAAATACTAAAAACCACAACAATCTTAAATGTTATATTAATTTAGTCAATTAAATAAATAATAAACATGTCAAAAATCATAATTTTGTTAAAATACTAAAAATGATTACAAACAACTACTAAGTTAATATCAAATATTATAAATTGTAAAAATTTAGTCTAAAAATTAAAACTTAGAATCAAAGATTTAGATATTCCTACAAGTAAGCAATAACCATTACATAAATATTTCATTAACTTTTTATTAGTTTTAGTAATTATAATAAACGTATAGATGTTTATGTCATGACATGTAATATCATCGTGAATAATTAGTAACTACAAAAATTTTAAGGAGTAAACTCTCTTATTATGAGTTTAAAGTTTTGAATTGAACTTCCTAATGTTAATATTACTCAATAAAAGGAATAACAAGAGAAGAATGCAAAACCACACAATTCTAAAAACGTGTTATGATTAATCAAAAAATACCTTTAGTTGTTTGTGAAAGTAGGGATCTTCGTTTAACCCCAAATTGATTGAAAAAAATAAATGTAAAAGTATTTTTTAAATAAATAATAATAATAATAATAAACCTAATTATGCAATTAAGTTTTTTTTTTTTTAGAAAAAAAACAATAAGAAAAGGTATATCATAGATATATTAGATATCACACTTGTAGGAGGAGGTTGAGAGTACTTGTTACCGTCCTCATTAAACCTCCTTTACAAGGAAAACTCATCACCCAAGCACTTTAGGTTTGAGTAAGTCTCTCTTATATTTGGTTTTAGTGTTAACGAATTTGAAACTCCACCATTGAGCATTTAAATATCTAGGCTTAGTTTTTAACAAAGTGAACATCAATATAAAGACTAGAATTTAGGCCAATTCAAAAAGAAATACATCAAATCACCTACCAAGTTACCATCTCAAGTGACATATATATATATATAGTTATTTTGCTTTATTATATATATTCCTTAGATAAATTATTTATACTTAGGTCTTGGCCATAAAAAAGAAGAAAAAGAAACTAGCCTTAAAATTTTGAAATTATGCAATGGATAAGAAAAACTTGAAAAGAAAAGGCATCACAATTGAATCCTATGATGATGTATATAGTATAATAAATAAGCCTCCAAATTAATTTTACACTACAAGAATTTAAAGTTATGGATACTGACTAAAATTATTGCTTAAATGGTAAAAATCATTACTTGAAGTTAAATGTAATAGTTTTTTGTTTGTTATATTTATGGGCGTTGGAGTAGATCTTATGCAATACATATAATTCTTTTAAATTTGTTCAACCAATGATTTTTCTCTATTAAGCAAAAGTCGTTGGAGGAATAAATAGTGGTTCCTTATAAAATAAACAATGGCTTCTTATATATGCAAAAATGGTTTCTTATGGATTAAGCAGCATTTATAGATAAAGTAATGGTTTTTTGTGAATTTGGAAATAGTTTCTTATGGATTAAGCAATGTTTTTGTAGTCAAATACACAACAATTTTTTGTTAAAATAAGCAGTGATTTTTGGCAGATTTGATAGCAATATCTTATTGAATTGATAAAGATTGTTTGCAAAATAAGTAACATATTTGGAAAAATAGAAAATTTCATTTAATGAAATAGAGATTTTATCATGTAATGGGATTACTTATACTTTTCAATATATATTTTAACAATTTTTGAATTTTATTAAATATTAAAATATAATCTATTAACTTTAACATTAATTAAAATACTTAAAATTGTAACAAATGTAAATAAACAAAGCAATATAAGCTATAAAAAGCTACTTAATTAATGTTTAACATTTTATATAAATTTAAAGTATACTATAATTTCTAAATAGAAAAGTACAAAATTTACAAAATTCTCAACTTTAATCAAGAGCGTCATTCTATACAAAATAAACAAAGCTTTTAATGTGAATTTAAAAAAATTTAAAATAAGTTAGAAAACAAAAATTACAAGAGATGAATAATACTTAAAAGTGTGAACTGTATGTGCTTACTAAAAATCGATGATTTCTATATTGTAATTCTTGGTTTAAAGTACTTAAAACATCATTAAGTGAAAGAATTAATGAAATACTTATAGAAAGTATGTCAAAGTTATGTTTAACCCAAGATTTTTTTGTTGTAATGTTGAGAATATTGCATAAAAATGACTGGTTATTACAAAAGTATACACTTTTATCTTCATTTGCAACTTTGCTATTTAAGTTTTAAACTTAATTTTCATCTCAATTTGCACATTATCTCTAATATATTGTGTAAATTCTTTTAAAATTTTCACAACATTTTTAATAACTGATTTTTCTTCCAAAGAATTGCAGTTGATGTCTCTCCCATAAAACCTCACCTCCCAAAATGTTCCTCCCTTATAACTGCAATAAATGCATCTTTAGGATTTTGGCTACTTGATCATTTCCTTTGGGATCAATTATGGTACTATTCAAACCTTTTAAATGAAACATACCTAGAATATAAACTGAAGGAACCATTTATTTTCTAAGTGCAAAGGAAAAAAAAATGCCAAGAAATAATGAATGGAAATGCAAAGAACAAGACTAAAATTTTTACAAACATGACGATGGAGAGCAAGAGAGAAAAAGGCAGGAGGCAGGCTTACGAATTGCCAAATAAGTGTTCAAATATGTGATACCATTATTAAATAAGGGGAGAGGTTCTAGTTTGTTTTAAAAATTACCTTATAAAAAAAATTACATAAAATACTTATTGTAACAAAATGCATAAATTATTTTACGTGATAGTTTGAATCCCCGCAATACAAACTTAAAACCATCTATTTAAAACTTGTAGAATAAAATTGTTTTAGTGTAGTGTTAGCATTCTCAAGACGCACTAGATATCGCAATATCAACAGCCTTATCGCCGTAAATGCCACCCAGAAGCAACAATATGGTGCGACAACCATCTGCCAAATTCCGGAAGGTGTGCAACGTTTGTCCACCATTGTCACCATATTTTCTATTAAACAGGTATGTAGGAAAATAATGGAGTGGCTCATGCACCGGCAAAAGAAGCATTATTGCATGCAGGAGAAATTATTTAAATTGGGGTTAATTATGACCATAGTTATCTCTTATTGACAAAATATACGCAATTTTTGGAAATAAAAATATAAAGAATTTGATCTTTATTAAAATTAAAAAAAAAAAAAAAAGAACTCATGACCAATTGATTATAAGACACTCATAGATACGATGAAAATAAATAAATAAATAAATATAAATATATATATATATATATATATATATATATATTAAATATAATAGAATTAAAACTCGATTTGATCGGCGTAAATCTATTTTAAATAAATTTGTATTCATATATCTATTTTTCTGAGTTTCTTCGACGAAATATATAAATAACAAGAAATTAGTATTTTGGTTTTTTCATTGTCTGCTTCGTGTACAGGCTGACGCAGGCACACGAGAACGCAAAAGGACATACGTGCGGTGGGTAACGATTGATAATCGTTGTTGGGTTTAGGCTTTTGGTGGTCAAAGCGGAAGAGGTAAATTTGAGAAGTCAGGCCGTTGCTGTAATTGCATTGCATGATGGCGGGTAGGGGGTGGAGTGGATCCCACGCAGTGGAGGAATTTTTAGCGGTGGGAGTCCATCGTTAGGAATAGGGGGGAAGACAATGTCATCATTTGCACGTGTTTGTGGACCCCTCCACCTTCCTCCATCGATCCCATGATCCATATAAAGTTAAAATTATGCAACCTATGCACGAAGTTCACACAAACTGTAGCTTTGCCTTTGACCGCTTCACCAGCTCCATTCATCCTCTCTCTCTCTCTCTCTCTCTCTCTCTCTTCATTCATATCTCGACGCGGCACCAAACCTAGCTCTATCCGTTCACAGTCCACACCTTAAACTTCTTCGAGTATTCATTTTTCTTTAAATACTATTTTAATAGTAACGAATCGAGCTGCAATTTTATTCGGAAATTTGGGAATTAACCAACAGGCAGATTTGTTGAATGGGTTAGAATCGAATCGAGATCAAACCTAACATTAGCTTCATTTGTTCCAAGGGATGAGCCAAGTTCAACGAATCTATTTGGATTAGTCTTAAGCAGGATCAAAAACTCGATACAAACCTACTAATTTACATGTGAGTTAGGTTAGTCGACTCTCGAATTGGTCTAATAATAAGTAAAGATAAATTCTTTGTTTTTTTTTTTTTTTTTTTGTCTCAAGTTAAAAAAAAAAGGATTTATTGATTTTTTTCTTTCTCATATAAGGAAAAGTTAATGTTCGCAATGAAATGTATAAATGTTTTTGGTCTCCATTCTCAAGTTACACCCTACCAATAGAAGTTTGAGGTTTTTTCTTTGTTTTTTTTTTAATTGATGGAATTTTCGTAGTTCTTCTTAATTGCTTATGCATTTTAACTAACAAAATTTGCCGAATTTACCCTTTTTTGTTTTTTTTTTTTCAAAAAAAAAAAATGTAATAGATACCGGAGTTTAGTTTTCCTTTTAGTTAACCTGACACCCTTTGAGGGAAGTCAAATCAGAAAATTTATCTTACTTGTAATCATTTATACCACCAGGTGGAAAGACGGTTATATAATAGCAGTCTGGCACATAAAGTCCATCTCTTTGTGTGGACTGTCGGGAGAAAACAAGTTGCTTAGCAAGAGTGTCGGTAGAGAAAGGTCTGGACACGTGTCTTCAAATGGGTCAATGCCAGTTAATCATGAATTATGTGCGGGAAAGGAGGGTCATCTTCACCAACTTTTGTTAATCACTTTATATTTCTATACTCTTAGTTTCTCTTTTTGCATTCGAAGCCTTTTTAACTTGGAAATTGACAGAAAGCGCTTGCTAGTCACAATGTTTGTTACTGACTCCTTTAATTGCCGAATAAAGTGAATGTGGGCAGGCATCATTGTTTGGATTGAAATATATTCCCAACAGATTTAGATGAGGCATCTTTATACATACTAGGCTCATGACTTTACGTGGTTCTACAGACTAACGCTAGTAGCTCTTTCCATCTTTTTTTTATTATTATTATTTTTCTTTTGTTTTTTTTTTTCTTTTCTCTCGAATAAAGAGAACAAAGAAAAGGGTGCAATAAATTGAAAAAGAGAAGCATGAGAAACATGATCGCGTGGTGAGAAAATTGTCATGTCTTGTATGGGAAAGTGGGTGCAAATGTGCAGGAAAAGGGTTTTTTGTTTTGAGAGAAAATGGATGACAGTCCAAGCACAATTAATCGAATTGATGGCACTGAAAGATCCTCACTATACAAACTTTTTTTCACTTTTCTTTTCCTTTCCATACATTCTCCCCTTTACTTTCCTTTTCTCCTTCTCCTATGCTTTTTTTTTAATTCATTGTAGTGCTTGTTTTGCACAAACTCAAAGAGTTAAATTTTGACTCAACTTATAAAAGTCCAAATGTCTCTATCTCAATATCAACCTGCTATGGGATGTGCAAAGAATCACTCTCCAATGTCACAGAACTCCTAGTGCTACGTGCCCCACATCTGTTTGTCTTTTAACCCCTTCTTATATGAAGCGGTTGCTCCGGCTTCCCGCCTATAAGGACATAGAACAAGAAGACTTAAGTCCAACTTTTTAATAGTTCTTTAATAATATATATATATATTATTAAAGAAAAGGAAAAAAGAAAAAAAAAAGGAAAGAAAATGGTGCATTAAATATAGGGATAGAGGTCATTATCTGAGTCGAGAGGCATGCAATTTTCTGTCTATACAAAATTTTTCTTCAAAGTCTAATGATGGCAAAAATAAAGCAGAAACCACACGGCAAGTTAAGATAATTTAAGAATGGAGTCCGATTGGACTGGTGTTTGGATTTTATGGCTCACTAAAGGACAAGTAACATGACCAATCGACAATCAACGTATTATCACGAACCGTTTGAGCCGTAACTATGTATGCTAGAGAAAGAAACAGATCAGAGCTGTTGAAGCGAGTAAGGTTGGCTAGAAATCAGAACTCCACTTGTTATTAGGGAAGCAAATAGTGTAAAATAGTAGGAATTCCACTTGCTATCAAAATATATATTTCTCAAAAACTGGAATTGTGGGAAGGTTTTGTCTCTCTTTCTTTATATTTATTTTTTCCTACCTATTTTCAGCTAAAAATATTATATATTATATATAAAGAAAGTAAGAAAAACTCAAGAAAATAAATAACTCATTTTTTTTTAATCAAAGAGGGAGGCATAAAGTCAGCTACAATAAAAATTACAAGATTTAAAAATATAAAACTTGAGGGAAAGATGAAAAAGTCAAGGATTCAGGTGCAAAATACAATTACTGTAGTTAAGGATGATCGAAGATCTTAACCACAGTTTTTATTTAAGCAATTTGGAGGCCAACACTATCATAAAGCGAGGGGGGACCGGGCCTTGACAGAAGCAGTACCATACAGTTGCAATTAATGACTCGTGGTGTCACATCCATTGCATCGTGCATAGCCACATTGTGTTCTGTAAAAGGCAAGGCAGGGTCCCATGCCATCACATAACCTGGTCATTTGGCTAATCAAACTAAGAGTATGCAAACAGTTTCCAACTCTTTGCCTCCACAATTGGACGCTTGGCATTTGAACCATAACCGTACCTTATAAATCAATCAATATATCATTTTGACAAATTACGCATTGGCGGTGTTAGAGTTGAAGTGAAGCTATCCAAATCGAGCAGACATCTTCTTATGTTCAATACCCCTCAGCGACAACTATAAATAAGATGCCTGTCTACGCATTCGCAAAAACATACCCTCTCTACTGCCCAGTTATTTGCACTATGACAGAAGGAAAAGATCGTGGAAATAAAATAAAATAATATATATATAAGTCACCAAATACGTTTCTTCACCCAACGGAGGCAGGCTTCCTTTCATATTCGTCGACTGTTCCTTTCATGCCAACACGATGTTCACTAAAGCTTCTTGACAATAGCTTTCATCTAAAATCTTGCGTTTTTATCATATTTGAGATGCAAAGTCAGCACGATTTAGGCGATACTCTCTTTGCTTAACGTTTTTCTTTATCCAGAAATACTAGGACACATGCCAGATTTAGATGCAATCAATGATTGGCATCCGACTCCGAGCGTCCCCTACTACGTGTACCGTGTACCGTGAACAGATAGATGAGGTGCTGTCAGTCCGAGCAGAACTGAAAACCATTATCATTGGACTGATTGAGGACTTGGAAACTTATTCAACATGGCGGCTATACGCAGAAGGCCCCGTGACATGGCAATGATTTTTTTAGGATTCAAGGGATCTTTTTAGGTAAAGGAACTAACACCGCTATAATTTGTACTACTCTTAGTTTTTCTTTAAAAAAAAAGTATTTTATACATTTTTAATTATATAATTATAATTTTTTTTCTTAAAAATATTCGATCAAAGTATGTATTATGGAAAGAGAAGTACAAATTATAATATTGTTTATATTATTTCTCTATTTCAGCAACAAAAACTAATGACTTGTTTTGATTAGAGTGTGTACTATGGGAAGGAAAGGGCAAATTATAATATTGTCTATCTTATTTCTCTGTTTTAGCGATAAAAAATTTTATTGGTTAGGAGGAACTATGATTGATTCAATTTTAAGAAAACCAAGAGGCATAAATAGATTTTGTAATCCTCCTTCTAAGGAGGCTTAAATATTTTTTCTTTTTTAATCTCATATTATATTATGCTTTGCTTGAAATAAAAATAAATAGAAAGAGACATTTTCCTAATTATGAAAACAAAGAGACTTTGTTAAAAGAAAAATCTTCTTTTCCCAAAAACCTCTCTGATACCTTAGGAAGCAAAAAAAAAAAAAAAAAAAAAAAACTTACAGAAAGGGAAGCACTTTTAGAAACAAAAGTCAAATTTGCGTTTTGTTTCTTTTCAATTTTCTTAATTTACAAATTTATGAAAAGTTTTCATACAAAGTGATAAAGTGGCGAAAGCGGCACAAATCCACTCTTCTCTAGGCTTCGGTACCGATAATATACATATATATTATTTTATGAAAGGTGCGTGGAAAGAAATTGCAAGGGGGTTATCATGTGGCGTCCAGGTTGCAATTACACTTGACTTTGCTTGCAGTACAAAAGTTGGGACATTGGTTGGTCCATGTGTATATATAGTATATTGGACTTTTGCTTCGCATCTTGAATAATGTTCTTAACAAATATATCTATATGCTTTTCCCTGCATCTGATTAGCTCTATCTTAGTGATTGAAAAAATGAACGGTTAATTTCTTCTGGTCTATAATAAATTATCGTGTACTATGCACATGGACAAAGAAACACCAGCGTCAAGCCTATTGTCGGAAAGTGTGGTGCATTTAATTGGTCGATAGCTCCATTAAGATAGTGTGTTGGTCTCAAATTGCTTAAATGAGAACTGTAACTAAGATCTTCGGTCATCCTTAACTACAGTAATTGTCTTTTGGATCTGAATCCTTGACTTTTTCGTCTTCCCCCCCCTCCTACCCTTTTTATATTTTATTATTCGAAAGCGTTACTGTTGGAGTTAAATTTGCATAATAATAGTTGTCGGACATACAATTTCAAACTGCTTAATGAATTATAAGTTTAGAGAGTATGATTTATAATTTATAGTTTGGCCAGGTCGGTTCAGGCGTTCCGACTTTGCAAACTAATTCAAAAAGTTTTATGTGTTTTTAAGTTATTGCTGAATTATTTACACTTTACAGTTACTTGTAACTTAAGGAAAAGTCCGTATTATGGGCACAATAATGTCACTAAATCGTAACCACACGCGTCCGTCAGTCGAAATCTTGCCCATCATACTCCCCGTGGACGTACTCTATACCCTTGCCTTACCAATTCTTAGCTCGTTGTGAGCGATGCCAGGTCGAATTCCTAAGAGCAGCACGCTTCCTAGTTCTGTTGCTCTCTGCCTAATACTGAAGGAGCAGACGATCAGCAAACGTCTCTGGCATGCCGTTGCGGCAAAGCAAAATTAGAACTGTACACTGTACACTTCCCGTACCAAGTAGGAATCCAGGGTGTCAGTTTGTCCGCTGCAAGGACACGGGAAGAATTTTTCGGCCTTCGTTTTGTTCTAAGAAGCTCTCCCTTTTCTATTTATGTTGCTGTTGTCTTTTTTTTTTTTTTAAATTAAAAAAAACTTGGATGTATTGTGACAACGTCCACAAGCTAAAATTTTAGGGTGGAAACCGCAGTGGGCGTGGCTTCTTTCGTTGGCTGGACGAGGTCACGTACTTCAGATTTTTAAAATTTTAGGATTGCCCATGCCAGGCCTTGCGGGGTTCCTACTTCTCAAACTAAGAATGACTGGGGTCGGAGGTTTTTGACTTGCCTAAATTCGGTTAGTGTTCTTAATTTAAAACTATGCATAAGTCATAATTAAAATTACGTTTTCAAAATAATGCGAGCTGGCTACTAATTTAAAATCTGACATAGGGATGGAACACTGGCTGAAACAGTTTTTTCTTTTTCTTTTTTTGGTTCTGGGTAGACCATTTGAGGCAGGGAAGGCATAGTGCATCTGACTCTGGGAGTACTTGTGTGAACAATATCAATCCAAATTCGCCACAAACGATCATTGATATCATTGGTGATCTCGCATTGGCTGAAAAGGATCATGCCAGGACATTGAGGGTGTCCCACTTAGGGTTTATAGGTCTAGGACACCAAAAATAGAGGATATTCGGAGTGGTAGGAATTGTACCATGTTAATGCAACGTGCTTCCATTTCAGGGCATATTATCTTTACATGTATTGCAAATGGCCCCCGCACACTAGCGTTTAAGTTCCATCTTAGCGTTGAAGAAACTGGGATATGAAGCTAATAGGGCCAACGTGTGCCTTGATAACTTATTTGCTGTCCTAAAGTTCTGCCGCAACTCCAAAAGGCCTTTGTGTTAATATTAATGTTTAGTTCCTTTGTGTTATTACGTGTTAAATTGCTGAATTGTTTTATTACATTAGTTATGTAAGATCAAATATTATAAGCAATATTTATAAGCTCCGATAACTATTGATCAGGTACATTTTCAAACACTGCTACATTAGAACTCACCGTGGCATTCCGCTATGCTTTTACTCTATCATCTTTTACATTAACCATGTTTTATTATATATTTATGGTGATCCTTAAAACAATCTACAGGAAAATAAATTGAATTTATTTAATTTGATTGTTTAATTTTAACTTTAAAAATAATAATAAATAATAAATAATTAAATAATTAAAATAATAAGAGTTAAGAGATACGATAGTATGCACGTCAATTCATAATAATTCAACTTAAATTGAGAAACTATGTCGACTTTTTAAATTTTATCATTTAAGAACATAACTTCACTAATTCTTTCTTTTCTTATAGGGTGAAAATAAATTATTATATTAAATTACTTTAACCTTGATTACACAAAATTTTTGTAAATTTTTCACAAGAATATAATGGTTATTCAATACTTATAAACTTACATTCTATCACTTTTTTCTAGAATATTTTTACTATTTTCTTAACTCTACTTTTATCTCTTAAATTTTTTATTTTTTTCTCTTTAATCTTTTGTTTCATTCAATACAATATTTCTAGGTTTTTTCTCTTTTTTGACAAAAGAGTTCTATAACTTTCTTAAAGATCAATATAAAAGATTAACCATTAAATATTGATATATTTTTATAAAGAAAATTAATTCTAAAAATGAAAAATTTTATATTTAAGACATTGATCAATCAACCTAAAATCTCTATAATCTTTTCAACTTCTACGCTTTCAATTTCTTCAGTCACATGATCAACTTTAGCAATTAGTTTTGTTGACCAACTTAAATTCTTTTTAATTTTCACAATGTTGGAACTTTCAGTTTTTCAATTACCTCTGATCAATTGTAGATATTGGTCAATCAATTTGAAATCTCTAGAACTTTTCTCTTTGTAGCTTTTTTGGTGTCCAATCAACTACAAATACTAAGTATAATTGATTAAACATATTGATCAATTTATGAACTCAACAAACATCAAAGTAATAAGATATATATCAATTAACAAACAAGTCATAACTAAATATCATTAATCAATCAAGTAAAAGTAAACATCAAAGTAAACATTCAATATCTGTATTAGAGCATTTAACAGAGTATCATAACAATAGAATACCAATAAGAAATAGTCATCCAAGAGAAATAAATTGATAGTTTAAAAAGATCGAAGTCATAAAAAATATCAATCATTTATCTCATCCTTTAGCATCATCAAAGAATGCATGATCAAGACTTTGTTACTTCCTTTTTTTGGAGCTACCTTTAGAATGACCTTTTTTCTTTAACAAGCCAAAGATAAATGTAAAATTTTCACTCTTAATTCTTTCATGAAAAATTGTAGCTCCACTTGAATTTTATTCACATCATCTAGTAACTCATTCACATTCTCTTTGACCTCATTAACTTTCTTAATTAGGGAAGACATATCAATATTGGTAGAGGCTTAAGGAGGAACTAAAGAACCTGTTGGTATTGGTGCTATATTAGACAACTCTAAACTGGATTTTAGTTCTCTTAAAGTCATATACCACTTTCCTTCACTTTAAAGTAAGTGTATTTGCTTGAGTGTGATTGTACTAATGAATTGACCCAAGTTAACATTAGAAGAGGCCTCTCAATTATTGCTACATCTAACTTCTAAAGCAAGTAACTTAGATGCATACCATTGAGAAACTTTCAGATTAACACTTTCAAGATTTTTCAATTACCTTCATCATATACTTTGACAAGTTTAATTTTTCATTCTTTAACAAATAGGTTAGGAGGCATATGCCAAGAAAACTCAAGTAGTCATAATGGTCGCTTTAAAGATTAATGTTGCAAGGCATTATTCTTTGAATTATCCTTGACTTGATTGAATAAAAAGACACTTTGAAGGGCCCTTTAATGTTGTTACTTTCTTCACAAAGCTCAGTTTGACTATTAAACACAATTTCCATTTGTTCTTAATTACCTAAGTTCCATGAATCAATCTAGTTAACAAATCTAGATTTTAACAACAAATTCAAGTAATCCACAATCTCTTATAGTTGATTTTCACTTTTTTTCCATTCACATATAAAGCAATCACAATGCAACTCTTGTTCATTTTCATATTTGCAAAGAAATATTTTATCATCTAAATTTAAAAATCACATCTAAAATTGATAAACTTAATCCAAATTTAGGATGCAAATTCATCCAAGAAACCATCTGTCTTAAAATAAACAACAAAATCCAAGTTCAATGGCATACCGAGATGTAGGACCATTTTCTTGAACTTATAGAAATCATCCTTAATTTGAGAAGATGATTAACCTTATGTGGAATTTGTTTATGGTAATGGATTTAATGGTGAAGCTATAAGTAGTGTTGCTAAAGAAGAAGAGGGCATCGAGGATATCTTCATTGAAGATCTTGTTGGCCTTACATACTTTGGTTTCTCACCCAATATCTTTTTCAAAACTTGTTTAATCATTTTGGCTAATGGTTGATTTAGGTCTCTTTTTGAAGGCTTAATAATGAAAAGAGGATAAGGAGGAATCTATGGTGATAAGGATCTAGACAACGTTGGTGATTATGTGTACTTAATAGTCACTCTGAGTCTTAATTTCAAGGTTACTAGTGATGCGAAAAGGGAAGCAAGAGTAGCAATAATGCTTCACATCCTTTTGGAGATTGAAGTTGATTTCTTTGCATTTAGCCTTCCCTTCTTTGATATTGATGTAGATTTTGGTGTCATTGTTAATGGACTTAAGAGATTGATGCTTTTAGAGGTTGGTTTTAAACGGATTCAAGGAAATTTGAAGAGATACAGTTGTATCCATTTAAGGTTATGAAACAATAAAGCAAGTATTTGACTTTGGAGCTAAGGTGTTGGTTTTTGAAATCTTTTGGGGTGTTCTCATTTCAAAGAGATACAAGACAACTTGTGTTGACATATAAGGGAACCACTCAATTTAAAGACACTAAGATTAATATTCTTATACATGAGTATGAATTATTTGAAATGAGCAATGATTACAAAATTATTGAACTGTATTCAAGGCTTACTAACATTGTTAATTTTTTGAGAAATCTTAGAAAAAACCTTAATAATATAAAACTTATAAAAAAAGTTACTTAGGTCACTTCCAAAATTGTAGAACTTAAAGGAAATTGCAACTACAATTTTATGAAATCTTGAAAAGTAAAAAGAAATTACTCATATGAAAGAATAAACATTTGCAAAAAGCACATGGTGTTGCTTTTAATAAATTTAAAAAGGAAAATTTTCATCTAAAGAAGCAAAAAGAAAACCTCTAAAATTTCCATTTAAAGTTTGTTAAAGGGAAATAAAAGATTAACTCATTACTTTATTTTTAAAACCTAATTAATGATAAATCTAGATTAGGTGTTAATCACTTATATCATACATATAAAGTTTAAGGTATAGTTGCCCACATAAAATCTTCATCATCTAAAAGTAAAAATCATGCATTTATGTATAAATGTACAACATAACAACGTAAAGTTCCTTATAGTTCAACAAGAAAACCATTTTGGAATAACCATCATGCAAATAATAAAACGACTGGTATTTTTTCCCATACCTCTCATGCACAATTTTATTAAAGCGTCACATTTATTTTTGCATGAGAAATATCATATTAAATGTTATTATTATGATAAATTTAGACATATGATTTATACATGTAACATTAGAAAAAACATTCATGATATTAAAAATTTTTATAGTAACGCAAAATGCTTTAAAGCTTACATGAAAGAACCCAAACAAATTTGGGTACTTAAAATTAGATCAAATTTATATAGTACATTTCAAAAATTGTATAAAGAAAAACTAATGATACTTAGACTGTGGATGCTCCATACATATGATTCTAAAAAGCTTTCTTTCTCTCAAAATCATTAACGAAAAAAATGTAACTTTCAAAGATAATTCCTAAGGTAAGATAATTGGTATTGAAAAAATTGGTAAGGAAAGTTCTACTATTGATAATGTCTCCTTAGTTAATGAAATTAAATTAAATTTATTTAGTATTAGTTAGTTCTACAATAGTAGTTATAAAGTTTTTGTTGAGCTTAATGTATATATTGTTTCTAATTCCAAAATAAATGAAACTTTATTCACTACAAATAAATATGACAATATTTATGCCATTGATCTTTTTTCCTTACTAAGCAAAATGTTAAGTGCTTTGTTTCAGTAAATAAAGAGTCATAGATATGACATAGACATTTAGGATACGCAAGTATGATATTATTATCGAAACTAAATTACCACTATTTTATGGAAGGGCTATTTAAACTAAAATTTGAAAAAGATAAACTTTGTTATACTTGTTAAATGGGCAACCAAGTAACATATCATTTCAAGAGCAAAAAGGTATTGTTCACTTCCAAACCTCTTTAATTATGGAATATGGATCTTTTTTGTCCATATAGATTTTTCACTTAGGTGGCAAGTATTCTACATTTGTCATAGTAGTATTACACTATATTTGCATGGGTATTGTTCTTCACACACAAGGATGAGATAATGAAAGCATTTGAAAGACTTTACAAATAATTGCAAAATGAGAAAGGATGTTTCATTACTTCAATTAAAAGTGACCATGAAAAGGAAATTTGAGAATGAGTGCTTTAAAAATTTTTGTCATGCCCATGGAATTTCTCATAATTTTTCAGCCATAAGAACACCTTACGAAATAGGATGACTAAATAGAAATATAAAATATTGCAAGAGATGACTTAGAAAATGTTAAATGAATTCAACTTGCCCAAATATTTTTGGGCTAAAGTTGTCCATATGACATGCTATGTGTAAGATCGGATTCTAATTCATCTCTTCCTTAAAAAGACTTATTACAAGTTGTAGAATATGAGAAAAATGTGAATCAATTATTTTAAGGTTTTTGGATGCAAGTGTTTTATCTTGAACACTAAAGACAATTTTGGAAAATTTGATTCAAAAGTCGATTGAGGTATTTTCTTAGGATACTCTTCCTCAAGTAAAGCATGTAGAGTTTTCAACAAAATATCATTAGTTATAGAAGAGTCCATGCATATTAATGTTGAAGAAACAAACCCTTTAACTTGAGAAAGGAACATTTTTTAAAAAATACAAGGAATTCAATAGATAAAGATACTCAAAGTAATGATAATAACATTGATAAAGAGCAACCTGAGCTAAACAATTCAAAAGGTAACGTGTAAAATGTGGTTCATAAAGTGCTAATAGAATGAAAGCACACATGTAAATCATTCTAAAATCAAATTATTGGTAATGTTTCTAATCCTCTTAAGATTAGATTGTCATCTAAGCACTTGTATACCAATTTGACACTCATGTTTCAAATAGAACCCAAATGTGTAGAAAAAGTTTTGGGTGATGAGAATCGGGTACAAGCCATCAAAGATAAGTTAAAACAATTTGAGAAAAACCAAATATGAACCTCAGTCCTTAGACCCAAAGACCATCCTATTATAGACACAAAGTGGGTATTTTATAACAAACCAGGTAAGAATAGGGATATAGTTTGAAATAAGGTTAAACTAGTGGCTAAGGGATATAATCAATAAGAGGGAATAAACTATGATGACAGCTTTGCACCTGTGGCACATTTAAAAACTATTCACATCTTGCTAACATATGCATCTTTCATGAATTTCATGTTATATTGAATGGATGTGAAGAGTAAATTTCTTAATAATGTTATTGTCAAAGAAGTATATATTGAATAACTTTCAAGTTTTAAGAGAAATAAATTTCTTAATTATGTGTTTAAACTCTGTAAAATTTTATATAGATTAAAACAAACCCCCTAAACTTAGTATGAGCAACTCAACACCTTTTTAATTCAAAGAGGTTTTGTAAAAGATAAGGTAGACACCACATTGTTTACAAAGGTAAAAGATAAAGATTTATTTATTGTGTAAATTTATGTTGACAACATTATTTTTAGTGTTATTATCAATTCTTTATGTAAGGAATTTGCTTTTTAAATGGAGAAGGAATTTGAAATGAGCATGATGAGGGAACTTAGTTTTTTTCTTAGGCCTACATATCAAGCAAATGAAATTCTTATTATCCAAACTAAGTATGTAAAAGAAATATTGAAAAGGTTTAGAATGAAGGATTTAAAGTCTTTCAATAGACCAATGCTAACATCCACAAAGCTTGATAAGAATGAAATTAGTAAAAAGGTAGATAAGAAATTGTATCAAGCTATGATCATAAGCCTTCTTATTGAATATCTTATATGTCTTGCTATTAAAAGAGTATCCTAAGAACATACCTTCATAAACCTTAGATTTTAACTTACCTAAGTTGTCTTTTGTATTTAGAATATAACACTTATAACCAAAAAATAGAATTCTTCCATTTCACAACTCATAAGGGCTCTTTATAAAAGTTAAATGAATGAAAATTTTATTAGACATGCAGTATGAATTGTTTTTGCCCAAAAATTTGTTGGGATTTCAAGCGTGAATATGTAAATTGTATGATGAAGAAATCTTATAGTATAAGTGAGAGGGAGAAGTAAGTAATATATAAATGGAAAGAACCCATAAACCCAATCCCTTAAAATTTTAGGTTAAAATATGGTGTCAAACTTATAAATATGTTGCTTACTTGAACTTTACTCAGATTTCTCTCAAATTTTTTAGGGATTTTTCATTTTGCTAACAAATGGTATAAAAGCCAATAGTTCAATAAAGGGAAAAATAAGGATGACACTTGTTTTCTATGACTGTTAACCTCATAAGAAAGAAAGAGATCAATTATACTCATTAGGATTAAGAGCCAAATGGAGTGGTAAAGTGTGACTCTGGAAAGAAGAGTAGTAACACATGTGCTCTTGTTGTGTTTCTTGGTGTATTGGCAAATGCACACTTTAGATCAGATGAGTTAAGGTTGGCTTGTGACCAAACTTGGTGGAGTAATAATGGTCTATTGGCATGTTCAAAGGGAAAGTAGGGCAATATGGAAGAAATTCACATTTGAAGGGGAGATTGTTAGAATTTCAAGTATAAATGTGTTGATCACTATCAACAGTAATCTTGAAGGATTTCTTGCCATTTTATTTCTTTTTTCTTTAAAGTTATGTGGCCCTTTTGGTCCATATGACAAGTTCTTATTCATCTTATTGCATGTATTGATCACTTTTATTATCATCATTGCTTTCTTCGGAGGAAAAGGTTCTAAAAGCAACTTTTTTTCTTCCTTTTAGCAACCTTCATGGTAAAGGTCATTTCATGGGTCAATGGATACCCTATCAACTCATCTATGTTTAAGGCATTTACGTCTCTGGGTTCAGTGATTGTTATTGTCTTAAAGTTCTAAGACTTTATAAGTGATCTTAATATATTCTTTACAAGATCATATATATCAATGTTCTTCTAATCATTGTTGAGTGGATTGATGACATTGGTAATTCTCATGTACATGTCTAAAATCATTTCATCTCAAAGAGCTCAAATTCATGCATGAGTAAGTTGATCTTTTATGTCCTTTACTTTTGTTGTATCCTTATGAATAACTTTAAACTTTTCTTATAATTCTTTTACCGTCTTACATGAAGAAACTCTATTATATTCATTAACACTTAAAACTACAATAAAAAATGTAAGTAGTTTTAGAGTTGAGAATTTTGAATTTTTTGGCCTTTGTGGTAGACATATTTTTTTTTCTAGTAGTACTTGCTTATAAAGCTATATTAAAGTCACTCTCAATATTTCCCAAATTTCATAGTCATGAAATTATATATATATATATATAACCATCTTATTTCTCCGATAATTGTAGTTGGAACTATAAAAAATAGAGGATTTAAAGATGTTTTCACCTTATACATGACACATAGATAAAAAGGATATCATGGATTATTAGTTCAAAGGGCAACACAAGAGGGAGATAAATTGAGTTTATTTAGTCTAATCACTCATCCCATATTCAATCATAATTTCAGAGAGAAATAATAAAATAATCAATAACAAATAAGAAAATAAGTAATATAAACAACTAAAAGTAAAGAGAGATGAAAAAAGAAGAATGTGCATAACAATTTATAGTAGTTTAACTTAAACGGGAGTCTATGTCTACTCCATGAGATTTGTCCTTTAAAAGTTTAAATTCACTAACTTTTCTTCTTTTGAAAGGTGAAAAAAACTTTTTACATTAAATTATATTTATTGTGATCACAACAAAACTTTTGTTAAATTTTCACAAAAATATAGCATTTCTTTAACACTAAGAAATTTACAATCTATTACTTTCCTTTATAAAATCCTTACTTTTTTTTCAATCTCAACTTTTCTTTTTTAAAGTATATATATATATATCATTTAGCTCAATAAAATACTTTTGGGTTTTTTCTCATTTTCTATAAAAGAGTTTTATAACCCTCTTATAAATAAATATAAAATTTAATTGTTGGACATTAGTCTCTTTTCCTAAATAAAATCAATTCCAAAATAGAAAAATTTTATTCTTGGTATCAATCAATTATAACATTTGAACCAATTAATTAACCTAAAATTTTCATAACTTTTTCAACTTTTGTACTTTTTAACTTCTTTAATTTTATTGATTAAATATAATGAGCATTAAAGTCAACCAATTTAAATTTTCTATAACTTTTATAATATTAAAATTTTTAATTTTTTTAACCACTTCTAGTCGAATGCAATTTAAATTTAAAGTTTAAAAATAGAATTTATACATAATTACTAACATAATTTAAATTTAAATTTAAGAAATATTATCATAAAAAAATATAAATCTAATAAAAATTATTTAAATAAAATAATAATTATATAGTAAGTAATTAAATTAACTAAATTTAAAAAAGACATCAAAATATAAAATATTAGAATATAATACATAATTTACTAAATTTAATAGTCTCATTCTTAATCTCAGTAATCAAATATTTTTTAGTTCCATCTTGCTACTTAAGTATTTCTAGGAAGCTTAACTTTTGGTATAACATTGTTCATCGACACAATGCGTAACACGAATTTCTTCGTTATTCTCTTACTTATAAGTTTTTGAGTCACACCTCTTCCACTTAAAACATACACAGCAGCCGAGCTTCTCCTCGGAAGAAATTTATGTGCTTATGTGTATCACATTGGTGTGTGGTTTGGTTCTCTTCTCTGGTGCTTCAATGTAAATTATTTCCATATTTAAAATATTTGAATATTGCATAGGTATTGATATACTTTACCTTTGATATCTTAGTTAGTGTTAATTCAATAATAAAAGTAAACTTTGTGATTTTTCGAAATCGTTAATTTACATAAAATTATTTTTAACACTTTTTTTTTTTCAACGCAACTTTTCCCTTGCTTTCTCAAAAAAAAAAAAAACAAAAAAAAAATCTTAAAACATCTTTTGTAATCATCACAGTTTCCGGTCAAACAAAGCAAAACAATAAATTTAGGTAAGAACCATGCTTTGTTTAGGGAAACCCGACATGTCTGTAAACATTATTATGTTGGCTATTAAGCAATCTCTGTCAGGTTGACGTTGTCAATTATGTCACCAAGAAAATTTTTTATTTATATATATTTGTCCAAAAACAATTTTTAAAAATTAATTCTTTCCAAAACCGCTGCTCGCCCATCTAAATCTTAGTTAAGATGGCTCATGGACACTTGAACCCTTGCTTATGGCAGCCCACGCCACCAACCACACTTCAGCCGTTTAGGCTCATCCTGAAATGACTGCTGCTTTTAGCCCTCTGATTAGTTAAAATGACGAGGACTTATTACTCTGCCCAATGTAAAGTCACCTTTGGTAGAACTCAATAATTTATTTACGTGGTACCTTCGGCCATTTCATGTCTGTCTGTCTGTAATACTTTGGGTCAGAATGGTGTGTGAGGTCAATTTTGGGTCTAAGTCTTGGGTGATTTTGAGTCAGTTTCAAGTCAAGTTCTTGTTTTTTCTACTAATATTAATTTTCACTCGAGTTTGGTTGTGTCTCTACCCTTCATTTGTACATATAATATAGAAGATACAAATTAGATTCAAGATGGGTTCAAGTAATACTTTTGGTCGATTTAGCTGGTCTCTTCAAATTTCGACAACTCTAATTATAACAAACAAAGAATGAATAATTTTGTTTATGTCCATCATAATAAATACTTAGCCAACGCAATTAACAATGTCATATCAATTCAAGTGTTTAATTAATACCAAAAAAAAAAATAGTACCTAAAAATGCATATAATCATCAAATAGCATTCAACAACATATATGAAAAAAAAAAAGCCCCCAATCTTTAGAAATGAAATAATACAAAGATGAATTTTTAGCTCTGCGTTGTACTACTTTCATGTTTTTTTGTTTTTTTGTTTTTTTGTATCAATCAAAGTTTAACAATATAATATTTTCAATTTAGTTAGTTATTATTTTGGTAGATAATTGTTTATTTCTCCCTGTTTATAACAGTTTTTTCTTCAATTTAAGTACAATCATATAATTCAACAATCCAATTTTATGATTCGATTATGAATAACTTAAACCGATACAAAGTAGAATCTACATTTTAATGACCTTGCTGAAGAAGTCAATTTTAATCCAATTTTATGACTCAAAGGAAAATTTGGGGGTTAACCCAATATGGTTGTTTTACTCCAGGTAGTAGCTTATAATCATAATATAGCGGCTGATTAAGATAAATTTAGAAGCAAACTGTACATTAGACATTATTATTATATCATACTAGTAAATGATGCATGTAATGATTAAATTGAATAGATAAAATTTTATTTAACTAATATATTTTTTAATAAAATCGAATTATATTATATTTCAAAGTTAACGTAGTTTAAAAATAAATGATTTAATTAATATTGAAGCCTTCTAATATTTCTATAATTAAGGAGATTTTGCTACACAATCAAAATTTCAGTTTTCTCTTAATTTTTGTAATTATATATATATATATATATATATATATATATATATTCTAGTATTGCATAATAGGCCAATTTATCATATTTTTTGTAAGATGCATTTTTGTTTGTGTTTATTTGGATGGAAAAAAAATAAAGAAAGAAGTAAATTATGAGTATTTTTACAAATAATTTAAGAGCAATTTAAAAAAAAAGACATAAATTATAAGTTTTTTTTTTAAGAAAGAAGGTAAATTTAAGATTAATTTTTTAAAATTTATTTTCATTATTTTATTTTTTAATTATAAATATTTATGTTACTCAAATTTTAAATATAAAAAAATTATTATTATAAATTATAATATATTTTAAATTAAATAAAATACTAATTTTATTAAAAAATTTTGCGGTTGTCTTTTGTTATAGGGATATCATAAAAATTCTTAAGTGCCAGCAGTAAATTCTTCAAATTAATTAATTCGTGAGTTAACTTACAAAGGGACATAACGAATGACGTGCAGTGAGTAACATGCAACTCAGAGTTCAAATAATCCTACAGGACCAAAATATGAAAAACAGTTTTTTATCAAAAAAAAAAAAGAAAAAAGAAAAATCAACGTGATGTCTAAGGAACACAAAAAGAAGAAGCGGGGTTTGCTGCAGACACATTCAGCAGATCGTTTCAAATCCTCTCTCAGTAACATAAGCAATCGGTGGCATGAATTTGAAAACTTTGAAAATTGAACCCCATTTGTACTTTGCAATCTTTACTAGCAACTTCATCTTAAGATTATAACTAGGAGGAAGCGTCGTCAGTAAGTGAGGGTGAGTTTAAATACAGCCTCCAACGCCCCACAAAAAGACAGCCATTAATTCTTGTCTAAGAGACTTTCGTGGTACAATAGAAGCAATTAACAACAGTGGGTCAGTGAATATGGAATCATCTCCTGGAAATGGAGATGGCATTGAAGTCTCCAAACAGAAGCAGGATTCAACCATAAAGCCTCTGTTTCCAGGAAGTCTTACAAGCGTTGTAAATGTAGATAAATTGGAATCTTGATTACGTTTTCGTTTATTGGAACATTGTAAGCACTTTATTCCTTTCAATCATGTGAAACCATGTCTTCGTTCATCATTTTCTTGTCTGATATTAAAAAAAAAAAATGTATATTTCTTTAAAACCTTTTTTGGATCATCTTTTTATCGACCACTTCAATTAGTATAGTCATTAGGATGCCTATCTATGAAAAATTTCCAATATAATTGTATTGATACAAATGTAATGCTTTTATTGGGGAAAATTTGCACCATGGCTAACATTAAAATTGTTGTAATCAAAGTATCATTAACATTGAGCTCATTTTTTCAATGACTTCACTGTAACAGCCATATGGCAATACACAATTAAAATAAACTCAGAATTGCTTCCTCGGCACACAACCATTAATCCTAGCCAAAGCCCACCAAAGCCTCCACAGATTCCCGGCAGTGGTTCTCGGGATCATGATCCAAGTCAGCACATATTCCTTCCTAAATTGCCTGACATGGACCTAGAACCAGTATTCTTTATTTCATTCTAGCATGTCATAGTACAGGTAGACTACACTACATACGAGATCTGCATGTGTCTGTAAGAAGGGCAGATTTAAGATCAATTATATTTGGCACCTCCAGATCTAAGATCACTTCAGTCATTCATTGTTAAAGTAAAGATGGAAACTAGACCACAAAATTTGAAAGCCACTCTCTCAACGCCATGCGTCTTAAGTCGTGTCTTTCTCAGTAGATTGCCAAATGGTAGCTCCACAACAACTCTGACAAATTTTCCAACAGACCATTTAAACATACCACTGAATAAAATAAAAATAAAATAAAATAAAAAAACATTTAGCCATGTTCTATATAAACATTAAATGTAAAACATGCGGTCAATTCGCTAGCATCAAAGTCCATCTTTAGCATGATCGTATCGGATCATTCACTTATACACAAAATTTTTATTAAACGTATTTATTTGCAAACTATAACATAAATATTTTATTATAAATAAATATAACAAAATATTTTATTTTTAATATAAAATATAAATTCTTTAAAATAAATTTATTTCCCAACATAAGCACCATCGGTGAGATGCCTCTCCTCGATCAAAGTGACTTTTGAAGTATTAACTTGCTCATAAGACAGTCTTCAAAAGAAAGGAATTAACTTTATTAACAGCTTCATCAACCAGTGGCTTCCCTAGGGCATCCAATAAAGACATTGGTGTGCATCTTTCTGTCAATGCTTTTTTTTTTTTTTTTTTTTTGGGAGTTGACCTGTGCTCTACATCCATCAATCATCGAATTCATATTTACAACTCAACAACAACATTAAATAAATGAAAGGATACAAATGCCATTGTCCAATAGCCATCACATGCACAACAAGTGATCACAACATATCATCATTTGACATATGAAATGACTCACTCACTCATACCATGCTCT
Organism: Kandelia obovata; assembly: GCA_021464305.1. Lineage (NCBI taxonomy): Eukaryota > Viridiplantae > Streptophyta > Magnoliopsida > Malpighiales > Rhizophoraceae > Kandelia > Kandelia obovata. The sequence goes on along the minus strand of CM038477.1, from coordinate 6,228,736 downwards.
GGTAAAGTTGAGAGCTCCGGCAAACCAAAACCACTTTCCTTACAATACGCATCAACATCTCTGCTTTTTCAAATTTGTATCCCGTAATATCATCAACATTTTCTGTAAATTCCAATGACGCCAATGGCAAGCATACAGTGCAGCACAAGTCATTGAACGCAACATTATAAAAATATCAACTTTATGTGGAATCAATGTTTTTCCGGGATTTCAATCATATTAAGAATAACCAAACAATGACGCTTGAGTTATTAGTTATTTCAGTTGCCACGTACCGGGACCAATGAATTTTGCCTTATTCACTGCCCCGTCTGAAACCATGACTTCGATCGGCATTCACAACGTCATCCTTGCTTGACCCGTCACTTTCACATGCATGTGTTTTGCCATTACTTTCAGACTCAAAGTATCTATTCTGCATTCTTCAGGATAGTCTTCCTCAACATATGCCCTCTCGCCCACTTTTATGCTGTTCTGCAAAACCACAATTTTACGCCAAAACTAGCACACAAGTTTCATATATAAAAACATATGTTAAACAAGTCTATGCTACTAATGCCCGCAAATCAAGCTGAATAAAATGGATTAACTTGCCCTGACCCATAGTTAATCGCCAAAAGCTCCTGGCTGGCTCCCACAACACAATGTCCTCAGCATTGACATTAACATCCAACCCATACTGGCCTTCCTCGCCTTGAATTTCTACGTCATTAGTTACGCCATCCTTTGCATCAGCCATGCGTGGTCTCACAGTCCCATCACGTACTGGCTCATGTTTTCTGCTTTCACCAACCGAAGCAGGCCCCGTTTAGCCGCTTCCTTCTTCCCAGCACTACTACACCTTGCTTGGTTTGACTTTCTGATGCACACTGATGCTCCTCTAAAAATGCCTTCGTCTTTTCAACCAACGCTTTACCCTTGATGGAAACTATCAAATTTGTGAATACTGGACTCAGCAATAATCCATATGAACACTTACAAAATAGAGGGAAGCTAATAAGTGCCAAGCGTAAATTCGATGTTAGCATTTCAGTATTTAAGGTAGTAAAAAGAGAAAATGAGAATGAGGAGAGGGTGAGTAATGTGTGAATGAAATGCATTTTTAATGGTAAAGAGTAAAAATTCTCTTATTTATAAAGTTTAAAGAGGTGCTCAACGTACTCTATTACTATATGTAAGAATGAAAGAGTTAGTAAAAAGACCATAAAATACATAAAGCTCAAAGTAAGTCTTATGTGATGGTAAATTTAAGGGAGACTTGACTCCAAAACCTACCAAATCCAATTTGGTTCTTATCAAACCCCGTTTGACAAAACTCTACATATATGCTACGAAAGCAGCAATCATTTGTCTGACACTAATTTCAGCGCGTATATTTTACAAGTGGTATAAAAGGATTGTCTTATTAATTTCATTTTCTGTTGTGCAGTTCCCTTTCCCCAGCTTGAAATCTTTGATCTCACTGCAGAGCTTATCAAACACAAAATCAAAATCAGCCCACCTTATTGCATCGACTTCCTCAACCACATTGTATGGACTAACTGACGGCTTGTCTAATGAGGTCAGACATAACAGTGATCCCAGCACTACCAACAAAAATGCCTCCTTAAAAAATGACAACGTTTTCGTCAACTCCATTTAATCTAGAAAACTTGGCCTATGGCCAAATGTAGCAAACAACCTTCCCATGGCTTCGCTACCCTCAGGCACCGGCTATGGACCCATCAGAATGCACATTATTTTGTGCAAGTAGACTGAATTCATCATATATCGTTGTTTATGTGCGAATAACGTGCGCATATATGGATCGAAATTCTGAACGAGTGCAGGTACAAGTGCCTTCGGCACAAAGTCACATTTCATCTGATCTGCACCTTCCAATCCATGTTCCTCAATCCAAGCCATTAAATCTTGTCGATCCCTTATTTGTCTAACAAATTTAATCAATTTCCGGTGAAATCAACAAGAGTAGAAGATGACCTGAAGAAATCAAATATTATCCCCCAACACGTAACTTTTGCCCATGTAAGTCTCCTGTTCATTAATTGATGAGACTCATCGGATTCCTCTTTTAGCACCCTTTCCTCCTCCTTCCTCTCACTCGCAGCTTCTTCGTGAAGCAAATCAGCCACTTTTTATGCTTTAGCCATTCCGCCTTTCCTATCCTTTTCCAGGCCTAGCTAGTATCAAACCTAATCACCAATACAACAATATCATTTCTATTCTGATGTATATCTTCTTTAAATATTATATTGATCTTTGATAACATGTCAGCACAAAAATAAAATAACATCACCAATACATCTATATTGCTACATATTCCCCTAAACAATATACTTATCTCAATAACATGCAAGCACCGTAATAACATGACATTACCAATACATCCATACTCGCTCAAAACTTAACGTTCGCCAGGTTTGCCCAGTGCCTGCCAGTTTTATTGCCAGTTTCTGCAAACCATTGTCTGTGCATAGGTGAACGACACTACTTCCACCTTTAATTACAGCAACTCAGTTCATTCCATGCACTTTATAGTACTATGCTCAAAGGACAACTCATCGAAATAGCGTGCATCCTGAGAGGCTGATTGTTCTACTCATATTCACATCATCAAATGTTCCCTCCTTGTGTGGATGATCAGCAACTTGTGCCTTTTCTGCCATTTGTCCACTCTGATTTTGCCCTTCAAATTTTCCCCGAACAAATTCATATCAACACACGAAATAAAGCATCTTAACCCTCATGTATGGGTCTATGTCTACACCAACCAAGCCATGCTTCTTTAACATACTTATTGAATGTGTCTATGAGTCACTCAGGGGACCAAAAAAAACATATTTTAACATAAACAAAGTACTTAAATCTACAATACATAACACTTTACTTCTCATTCCAGCCCGATTTCTTATGTGCTCCATACAGTTTTAAATTCTGTAATTAGATAAGATCACTTCAATCATTCATTGTTAAAGTAGCAATACCGTACACTTTCAAGGACCTGCAAACAAGGCACTTTTACGAGAGATGTACACAATGGCTTCTAGGGAGGAACATACGTGATTTGAAATTTGAATATTTATATGTATATGATTATATTAAAATTTTATTATTTTAGGAGGACTAAAATAACATAATAAATATCTATTTTTATATAAAAAAGAAGATAATTCTGATATAAAGACAAATTATATATTTACCTCATATCATATTAATCACATTCAAAATCTTAATTAGAAACTAAAACTTAAATTCGTAACTATCAAAATATAATTAAACTCATCTTATAATTTATAATTTTAGTGCAAAAACTCTTGATGATTAACTATGAAGATCAATTGATATTGAACACAATTTCAACCTCTTAATATAGTTAATATGTCAACAAAATTCTTTGTACTACAAATTTTTATGACTAAAGAGAACATTTTAATATAGTCAAAAACTTTTTATTTTGCTAAAATTCTTTTATAACCAATCATACTTATATCTCTTAATATCGTTATCTTCTTCTTTGACTCAGTAAATTTATTTGTTATTCAGTGTCTTTTTGACTCTTGGCATTTGAGTTAGCTCCCATGTATAATTTTTTTTTTCTTGTAGTAAACTCATTTCACTAATTAATAGAATTTTCAATTTATATTATTTCATCAAATCATTTTGACTTACCTTCATTATTTAATAATAAATAATGAGAGAATTGTTATTATGGTTTTGATAATCTACCAAAATTTGTCACTTGTGCCTCTAACACAAAAGATGTTGATTGTATCAAGATATTTTCAAAAATTTTTAACACTTTTATACCTATATCATCTTTTGAAATTTCATTTAACTTAGTACATTCCTTTTTTTGATATACTTCCTTATATTATCACAATATGCTTATTTTATAAACAATAATTACATTAGATATAACATCTCTACTTATGATGATTTTTCTGTATATATCATCTAGAGATGATATTTGAATTAATTAATTCCATAAACAATGTAAACTTACTTACAAAATTTAGAATTTAATTTATTTCTCTCATAAGAATTCATATGCACATAAGAGAAATAACCAAAAACTTTTAAATGTGAAAAATTTATCTCTTTATTTTTCTAGGTCTCCTTTGATAGGTCTTCATCATTTAAAGAAATAAATGGTCTTCATTTAATCAAATAGGCCTTAACTTTGAATTGATAGAATTTTCAAGTTATATTACTTCATTAAAGCATTTTAACTTACCTTCATTATTGAATAGTAAATAATACAAAGAAGGAGAGAATTGATGTTGGACTGTGTCATAGTTATACACACCAACACTTGTAATTGTGTTATTTTTTGATCAGCCAAGATGATTACTCTTACATGCAATCAATTTTAAAATATATTGTGTGTAAATTGTTCATGAAAACTCATTAAGGTAATCTCTATAAAATTTCAAAGGCTCTATAAGAAAATAATTTGTTAGTCCAAATTAAAAATTACAATAAGCCCAAATCAAGTTGAAGCAAGGCCTTTTCAACTTGAAAAAAATTCTTGTTTTGGCCGTTTTGGAAAAACAAAAATTGAGTTCTCAAAGCTAAATTTTTTTAGCCATACAACGTTCACTTCCTTTCTTAATAAGGAAAGAAATTTGGAAGCCTTAATTGTCTAGATTTTGTTCAACACAAGAAAACCTAAGCAACCTTCAAAATTTATGACATATAAAAGGTTTCTTGATTGAAGAATCTTGATCAAACCTAATATGGAAGTTTAAATCCAACACCAACAATTACTTGGGTTCTCTTTAATGACTAATTTTTTCAAATGTGTTCTTAATCATTCCATTGGTCTATAAAAACCACCCATGTAGCAACCACATGCAAATTAAAAAATAAGTTTAATTAAGTTATTTTTGTTTAAAAATCAATAGTACGCAAGAGAGAAAAATTGTTAGGAGTAAGTAAAACTTAAAAAAAATTATAAGTATTTTGAAGTTGTAAAATCAAGAGATTAAAAGTTTGAAAAACATATTTGTGTAAGTGTGTTATAACAAGGTTATGTGATTGTGATCGAGGATCATGTTATAGTTGTAATTGGTTTCCTCCTTATTAGGAAACTTAATAGTAGATTTAAAACTCCTAAAACGATTGTCTTATAAAGAGAAAATAAAAATAAGAGTTTCAATTTTTTACAAATCCTAAGATGATTTACTCTCAATCATTTTTATTAGTCTTACTCTTTTTACTCTCAATTATTTTTATTATACAAACTCACACACTTAGCAAGATAATCTTTAGCAATTTATAGATTTAAAAGATTGTAAATCATAATTTCTTAATCATTTTGATTTAAAAAAAAACATTATGAGCCATTGATTGCTATTAGCAACTTAGAAAATTTGAATTTAATATAATTTTTCTACAATTTTGGAGAATATGTTGTTAAATAGTTTAATTTTTTCTTAAAAAATATGTACAATGTTGTTGATCAATCCCTAACTTATATCTTAACCATCTTTTTCTAAAACAAACTTGAGGACTTTGGTTATAATGTAATATGCTTTAAGGGTAAACAATTTTCTTGACCATATATAATGAAACTAGTTTGTTCATTTGCACTATGCACAAATCTACTTTTGATATTTTGAGTACAAGAAAATGTCATGTAAGTATTAAAATAATTGTTAACACAAAAATAAGAAAATAAGACTTATTTTCATAAATAGATAAAACATATTATATTAATATTGTTGCTACACAATCTTTTCTTTGTTCATAAGATAACAATATTCGAGTTTTTTATATTATTACAAATTTGAATTCGATTTTCATAAATTGTAATAGCAATAAGTGTCAAAGAATATGAGCGTTTTCAGCTAAACAATTTATTTCATAAGTTAACTACCATTTCAATGTTCCAAAATTAATAACCCAAATCAATTAAATAGAAAACTAGCCAAGAAGAAAGAGATTTTTCAAACACCAATTGCTTCTCCTCTTTCTATATTCATTTTCTCGAATCACTAGGTGTAATGAAGATTGAAATATATTCTTTTAGGAAAAAACAATATTCTTTTAACAGTTTTATATTACAGGGAGTGTACATGTAATAAAGATAAATAAAAATGAAAATGATTGAATCTATAATTAAAGAAAATACAACATAAAAAGGTTAAAAGATGGATAGCCTAGACAACTTGACACCCCTTGCAAAATATATAAGGATAATTAATTATTTGCAAAATACTACCATTTACCATATGTGGTGGGAAAAAATAGGAGAAAGGGCGTTTATAATTGTTAATATTTTCAGGTTCAGTTTGAAATATAGCCTATATTTACATTATTTGATTTATTATGACATTATTATAGATATTTAAATAAATTATATATATATAACCTTACTTACTTCTCTATTGAAAAATCTTCCTTTTATTCCCTCCTTTGTAAGCTCTTGTAGTATCGCAAAATTCTATAAGTATTTTCTTTATAATAAATAATATTATTGTTTAAAAATTTTGTAAAATGATAGTACATTAGTCAGAAGTTAGTAATTACTCACCAAAAGCATTCATCATCGATTAATCTTTGGTTTTATAATATCATGTACTATTTTGAGTTTGTTTTGCCTTGGATTGTTAGAATTTCTTTCTTGTTCAATTGATTTAGGGATCTTTTTTATTTAACAATCTCTTGGACTATAAGAATCAATATTTCCTAATTCTTAGCTGTAAATTCATTATTATATAGAACTACTTCATGTTCTTCTTCCTTTTATTCTAAATCTTTTTCTTCTAAACGTTGTAAAATTAATAGTGAAGAAATAACCTTAGAATATTTTACACAAAAGATTGATGATTGGAAAATTTTTAGAGTTCAAAAAGACCAAATTTACAAATTTTTGAAACTCAATCTTTTCAAAAGTAATTTTACTATCAAAATTGAAGAAAGAGATATATAGATTTCAAAACCTTTTGAAACAATTCAACTTCTTTCACAAAAGCATCACAAATACATTTATATATGATTAGTTCAATTTGAAATTAAACCTTTTGAAAAGAAAAAAGGTTTAAATGATTTCATACTTGTAGTCCTTAGAGATACTAGATTTATACATTTTCATGATTCACTGTTAAACACAACTGAATAAAGTCATTGTAGTAGACCTATTTCATTCAACGACTACCCAAATCTCATAATTTCTTTACATGAAAAAATTATTTTCCAAAATCTTGTTTTGTAAATCAAAACTCACAATTACAACATGCTTGAAGGATCAATTCCAATAGTTTTAATTTTCAAAATTTATTATAAAGCGATCATTTTAGCACACAAACACACACACACACACACACACACACACACATATATATATATATATATATATATTTTCGTAAGTGCCTGTGAAGACACATCAATAGTATTTCTTTGGCATTTAAGTTACTTGTACAGAGGTTACATCCTACGACCTAGAAACAGCAACGTGCAGACGGCAAGTTATTCACGTCAATCTCCTTGGAAAGTAAGACAATACAAGACATTTTCCCATTATTTTGGGTGGCCTGTTCCATAGATTTGAGAGTAAGCTATGCGATATCCCAAAATCATTCAGAGTAATCAATTAGAAAAAAAGAAAAAAAAAAAGCATTTAGACGTGTAATTTTAACTCTTGTTTACATCTAAATTCAGTTTGTTTAAGATTAAGCTGTGAAAATTAGCATATGAAATTATTAATTCGGACTAGTTGTATTAACTCGTTCGACTCCGCAAAGTTGGGGCTCTTATATGTAACGTCATTATTTATCAACATCCTTCAATTGGCTATTCCACGTTTTGTTCTTCGTCTATATCCTCTCCAGTAGACAAATAATGAATTGAAAAAGTATGGAATTAATTGATGTTACGTTTAGAAGAACAATTGGATGATGATTAGTTTGTTTCTTTGCAATTACGAGGGTTGCGTAAGTTTGTAAGATGTGAACGATGGATTGGATTTCGGGATGGTCATATAGACGGCCCACACCAGTTCTGGGTAAGATGCCTGTTATCATTAATTCAAAAGAATGTCCATGGAACAATATCAGACTGTTGATCGCAGGTCCAACCGAAATTCCCCGTACTGTCAGTAGGCCTGAGATTTATAGTTTAGAACGAATACTTGGACAAGCAATATTTCTGACGTGCAAATGAATGCAAAACAACTTTATTTTTCATTTGTCCGTTTAAAGTGCTTTATATTACATAAATAACCTTGTATACAACACAAAAGATATTTCTACAACTTCAAACTATTTTATATAAAATATTTTGAGTTATGTTTGGAGTCAATTGTGTGTCGATTTACATTTATGATATTGTGTCCGTGAAATTTTTTTTTTTTTTTTTAAATCTTATTAGTAACCTTATTAGCTAACTAAAAGGATCCAATAGCACATTGCATATCACATGTGCTTGCACTATGTTTGGATATAAATTATGGTGCAAAAGAAAGTTAAAAGAAATAAAATAGCAAGAAAAAAGGAATTTGAGAAAAAAAGCAAGTTTCCCATAACTTGGTTGGATAAAAAAGAAAATGGTAAGAAATAAAAAAAGGGGACAATATATATATATATATATATAATTACTTATTTGGTCCTTATTCTTAGTCATTTTTTAAAATAGAAACATGCAATTCATAGGCGGTCATTTTCCAACGTGGGCTTGACCTCTTGCATGCTTTCCCCTCGATTTGATGAGATCTAAAGTAATGGGTCGCATGAGAGAATCTGGTGAGTTGTCCAATAAATTTTCTTTCTCATTTTGTTCCAAACAAAGTAAGATATACATTTTAACCCACTTTCTTTCTCATTATTTTCATCCCGCCCTTATGTACATGGTTCTAACGAAATATATATCTAATCTACAGCCCCATCACCACGCCATGCTTAGCTATCATTTTTTTGGGCAAAGAATTGTGAAATATTCTTTGTACCACTTTTAAGGTCTCTTTTTATCCCCTGATAAAAATACAGCTAACTAAAAATGAAAACAGCGGCCCATGAAATTTGAGCTGTGGTTGATGTTGTCACGGATTCCTATTTTTCATGCAAGTGTTAGTTTAATCACTAGAGTCACAGTAGTACCCTTTCCCGATAAGCGTTGCTTGCTCCCAGTTTATGATGCGTAGGTGTTTGTCCTCGAAGATCGATTCTTTTTTTTATTTATGACCACATTATATTATATTAGGTGATGACAAGTAATGCTGTTCCCACAAACGTTAGGTACTGTCGCTAGGTCGCTCTGCTGTAGTTATTCGCTCTCAACAGGAGGCTTATTCACCTTTAAATACAACCTATTTCAACAGAAAAAAAAAAAAAAAAAAATCAATTGCCCTAGTCCTACAATAATTATGGTACATTCCTATTATACCACTGTTCATAGGTTCATTCAATCACATATCTATTACTTTTGACAATAATAGTCACTTGCATTATTTGCAGTTATTAGCCTAACAAATAAGAGTTTTCCTCCTTTACTGAAGTCACATGGTTCCACTACTATTAGATAGCACTATACAATGATAATAACTGACTTAATGAATTAAATATTCATTTTGATACACCACTATACAAAGATAATCGTAACATGCTATGCTTCTTCATTTAATCACTTAGTTGGGTGAAGAGCTCGAGCCGAACCCATTAGATAGCACGTTTTGCCCTCACGCCATTACTGTTGGTTGCACTTACTAGTCGGACAAAAAGAGGTTTATTCACCTCTTGATGCAATCCCTATTCTCCGACATCATCTTCTAATTTACAGTGAATGAGTACTCTGCCCCTATTACATTGGGATGCCATTCTGCAAAATCTGATTATTCAACATTATAAATGCACTCACTCACATTCTACTCCTCAAAACAAATCACTTCTTGACTCTATCTCTGGATCCATGCACACTCTGTGGTGGGCTGCTATAGTTTGTCTGATTCTTTAAGGGAGGAAAAAAGTGTTAAGATGGGAGGTAAAGTTCCAGCCACTATATATTTCCCAAACTTCTTCCTCCTTCCATCCTCAGTTCCCAGAAAACTACTATCCCATTTCGCTCCATATCTCCCACACTCGCCTCCTTTTATCATGCCAAATCATCAACCCATGTGGAAGACGTATGGCACAGGAATGCCAGTCCACTTGAGCAGTGTTCTCTAGCCCATCTAGTTATCGTCGCTCCCTAATATTTTCGTAAAAAATATTGTAGAGATATATAAGACAAGCACTCGAGGGATAAGCCAAACTAGATCAATTGACTAGACGCAAACATGAAGTCATAGCCACCGACACTATGCAACCGACCAAATAAATTGGAGCAAGATTCCCATTACTAGGACTCAATCTGAAGTGACAATGTCATCTCATTAAAATTAATTTTTTTTAATTAATTTTTTTTTGGATAATAATAATAATAATAAACACTAGATATACATAAAAATTAACAAAATATGCAAATAATCTAATAAGATGTACATAAAAGTAAGTTAGTGAAAAGTGCAAAAAGATAGGATTGACATACTCTGAGATTAGACATCTAATTTTAGAAGTAAGTTAGTTCAGCCCTAATCTTGCATTGTTGGAATGGTTAAGATTAAAACACGTCACCGCCAATTTAAGGATTTAGTTTTTGCTTCCTTAATCATAACTCTATTAGTGTAAAATGTAAACCATAATTTTTTTTTTTTTTTTTGCACCTTTAACAATTTTTTTTATCGCATAAAATGTTTTCTTGTGTGTGCTAAATTTTACATAATAAAATGTCGCCTATAATAATAGTTGCAAATAAATTGAATCCATGGCATATATCAAAGGTTTTTTTTTTTTTAACGTCCGTGGCATATATCAAAGTTGATTTAAATGGAAACAAAGAAAGAAGAGACGGAGGGACATTATAAAAGTACATAAAAGTTAAAAGTGTTAAAGTTTAGACTAGGAGAAATTCTAATAAAATTTTATTATAATGAATAAATAATGATATATTTAAATCTCAACCATTGATAACCATAGAAGAATAAAACTTAGTTAACTTTTCTCTAAAAGTTAAACACCTAATTTTAGAGAATCTTAATCCCTTAAATTGTTCACCTCACGTATTATCGTTTGAAGACAAAGCTAAAAAGGAAAAACAGACTAATATGTAAGCACTTCACCACACACGGATAGGATTTCTCTCGTAGGAATTAAGATTTTCTATTTCAAAGATGATTCAATCTTGTCAATTGTCATTTTACGTATAAAAGATTTTATTTTTTATAAATAAAAATCACATTTATATACATGAATTATTGATACTTTTATGATAAAAATGAAAAGTACATATTACATGACTTCAAGGCTCTTTTTCGGTACATCGAAAAGAACAAGTTCATACCAAAAAATAGTCGAACTATCAACTCCCTGTTGGAAATATTGATCTTTTTTTTTTTTTTTTTGAGTAAGTTAGTAATTCTTTGAATTATTCAAAATACAATTCAATTTTAACACGCATAAAAAATAATATAAAATAGTAGTACTAATAATAATAAACGTCAAAAAAAAAAAAAAAACTATTCACCGCCCACCTCTCTTCACCCATCAGCTTCTTGCAAACAACCTTTCTCAAGCTTCCCACCATCCCATGACAGTGACAACTTCCCTGATTGAGAGGACTGGAGGGCCACTTCCTGGTGCACAACTCTCTTGCCTTATCTCCTTATCTCCTCCTTTGTTTTTTTTTTTTTATTAAGCAACTCAAAATATACAGTAGTGCTATATACAAAGTGAAAGTCGAGCATGACCATTGCTATATTTTCTATCCTTTCATTTGGGTGATTAATAAACCATATAAAATATCTTATATGACTCAAAATTAAGGACCAAATAAAGGCAAAAGGAATGAGCCTTGATGAAAGACTTCGGGTTAGTTGGTTTCCTCAAGAACTTGGGATTAATTCTCATTACACAACAGGAAGTTTCTGATAGTTCTATATATTGATGCCTCCTTAAATTCTAACAAGTCCAATATTTGTCTCTTTCCTTTGCACCTGAAGCTACTTTAACTTTGCTCCGGCACAGAGGTAGGTGCAACCGAAATAAAATTAAAAAAAGAAAAAAACATAGAGAAACATATATATCGAACCCCCTCTCCCCTCCCCCGCCCAAAAAAAAGAAGAAGAAGAAGAAGGTAAGGTAAGCTAGAGAAAATTACGATAAAAAGCTGCATCTTCTACACTTGCTCGGAGTTTTGCGGGAATTTGTTTAAATCGGGTTTCTCTGAAGCTACTGGACTCGATGAAATGTTTTCCGATGCATGGAACGCCGTTTGTAGGGCGTCCACCTTAGCCCCAACTTCGGTGGCTTTCTTGCGTATTGAAGAAGCCGACAGGTCGATCAGCTGATCGTCTTCTTGGTACATCAAATCAGGGAAATTAAGCCTCCCAGATGGTCCCCTGAGATAGAAAACCGCCGTGTCGTACGCACGGGCGGCGGCGATGGGCGTGGAGTAGGAGCCAAGCCAAATTCTAGACCGCTTGTTGGGTTCCCTAATCTCGGCCACCCATTTGCCCCACTTCCTCATCCGTATGCCCCTATACGGCTTGTCTTCTTGTTGTTGCTGTTGTCGCTGGTTGTGCTTGCGCTTCTCGGCGCTTCTTGTTGTCGTAGTCAAGGATGTCGAACTTGAACAACGCTCTTCTTCCATGTTTGTAATAACTGCTAACTACAAAAGTATACAATATCTTCTTCTTCTTGTGCCTTGAACCTAAGAATTAACAAGAACCGCCCAAAAAGAAAAAGGAAAAACAAAGAACCCAGTTCTGCTAATAATCAATCCTATGATACATTGAGTTGAAAACCAAAAGGGTTCACGCGTTTCCTTATATACAAACACAACTTGGGCTGGCTGCTGCTCTGTCGTCTGCGCAGGGCCGCCACTTTATTTTTCCTTAAAAGATAAGATAAATCCAAAATTAGCCGACAGCGTCCCTCACCTCCATGCCTCCCTTGGTTCCATACCTATAATATAACCCTTTATATATATATATATATATATCCTTTTTCATAAAGAACTTTAATACAGGTATATATCCTTTTTCATAAAGAACTTAAATACAGGGACACATAGACACATACTATTAAAATATAAGAACAAAATTTTATTAAAGTATAATTGGCGGAGATCTATAAATTTTTATCAATTTTTTTTTTATTATATCTAATTTTGTATCTGTAAATTATTGAGATTTATAATTTTTTTCTTAATTTCTAATTAATATAAATGGGTCTCTACAGTTTTTTTTTTTTTTTTTAGAGGTTGTTTGCTATAGTTTATACATTCCTTAACTCAGTTTTTCGTGGAATTGTCTCTAAATTTTTTTTCAGCCAAACCAATTGATGAAAACTAAATACAAAATTATAAAATACAGATAACAGGAATTTAGACCAAAAATAAATTAATATATATTGATATGCATGTCTTGCTTTGTGTATTAGAAGTATTTAAAGTCAATTTTATAACAATGACCATTTATTTATTTTTAATAAGCACAATGAATAGTCCAATAATCGAAACATAATTGATTACCACGCATAATGAATATGTTGTTCACCTTATAATTAATATTAAGAATGTCCAGTTTTACTTTATTAAATATTAATGTTGCGTAGGTTCTAACTTACATATTTTTAATACATCAATATTTTAACTGGAAAGGCATTTTGGGCGTGTAGAGATGAGAACATCCCGCGTAATGGCTCTTGCGGGCATGGGACTAACGGCGTGGGTAGTTGCGAGTCTAGCACGCAAGCACCCGAGTCAACCAATAGTTTTGTTTTTTATATTTTTCTTTTTCTTTTTTCTTTTGTTTTTTTTTTCTTTTTCTACATTTTTAAAATAGTCAGCCAATAGTTTTAAATTGTAATTTTAATGGTGCTTACATTTTACAAAAGTCTCCATTCCTTTGCTCGTCATTAATCCGAAACAAGCTGATGCAATCAAACCGGAGCAAAATTAATGCTGATTCCAATTTGTGGACCAAGGAGAGAGACTCAGGGCGATGGCCTACGCTGAGGTGTTGGAAATTATAAACATATTTATCATATAAAATATATTATGAAAATAAAAATTTAAAGTTTAAATTTTTTAAAAATAAAGTATTAATTCATCAAATATAATTATAATTTACTTTAAAAGAAAAAATAATTACAAGAATAATTTTTAATTTCTTTTTCTTCCAAACCTATTAGTAGATTGTTACAAATCATTACAGTTCAAATTTAAAAAGTTATATATGTCTTAATTAATCATAGAGTGAGTTATTTACAAAAATTTTAATTTTATAATTTTATTTAAATAATTTATATTAATTTTTAATAAATTAAATTTTAGTCTTTTTATTTTAAAATATTATATTTTTAACCTTTTAAATTTTTTAATCAAGTTTAATTAGATTTTTATTTTATATTTTCTTAATTATTTTTATGTGTATACTTCATTAGAATCTTAACATAAAGATAGTAATTATGAACTATAATTGCAAACAATTAAATAAATTAATTTTTTTTTAATTTATCATGAATTCTTTAATTAATTCATTCATATTTAAATATTAACATCAACATCTAGTCATATATCACAACCTTCTAAATATTGTTAAAGTAATTTGATTAATTGCTTCTATGCATGGTTTACCAATGCAATTAAATTCTTTTATCATATTAATATTTCAATTAGACATAAAATATATGATTAGTATTTACTTAATATTATCTAATTATATTAGTTTTCAAACATTCATTCAGACATCAAGCTTATAAATAAAATCATACTTCTTTATAGATCATCACTCTACCTTATTTAAAGATTTCTTAAATCAATAATCATTCTAAATAAATAAACATTCTCTTATGGTTATTTTATGTCAACAAATCATTTATTAATTACTCAACTATTTTCATATAGTTCATGATATACCCAATATTCACCATTATAAGCAATTCTTGATTTGGATAACCTAGATGTGAAATAAGAATATCTTAATTCTTATATGAGATACCTTATTGTTTTTAAGTCTAAAGATTACTTACACAAACATCATATGGGAAATTCTTTAGATGTATAAGTAATGTTCTATTTTGGGAATTCCCATAGCAAGTCAATCAAATGAACTTGTTTAACTAATAAGCATTCATATGTTTGTTTAAGTATCTCTTTACTTCAGTCTCTAAAATTAAATATTTTCTTTATATAAAAAAAAAAGAAATACAACATTTACTTGTCTCAAAACTCTATCACTATCTCATCTTGATGACACATTAACTATGAATATTTAGAAATAATACTTTTATACAATATATATTTCATAATTATGATCTCATTATAATTATCTTTGCAAGATTTATTTATTTCAAGGCTTTTATCTGTAAAATTTATAAATAATCGTATTATTATATAAATAATACTAAAAATAAAGAATATATTTAATTAATATATTATTTGCATGAAATATCAAATATTCATTCATAATAATAATTAATACATTAGCTATTAAGACATTTACTAATAATCTCTCACTTACATTACACCTAATTGCCTTTATATTATGTATTATATCCCTTAATATGACAATCATGTTCTTATTAGAACAAAGGTTTATCACTAAGATTTTTTAAATCTTATTAAGCAAATAATCTCTTTATCTGTACATCATTCCACTTTATTATCCCTAAGATGAGAATGAATCATGATGGCACATAATTAGATCATTTATGAGACTAAGGTTCTTTATAAAATAACTATATTGTTGTCATAGTACACAGTTACTTACTTAACAACATTTAAAACCTTATTAGGTTCAATAATGAACTACTTAATCCAAAATTATTTATTTTGTTGCATCATATACAAAGATGTGCTTAAATATGATGATCATCTTAAGTTTAAAACCCTTCTAACTTATAGTCTCAACAATTTAAAGTGATACTTTCTCTAAATTGTGATTTAACAAACTAGAAGTTATTATTTGAATATCTATGAATTTTAAATTTAGTTTCTTCTTCCATTAGAAACACATTCTTAATATTTTACAAGTATTTAAGAATCTCTTTCATAAATGATACAATAACTTTCATTAGAATCAATTTTGTATTTACTCATTAAATATATATAGTCTTATACATAATATTATATACATGACATATATTATATATCATATCTCTCCTAATTTTGTGTTTTATGACGCATATCTATAGAGAGAATTATATTGTGTAATGTAGGTAAGAATTTTTCCTTTAATTCTTTTAATGTTAAACTACCAATTTGTATTCAAACTAGGATAATTAAAACCAACTTCTTTTGATTTATCTTTATGAATCTTAAACATTTTGATATTTTCTTTAAATCATTTCTAAGATGTTTGTCACTTTTTCACGTCCTTTATGGAAAACAATCTTAAATTACCAAATTTCAATAAATTGGAATAATGGTATATCATTTTCTATTAACAATAAGTCATCCATATATAGCATTAAAAAAGTAATGTGCTTTGACTAACCGTCTTATAAATACAAGATTCATCCATCCTTTTAACAAATTAAACCCTTTGATTCATTTACTAATATAGATATTCAAATTCTATAAAAATCTCTTAGTCATGATGTGCAATAATAATAAACAAAATTTTTATGGACTTGATCACAACTATAAACAGTTTCATTAAAAGTTAACTTTTTAACTTTATTTGAAACCGTAATCACTAGCATAGTCATTCATGCATGTTTTTCTTTTAAAGATACCCTTACATTTAATGAATTTAACTCCTTTACATGAATCAACCAAAGTTTATACTTAGTTGATGTACATAGAGTCTATTTTAGAATTCATAACATTGAGCCATTTATTAAAATCAATGTCACACATTGTTTGCTCACAACTAGTAAATTCATTATAAATGAGTAATACATCATCTCAAACTTTAAAGAGAAATTATTTCTCTATATAACATGATGTATCCAACTAAATGTACATAACTTTTTATGTTATTAAGTCTTTAGTCATGCATCCAATACAAGAATTGTTAGCATAAGTTTCATCTAAATGTCATATTATGGGTCTTGAATATTTTCGAGTTTTACCTAGCTCCCACTATTCTTTTGGAGAACAAATTCTCTTTCTAAAAGGGCAATAGACATTGAGACAAATTACTTTGCTCAACCATTTGGTAGAAACAATATTCATCAACTGCTAATGAATATCCCACAAATGATATATTTATTTGAACTAGTTTCAAATTAACCAAATAATATATCCTTCATATAAGTATCACACCTCTAAATATTAAAGTATGATAAGTTAGACTTTTTACCATTTTATATCTCATATGAAATCTTGTTAATCGATTTAGAAGAAACCTTTTAGAAGGTGAGTAGAAATTTCTATAACATAGTTTCAAAGAAAAGATTTGAAACTACAAAACTCTTTATAAACCATAAAATATCTTAACTTCATAAGATTTCAGAACGAGTTTATAATAAAAGAATTTCATTCTCTTTAAGATAATCATTAAACTCGTTTGTAGTATTCTCTGTCTTAATTTAATCAATGTAATATAATACTTTTACAAGTTTGTTTTTCAATTTCATTGTTGATCTCTTCAAATATTTCAAAAGAATTCAAATTTTTATTTTGCTAAATACCTAAGCAATATGTAAACCAAGGATTTGATACTATTGTTAAGAATCAAAAAGATATTTATTATATAAATAGGCAATGAAAATGAAGATTTAAAATTTTGGTTCCTAAGAATATATTAATTACTTTTTAAATATAATTACAATTTAACCTAAAAAGACAAAATTATTATTAGAGTGATTTTTAATCCTTTTTCTTTTTTAGGTCTATCGGTGGGTTATTGCAAATTATTATTGTCTAAATGTCTAGCCTTTAACTATAATCCACACAAATAAAGAGAAAACAATTCTCACAATCTAAAACTCTTTTAGGTAGAAAAAAGAAGAAAAGTTAGTAGCCCTAATGTATTAAACATATAATGACTAGCCATATAATGGATATATATAAAGATTAGAATTCTAGAACCATATTTAGATAACTTGTGCCAAATTTCAATAAATTATAATTTAGTCCTCATATGTTCAAATATTATATATTTGATTATATAAGTTTCTTAAACTTTTTCAATCAAGTCCAACTTGATCTTTAATTTATAGTTTTTCAATTTTTCTTATGTGTATAACCTATTGAAATCTTACCATATTGACAATGAATATAAATTATAATCTCAAAAAATTAGATGAATTAAATTTTTTTACTTTATTATTAATTCTCTAATTAATCAATTCATATTTATAAATCAACATTGACTTTTAGTCACATACCATAAGTACCCAAATATTAGTATTATTAAAATTATTTGACTAATCCTTTCAATGCATAGCCTCTTAATGTAATTAAATTGTTTTTTCATACTATTTTTTTAATTAGATATAAAATATGAAATTAGTATCTACTTTATATTGTGTAATTATATTAGTTTCTAATTATTCGTATAGTTATTGATTTCATGAATGAGATTATAATTCCTTATAAATCATCACTATACCTAGGACAATGATTTCTTTAATCAATACTCATTAAGAAAAAATGAAATATTCTCCTATAATTACTTCATGGTGACAAATGTTTTATAAATTACTATCTTCATATAGTTCACGATATATCTAATATTTTTATTAAGATAACTTAGAAGTGAAACCAAAACATATTAATTCCTATATAAGATACCTTATTAATCTTAAATCTAATAATCACTTCCACAAATGTTGTATGGAAAATTCCTCAAACATACAAATAATATTTCATTTGAGAAATCTCATAGCAAGTCAATTCAACAAATGTGTTCAACTAATAAGTATTTATATGTTTGTTTAAGTATTTTCATATCTCAATTCATAAGATCTATTATTTTCTTCATAAGAAGGAAATATAACATGTACTAGTCTCACAACTTTATCAATATCTCAACTTAATGACAAATTAATCAAGAATACTATTTTGATATAATAAGCATCTCATAATTATGATTTCATCATAATTATTTTTGTAGAGTATATTTATTTTATAAACTTTATCTTTAGATTTTAAAGATGAATATTTCATTATATAAATAATATTAAAAATAAAAATATTTTAATTGATATATTATGTACACAAAATATCAAATATATATTCATAATTATAACTAATGCATTAGTTATTAGGACATATACTATTAGTATAAACATTATCTGATTTTAGTGAGTCGTCCATATTAGACTTTGGTTATGCTGACCGTCTATAAATAACGAGTGTGCCTAAAAGAGCAATACAAAACCCTCCATCCCACTGGACAAAATTAATTTAAATGGAAAAGGTGTAAAATCATCAGCTACTAACTCGACTATGGTCCTTATTATTCACTAATAATAATAATTTTTTATCTTTATATTTAGGCAAACTATGTTAGTTTGTTTAGCTTAGCTTTTTTTATATTAGAAGTTATTATGAACAACTATTAATAAATTTTATCGATTAAATAATGTTAATTTGACTAAATATCAAATTTAACTGCTAATTATTAATTACTAATCACCAGCTGCCTCCAACTGAATCAGACAGCATTTGACTGGCAAGTATGGCATAAAATCAAAAGCATCTGCCGAATTATACGATGGAGATCCACAGTTGGTCGGTGGTGACCGACCACAAATTGCGATACAAAGTTCCATCGATACCAAACTGTTTCGGAAAGAAAGCAGATCCAGCCGCACAAACCTGTAGGTTAAAAAGCAGCTTCCTTCTTTATTTAACTAATGATAATTAACATTCTTCGCCTCGTCCCAGCCGCAACTAAGAATGTGGCGTCCTTTTGCACTTTGTTTTTGACATATGTTAACATTTAACAAATGAAAAAATATGATAAAATGCATATGATGGCAACTTTTGCCTAATTGGCCAAGTTGGCAATTCAGTCGGCAGCAGATGATGGAGAAATGGAAACATACCGAACCCAGATATGAACTCCACTGCCCAATCAATGACCCCAATTCAATATATATATATATATATATATATATATATTGCGGTACTGTGACATACAAATTGTTACAATAATGGATGTGGTTTTGTACGAAAGGAAAACGATGAAGTTTCAATTCAATCATGCAAATGAAAAGAGACGTGGAAAAACGACAAATCAATTGAACATGGAGATCAAAACCCAATAGTCCAACCACCTGATGAGATACTGTAATCCAAAATAAAATAAAAAAAAATTGTAGAAATAAGAAAATGGGGATTAACAGTAGATTGACCTCGTATGATTTTTCGAATAAATCAACCTCAAATAACTAATAAAGTTTAAATAATTTGTTATTATTTAAAATCCTTAAATTATAGGTTTTAATGTATATATAATAATTAACGATTTATTAATATAAAAATAATAAAATTATGTAAATAAAAAAATTCTATTATATCACGTAAATTAAAAAAATCCTAATATATCACATAAATTAAGGAATACTCTTATTATTCTCTTGTCTTTCAAAACAACTTTGTTTTCGAGGATGAGCAATGATAAATTTTAGAAATTATTATGCAAAAAAGTGGTAAAATTCCCAAATTGCTTCATCAATAGGAAGAGTAAGTCCAATAGGACTTGCAGTTGAACCTTAACCTCTCTTGTGAGAGTAATGTCGGGTAGTTGGCCTTGTATAGTCTCACATTCTCTTAACTTTTTCTTTAAACATAAGACGTGAAAAATAGGATGGATTTTGGACTCTGCTAGTAAGTCCAACTGATAAGTAACAAGATCAATGCGTTCGAGGATTTTAAATAGTTCAAAGAAGTGGAATGATAATTTCACTAATAAGCGAACAATAACAGATAACTGTTGATATAGTTGAAGTCTTAGATAGACCCAGTCACCTATGGTGAACTCACGTTCAGTGTGATATGTGTCACTATAGTTCTTCATTCGGGCTTAGGCTGTGGTAAGATTGTTTTTGAGAAGTCAAAGTAACTTGTCGTGATCCTGTAAGTCTTTATCTACTTAGTCTACATGAGAAGACCCAGTTATGTACCTTGTAAGAGTGGGTGGAGTCTGAACATAGATAGCTTCAAATGGAGATATCTTGGTTGAAGAATGATAAGTGGTATTATATCACCATTCCGCCCAAGGAAGTCATTTCACTTAATTCTTTGGCTTGTCACTCACAAAACAACGAAGGTAATTCTCTAAACACCTATTAGCAACTTCAATATGCTCATTTGTTTGTAGGTGGTAGGCAGAGCTCAATTTTAATTATGTTCTTTACAAACAAAATAACTCCTTCTAAAAATTACTAGTAAAGATTTTATCGCAATCACTAATAATGAATTTAGGAACCCCATTTAGTTTCATAATATTCTTAATGAAAACTCGAGCAATAATAATGACGGTATAAGGATGACTAAGAGCATAAAAATGAGCATATTTAGTCAATTGATCCATAATAACAAAAATAGTTGTTTTATCTTGAAATAATGAAATTCCCTCAATAAAATTCATAAAGATATCACTTCAAACTTCTTCTGGGATAGGCAAAGGTTGAAGAAGAGCAGGGTAAAAAACTAATTCACTTTTGTGACATTGGCAAATGTCACATTCAACAACAAATCTTTTGATTTCCTTCTTTGTACCCTTCCAGTGAAACTCATTACAAAAACGCTTATAGGTGCGAAGAAATCCTGAATGTTGTGCAGCTGGGGAAGCATGAAAGTCTTGTAAGAGCATGTTCTTGTAAGTAGAATTAGCAATAAGTACTATCATGCCCTTGTAGCGCAAGTCTATAGAATCCCAAGAATAATGGGCAATTGAACCAAGATCCTTTTGTAATTTTTGAATGATTTCCCAAATTTCAAGATCATTCCTCCACTCATCTCTAACTTGGGTCAGGTTATTACAAGTAGAAATAGAGATTGTTATTAGCTCAGCATGTTCTGGAATGCGAGATAATGCGTTAGCAACAAGATTCTCACTTCCCTTCTTATAGATGATCTCATAGTTACATCCCAACAATTTAAAGATCCACTTATATTGCTCTATATAAGAGATTTGTTATTCTAACAAATATTTCAAACTTTTGTGATCTGTTCAAATTTGAAAACGTTGTCCAATCAAGTAAGGATGCCACTTAGTAATAGCATGAACAACCGTTAACATCTCCTTGTCATAAACAGATATATTGAGATATTTTGGTCAAAGAGCCTTGCTAGTAAAGGTTATAGGACGCCCCTCCTACATTAACAATGCCCTAATATCCCAATCCCAACTCCAAAAGCATCAAATTCAATAATAAATATCTTAACTAAAATTAGGTAAGGCAAGAACCGGAGTAGTCATCATGGCCTATTTGAGGCGAGCAAATGTCACCTCTACTTCATTGCTCTATTTGAATGTATCCTTTTTCAAAAGAGTTGTCAAGTTGACACTAATTTTACCATAATTACAAACAAACTTGCAGTAATAGCCAATTAATCCCAAGAAGCCACGTAATGCCTTAATAGTTTTTGGAACTAGCCAATCTAACATCGTCTATACTTTGGAAGGATCAAAAGCTACCCCTTCCTTGGAAATAATATGACTAAGATATTCCACTATTAGGCTAGCAAAACTACATTTTGACTTTTTGACAAATAATAAATGTTCACGAAGAATAGTGAACACAATGTGCAAGTGTGATAAATGAGTATTTAAAAATGGACTAAAAACCAGAATATCATCAAAAAATATTAAGACAAATTTACACAAGTATGGCCGGAATATATCATTCATTAAGCTCTAAAACATGGACAAAGCATTGGTAAGCCTAAAAGGCATAACCAAGAATTTGATGATATCCTCTTCATAGACTCAAATTTGATGATAACTTGATCTTAAGTCAAGTTTAGTGAATAGTTAGGCACCTCTCAATTCATCCAACAATTCATCAATAACTAGAATAGGATATTTATCCTTTACAGTATTATGGTTGAGTGCTCAGTAATCCACACACATTCTTTAAGACTCATCTTTCTTTTTTACCAGGAGAATAGGAGAAGAGCAGGGATTAGTACTGGGTCGGATGATGCCTGTTTCCAACATTTCCTTTACAATCCTCTCAATTTCTCCCTTCTGGAAATATGGATAGCGATATAGTCTGACATTAGTTGGCGTACTCCCCGATAATAAATAAATATGATGATCATGTGTTCTCTTTAGGGGTAGACTCCTAGACTCTGCAAATAAATCGGAGAATTATATTAGCAATATATTGACATCCATTCCTTTTGGGGAATAGGAGTTAGTTGCTTTTGCATTATATATCTGCACAAAGAATCCATGTCCTGCCTTGCGAAGAACTTTGTCCATTTGATGGCTAGTAACAATAGTAATTTTGCCACCTTACCTTCCTCATAACTCCATTAGATGCCCATTTAACTGAAACTTTATTACTAACTTAGAGAAATTTCAAGCAATTTCTCCCAGAGTTCTTAACTTATCAATACCAAGAACAATCTTATAATCTTTCAAGGGTAGCAAAAAGATGTCAACGTAAACTGTTTGACCTTGTAATAGGAGTTTTACCTGTGTACACTTGCCTTGGCATGTTAAATTCCTACCATCAGCCATTTTTACCCCAAACTTGTTGCAGTTCTCGATTGGAAAAGCAAGTTTTTTTGCAATTCTTTCATCCATAAAATTGTTAGTACTTCTTGAATCAACTAGTATCATTATTTATTGTCATTTAAGAAGCCCATCAATTTTCATAATTTGGGAATTAGAATATCTTGCCAAAGTATGAACTACAGGCTCGTTAGTATATTCAATATGAATGTCATCACACTCAAGATAAATGTGATCATCATCAATCTCATTATCTTTCTCAACTGGCTCGATCATTAAAAGTCTCATTTGTTTACACTAATACTTTTTATGCCACTTTTCATCACAGTGCCAACACAGTCCTTTTGTCATCCTCTCCTTCAATTGCTCTTGAGTCAAACATCTGGGATTAATAGGACGATTTGAAGATGACAAATTACTATTTTCATCTGCAGATTTGCTAACAACTCCCTTAGTAATAGGATGACGATTTTTTGAATCCAACTTCTCCTCTTATAGACGAGCCAAGGAAATGGTTGCTACCGTTTTTTGAGATTGATGAGCTTTAACTTCCCGTTGAATCTCAGGAATAAATCCTTTAATAAAAGTGTCCACCATTTGCCTTTCTGACCACTCTTTTGCTCGATTGGCGAGCTGCTCGAAACAACTCTGATACTCTAAGATGGTTGATGTTTGATGAATTTTTACAAGCCCTCCATCAACATTGTGATATTCCGACAACCCAAAATGCACCATAAGGCTTTTGGTGAAGTCAACTTAAGTCAGAACTCAAACCAATCATACCACTGAATAACATTACTTTCCAACTGAATGGAAGCAATTTCCACCTCAGATTGCTCTGGGATACAGTGAAAACAAAAGTATTTTTTATCTTTGGAAATCCATCCTGACGGGTCACTTTTGTCCCAACGAGGAAACTCTACCTTTAGATGCGATAGTGTATAGTTGTCGTCAATGCCTTTGGAGGATTTTTCCAATACTTTTTATTTATTAGAAGACTCAGACGTATTATTTGTTAAGGCTACGACCGCTTATTCAAACCTTTTAAAAGATTCTTACATTAGAGACTTGGATTCTTCCAAATAAAATATTCTGATATTAGAATCTAATGACTTGTTCGAAGATATTGTGTAGGACTACAAATTAATAATATCAAGATTTTTCTTTTAGTATAGAGTAAAAAGCATAAAATAATTATTTTTTTTATGGATTTGGAGCAATATAAGGAAATTTAGAGTAAAAGTGAGCTTCTAAAAATATTACTCCAATACCAAATGATGAGATATTAAAATTAAAAATTATAAAAAATTATAAAAAAAATAACAATTCATCGCTTGGAAAGGATCAACATCGTGTGATTTTTTTTAAAAATCAACCTTTAAATAGCTAATAAAATTTGAATAATTTATTATTACTTATAATTCTTTAAGTTATAAATTTTATACATATATATAACAATTAACGATTTATTAATATAAAAATATTAAAATTATACATAATTACATAAATTAAAAAATTTTATTATATCACGAAAGTTAAAAAAATTTTATCACCACTTTAGCAGGTTTCCACCTTTCATCGAATCAAACAACATACCAAGAAACAAAAAGTCTTCATGATAGTAGTTATAGCGTACATGATTGACTTGATCATTTATCTCCCATAATGCAATAATCTAGGATATTAATATTGCTGTTGCTTAAATGTTGGTCTAAAATTTGCCCTATAGACCATGTTGCAGCTGCTGAACTCATCAATGAGATTTTAGCATAGGGCCGTTTTTGCAGTACAGAAGATGAGAAAATTGATTCTGGTATTCAGTAAAATTATCTATTACACTATGAATACAAGATCCCTGACTTTCGGGAATAACCGAATCAGGTGGTTGCAGAAAGACCAGTTGATCAGTTGGGGTGTCATTAGTCTTGGTTTGTTGCTGCTCAAGGTTGTGATCCTTATCATTCAAACATCTTAAATTCATTGATGCAACCTTTTTACGCCAGCATCACGGGAATATGGATCAATGTGTCATCTAACAGGCATTGAATTCTTAATTGGAGTGAAAGTCCATTGAACCATGTACTCTCCATACCAATAAAAAAGCTCAAGGTCCTCAATTCAACTGGGCTTACAGGGACGGCTCCAGGTTAGGGATCCGATGCTTCGAAAGATACATCTGTCAACTTGGAAGCACAGACCACTGATGCATTTTTTAGGTTTCATTGAATTGTCTAGAAGAGACAATGAAATCACATTGCCACCTACCATGTTACAAAAGAAGGCAATTACTCAATACTCCACAGCCAATTGATATCATTTGGCTTATCAGACATACCTCATCTATTCAAACGTGCTGGATTTATCTTACTTTTCTCCTGAATATGGTGTGAAAGCTGTCAAGGGATAATTCTCACAAAAAGTAAGATGAAGATTGTTGCACGGGATGAAGAGAGCGCAGACAGCATGGACAAGATGTATAACCTCTGCTGAGACAGCTGACGTAAGACAAAATATGACCTAGGAATGGAAACTGTGACATTCCCTACAAATAATTAGTATACAGAGAGTTACAAAATAAGGGATGCTCCCTTGATGCTATGAACCAAGACATCAGAGACCACAAGATCAGTAAATTTTCATCCTATTAGTAAGAGATGCCATCTAAAAAGTGACTTTTAATTTTTAAGATTTCAAAGTTCAAAACTTCATGTGTCTTTTGAACATATTTCACATGAAATGCAGGGAATTTGAAAGAGCATGATTTTAGAAATTCGTTAATTTCTCCCAAGAAAATCAAAAGGGGGGGGGAGCCTTGGAATAACAAAAAGATTACTCCACTCTGACCACCATTTTTATATAATGTTACAAGCTTGAGTTGTAAATAAGAATAAGTTTGTGCATATCTAAATCTTCCCAAAACCTCACATTGTGAGAGCCTTGTGTAGTAAGATGCCCCACCCAAGAAAATCAAGAGAAGAACAATGAATTATGCTCTCATTACTCAAAATATGCAGTAAAGAACCACATCAAATGATTGGTGTCCTCCATAACAAGAATTCTTACAACTAAGTTTAGCACACATATTAACCTCGACTACAGCAGAGTGCAGACATACTAGAGATCTCTCCAGTTATGCCATATCCTTCAGATAAATGTTCAAGTTCCGTCTTACACAAGATCAATCTGAAAGTTCCAGTACTCTAGAAGAATATGTGGAATATGTGCCGTTGTGCCAATGTGGAAATCCAAATGTGACAGTAATTAGAGAGAGAAGTGCACCAGAATGACAACTAGAAATCTCAAGCAACTCAAAAATCATGTACATGTTACCAATATAAGTAGATGTAACTAAGGCTAAACTAGTGCTCATCTTAAATGCCAATGTTATGTTGAAAGATAAATGTTTAGGCATCACTTGATACAAAGAATTTCTTAGATGGATTGTGATGCAACAGTAGGCATTTGCAAATTGCAAAACTAGTTGTGTAATTTATTCAGGCATCATTAATAAACTCTGTACTAAAAACTCATCTAAGACAAATGAAAATTATGAAATAGGAGAAAAGAAAACAGAGACTGGGAGAAGTAATCTTCAGGCCATACGTACTCTTTTGCAAATTGAATATCACAAAAACCAGCCTTCATATCCTGATAATGCGTTGAGAAGCTAGATTGTTCTAACAAATTCAGAACAGGAAAAGTGCAAGCATCAAGTCATATACTTGTTTCATGACAATCTTTGTGTCTTCCTTGAAAAATCCCTACTACTACAATCACTGTACAATCCTGGAAAGACTACTTTCGTATCATCCGGGCTATAAATTTTATGTAGTGCCATGTCCTCCACCACCGTTCCAATGAGCTTTAGCTAAATAATAGTCGAGTCATCTCTAGGTCTGAAGATCTCGATTTCAAGTTCCAGTCCCCCCCAATTACCAATTGAACCAATATATAGATATATGCTCGACCACCATACCTCTGTATCATCCCCCAATTTTGAAACAATAATCGATAAACTGCATATTCACACCCTCTCAGATCCACAAGCAAACTAAACAAACCCCGAAAGAAAAAGTTCAATCACATGCCAGTATTGTTACCAGAACTCCGTCTGCTAGATCAAAGATACCCATCTTCCTCTTCAATATCCTCATCTTCGTTATCCCACATTACATAATCTTGGTCCTCTTCCCCTTCAGAAAATGCTGAAATACGCACACCACCAAACTCAGACCTTGCCTCTGCGAACTCATTAAACACACTTTCCAAATCATTGGCTTCACCAACAATATCCTCATCACAAAAATGAGTGACAGTAAACGTCCCATTCCCATCATCAATCTCCATATCCTCCTCACTCGTGCTCCGTCTCTTGGGGACTAAATCTTTGTCTGTAACTTCCCCATTCTCAATCCCAATCCAAGGCACCCACAAATCAGCATGTCTCCCCAATGCCCTGTCCCTATCCCCCACCACCACCGTCCCCAAATTCGCTTCCCTAGCTCTCCTCAAAATCTCAGAAAAATCCGAATCATCAGATACCAAGACCAGCCAATCAACGGCTCTACTCATTGAATGCTCAATCTGCCTCTTCAATGCCCAATCCGCTGCTTGTGGCTTATCCTCCACGGTCTTCACGTAAACCCCAGCTTTCTTCAGCTCCGCCGCGAGCCCATACCCGACTTTCGGAGTCAATAATCTCCTTGCCTCTTCGTCATACTTAACATTTCTGGAAATGTGCCTCTCCTTGTAACGCTTCCGTTTCTTGCCCTTGAGGGACCTCATTCTGTTCAGCTTCTTTTGCCGCTCCCGCTCGTGGAGCTGCTTGAAATGCTTCTTGAGGTCCAAATTGGTCTTACACTTGCGGCCGCAGACTCCGCAAACATAAGGCTGGAAGGGACCGACAAGTCCTTTCCTTTCAAGAATATCTAGCTGCTTCCTCTCCCGCCGCTCCTCCACGACCCACTGCGGGAGGTGGATGAACGCGTGGCGATTCGCGTAAGCCGACATGTCGACAACTTCGCCGAACTTCTGCGCTACTTGTTTCAGGGCCATTGCGGCCAGATATGGCTGGCCGCGCGGGGGCTTGTTGTCGAGGTCCCAAAGGACGACGACCTTGCTCTGTTTGGGAGCGTAGATTCCCTGTTTGTTCCTGACCATGTCGATCTCACAGGTGGAGGCGGCGGCGCGGGCTGCGTGGTCGGTGGTGGCGGAGGCGGCCACAATTGGGGATGGAAACGGAGGGGAAAGGCATAGGAGGGGCCTTGAAGAGAAAGGGAGCTTGGCCTTGACTCTGAGACGAGAAGAAGAGAAATGGAAAGCCGGCGGGTTTGGGAGGAGAAGATGAGGTTTTAGTTGAGGAGAGGCGCCCGTGGCCCATGCCATTTGGGGTTGCCCTTGCACGGCAGCCGCAGAAGATTGAATGGCGAGGCAGCCCCGCCGAGCTAGAAATAGAGAGAGCTCAAAGCCGCCGAATGCTACCTCTAAAGACCAACTTTATTCTCTAATGCAATCCAATCTTCCCTGCCCATTGCAATGCCAAATGCCATCGGATTGAGAATTGGATTATGGGCTTCCCAATCTGGAACGTTTGTTCCTTTAACAAACTTTTTACTCTAAGCCCGATTCAACCCTCGAGATTCTATTCGACAGGCCATCACAATAGGATAGGAGAGCTCTTAATTAATTTTATTCAACCACTGTTTTTTGAATCCACTTTGAAACAACCCCATCACGTCTGTTCAGCATCTATGGTATGTAAATTGCATGTATGGTATGTAAATTGCTAAAAGTATAAGGACTTCCAAATGCTATATAATAGCACATCAATTATAATGCATATTGAAGATCTGGTTGAACTCATCTCATTATTTATCAACGAATGTCATAAATCCATAATTTTCACTTGATGACATAAATTAAAAAAATCTGCACATCTCGTGGGGTAAAAAAATTAGTGTTTTCGTGTGTGTGTGTGACGATAGATTAGAATCATCCAATTAGAATATTAGAAAAACGATGAATTGCGTGCAAATGCACGTACTAATTGTTAGGGGTTTTATGTTCATCCAATACTTTATTGTGTGCACTGGCATACCTAAACGTTGTGCGCACCAATTAGAACTCAAAAAGTTACGCACAACATTAAAAAGGAGTATATCAAGAATGTTTGTGGTCGTTTTTATAAACTTAAATCAAATTTTATTTATTACTATTATGCTTCAATTTTCTTTATAAAAATAATTTACCACCCATACACTGATAGCTCTCAGTATCTTCCACACTAGAACATAAGCGATATCGAATATATCTTTTTCTCTGTAAAGTAAAAGGATTGATACTATACGGGATTTTGAAACCTGACCTGTTACTACAGGTAGGTTTACCACCACCGACCTTTTGTCTCGTGTGATGCAAGATGATTTTGTTAGTACATTTGATCGTCTAAATAGCTTGCGTGTAAATGGAGTCCATCAAATTATTTGTAGATACTAAGGTCCTGTTCAATTGTTGAAAAGAAAGGTAGTTTCCAGTAAGTTTATCCGTAAACGAAAAATAGAAATTAGAACTTTCTGTCAAATCATCAGTTGTCCAAATAGAAAAATGAAAACCAGCTTTTCCACTTTCTCACGATCGTACTACTTCTTGCAAAACAACATGTGCAGGATTTCAACGTTTTCCATCGCGTTACAGGACTTTAGAGGAACCGCTTTTCCCAACGCTTTCTATTATTGTACTTTTCCCGGATAAACAGGTCCTTTATTATTAGGTAGTACAATTTCAAGTAAGCATCTATACAAACTAAAATGTGGCTCTTATTTTAGTCTTCTTCATCATTTTTATTTTTCTTTTTTACTATTCTCATTTCTTAATATCATTTATGAATTCGAATATGGTTTTGAATTTTTCATATAAAAAAAATGAACAAATTTCTTTAATTTTTTAAATTTTGAATAGAAAAAGAAAATGTAGAAATGAAGATGAAAATTGAAAAAAAAAAAAAAAAAAAAGAATACAGAAAAAGCTTTCCACAAATGCGCAAACATATATGTATGTGTAATATTCTACGTAAAATTTCTGATTTTAAATTTTCAGCTGATGCAATTTTAACACAGTTTTCTTAAAAATTGCTATTCACACTCTATTTAAAACTTCTAATTTTGAATTTTCAGCGGATGCAATTTTAACATAGTTTTCTTAAAAGTCACTATTTACAGGTCTATTTTGATCGTAGATACATGCAAAATTAATATTTTAGATACATAAGCTAATGATTTTTGGACCTAATACGAGGATTGTGATGTATATAGAACCAAAACTTGCACCCAAATAATAATTCTCAATGTTCTTGGTTAGTTGCTAGACTATTATCTCGTAGGAGAAAGCATATAAACAATGATTTCGTTCTTTAACTCCTGTCCGAGAGAGGAGTGACAAACTAGATCAATGAGCTCTTACTTAGATGGTTTTGCCTGGAAAATGTTTGATGCATTATTCTGCCTCCAAGGGCTTTAATTATTTTACAGCTGATATTCACAAGGTGGGTCTTGGATTTTTTTTTTTTTTTTCACTCATCTTTCGCTTTCACAAAAGACCCTTTTTCTCATAAACCTGTTTACTACATTGCCATGCTTCGCTATTCACAAGTCGTGATCAACAAATTAGTCGGCTTTCCAACGCCAGCACTACGTAATATATTTGTTTTTAATTTAAAGACTGATTGCCTATGGCTCTGATTCACTCGAAATTCTATTCCATCTATACAAAATTTGGAACTTTTTGTGTTGCATAGTGTAAAGGAGGCGATCAACGTAGCACCAGCAAAAACTTCACGGTCTCCTGAACGTTTTCTTGCACGTTCTGTCCTGTTAGACATTGCAGATGCCAAGAAATTTGTTTGCTACTCTGTAAATGAATGAGTATAGAAATTTTGGTCGGCATTAGAGAGCATATTTTTGTGAGCGGCATGATTCAAGCAGCAAAAATATTCTGTATTAAAATGTATATAGGAGAAAAAACAGAAAAAAATGGATAATCTTTGTTTCCTTCTATTAAGGGGTAACGCTGAAATCATTGCAGCAATCCTCATCTTTGCCTAAGGCCCTCTCTCTCTCTCCAGTGTTTTGGGTTTCTTTTTGGTTTTTTTTTTTTTTTTTTGGCTGGTGTCTTTGTGACAATAAGAATGACCCTTTGAACTTTGGCTTTCGTTGTAATGATTCTCCTTGAATTATGGCAGCTATCTACTGAATTATGATAATATGTTTTCCCTCAAGTACTACCAAACAAAATGATTGTTTATTAATATGATGTTTTGCTTTAGTTTTTTTATGTTGATGGAAGGCATGAATGATAACAAATTAAGTAACCCTCTTTTGGTGGGCTTCGGGTAGGCCAATATTAATAAAACTTGTGATGCCTATACTTGGATAAGGGAAAAAAAACAAAGATCAGAAAATGCCTTATATAAATATTTTTCATTTGTAAATCCAAATATCTGATAATTATTGAAACTAAGAGAAAAACATTTATGATTAATCAAGAAATTATAAAATACATCTTATACTTGATTGATATGATTATTTACTAAATATTTATTATTTATTTGAATAATTATTTTTTTATTTATATTTATTACAAAAAAAATTTAAATTTTTAAATTTGATTTGAATTAATAATAATAGAAATATCTTATTTTTTTATTAAATTTTTATTTATAAAAATACCTTAAGTGAGATCTTGAGTGATATTATAAAAAGATTAAAAAAATATATGAAGATTTAAGACTAATGAAAATTTAAATCAATCATATTGATCACTTAGTTAGTAAATAAGAAAAGAAAAATAAAAAAAATTAAATTAATTGACCATATATCAAAAAAATCGTAAAGATATTAAAAAAATTATAAAGATAAAGAAATAAACAATATGAGTTATTATTAGTATCTACAATTGATTAAACATGAAGAAAGATGTAAGTTAAAAATTATAGAAATTTCAGATTAACTATTTTGACCAGTGGCTATAGTTAGGGAAAAGTTGAAAGTTTCACCGTCACAAAAATTACAAAAAATTATAATTAGTTAAAAACCGAAATATTTGAATGCACAAAAATATCAAAAAATTACAAAAATTTTAAAATAATAAACTAATTTAAGTGTTGTATTCAACCAATATTTTAAATTCAAAATTTTTTATTGTGAAAATTGATTTAATTTATAAAAAAATAATTTTTAACAATTATTTTGTTATGTTTGTGTATAAAAAGATTGTATTTTTTTTAAGGTGTAAACAAACAAATGAAAAAAGAGCCATAAGAAATTATATTATTCTTAATATAAAAATTAAAAAAAAAAAAGAAACAAAAATCAAGAATAAGATTTATAAGAAAAATTAAGATTGTGAAAAAATAGTGCTTTAGAGAAAAACATTAAAGTGTAAATTTTTAAATTGTGAAGAAACATGAATTTTTGTAAAATTTTTATAGAAATTTTATTTTAATTTAGGTCAAAGTAACTTAATAAAATTATTTTTTTATAATATAAAAGAATAAAAAATTAAGTAAAAATGAACTTTCAAAAAATAGATTTTGATAAATGTACGTAGATTCTTAATTAAGTTGAACTAATATAAATTATTATATGCACTATTTCTTCTTTTATTTTATTTTTTAAAGTATTTACATTACTTATTTTAACATTATTATTAATTATTTTAATTATTACTTGTTAAAATTAAAATTAAAATTAAATATAAGTGAAGTGATCAAATTAAATAAATTCAATTTATCTCCCCTCTTAAATTTTTATAGAAATAATAATAATTACTTTTAAATTATTTTTAATAACACATAGTTGCAGTTATAATTTTTAATCTTCTTCAAATAAACCTAAGATGCCTTCTAACAAAATTAAATCCATCAATTAGACAATCATGGAAAGAGTTAAGTTGTATCATAATAGTAATCACTAACAACTATGTCTGCTTTCTTTCCTCTTTTTCCCCTTTTTTTTCTATTTGCCAATGTTGTCACCATTGGAACCTAGAACCCTGACGTTAAATGTGAATTACCTGCTTTATTCCACATGGCTAAACTTGGAAGCATCCTTGCTTCTCGGTCAAGCCTTTGGTCCACATATTAGCATTATTTACCACTCTAGGGAAGAATTGGAATTTTACATTAACATTTAGGAGGTCTCCAAGACCCAAAAGAAAAAAGTTTTAAGGGCATTGATGAAATTATGAATCTTACAAAAAAAAAAAAAAAAAAACAGAAAGCAGGGGCTAAAAGCTAAAACTTAAAGAGCCTGAGGGCAACCAATAGACTATGATCAACTGTGAATTCTTTAAAGCGTATTTGGAGAAAAAGGGACCCAAAAAAAAAAAGCCCAATAAAAACCAAAACCGACCTTTTTTGCTTAACGACCATACGTCCCGTCAATGCATGATCCTAAGGTTCGTTGCCTTTTGCAAGTCTATAGTATATCTCTAGTAAGAGAATTTTTGTATGTCCTTTTTCTTTTTCTTTTTGTTTTTTCCTCTTTTGAAAGAGAAAAACACGAATAAACTATTCTGGTTTAATAAGTAAACTGTTACCTGAGAAAACATGTAAGCTATTTCCCAATTCCCGGCGGAGAAATTATTTCCCGAGAGTTGAGAGGCTACTAGAAATTAACTGAAATACTTGATGGCCTTGTTTGAGAATGCTTTGGGAGGTCTGGTCTGTTAAGACCGGCTCTCGATTGCTGTGTTCTCTGCGGATTATCCAGTCTCACATTTGGCCTCATTAGGCTCTGCTGGTGACCGTTTACAAAGTTACAAAGAAGCCTACACGGTTAGCCACATGACATTTAACTGTCAATCCTCAATTAACTTCCAGCTTATAAGAAGTCCTTATGTCCTTTGTTACCTTTTAACTTTTTTTGTTTTTTTTGGGGGGAGGATGGGGGGGGGGGAAGTTTCCCGTCTTGTCCGCTATTGTTGTACCTCGTTGTCCCTTCCAACAAACCCATTAGGATTAGCTAGTTTAGGGACATTTAGCGTTTTAAAAGTGCTTAAATAATAGACTTAAATAATTATGTAAAATTTGTATATTATATATAAATATAAAATATTAATATAATATAAAAATATTTAATTTTATGTTCATTTTCATTAATTATTTTTTTATCTACTTAATTTTTATTTTTATTTTTATTTTTTACAATTATGTATTTACGTCTGTCACTCCCTCAAATTGAATGAATCAAATTCACTGTAAGCGTTTTTCAATGAGGATCTAATGTCGGTTTGTACTGATTAAATAAGGGACCTAAAGGAAAGACTTCTTAATGCCGTCCACTGAAAAATCCCATCTTCTTTATTTCTTTCACTTGTGGGCTCGGCTTAGACCACCAGAAGCCTTCCTGCCTTTCTTGAACCAGTCTAGTCCACGCCCCATGCCCCTGTTGCCTCTTCTTCCTAACGTCAAGTTATAAGCTTTCTTCATATATATTTTTTAAATCTCATGTTTCTTTTACAAGAATTTCGTGCTTAATCCAATCTTCAAAGAGAGGAGGGGGGGGAAGGAAGAAGAAGAAGAAGAAGAAGAAATGCTTGTATGGACCAGTATTTTGTTGGCTGCAGGGTCTATAACAGTCTTGGCAATCCTTCTCCTGGTGATAAGTTGGCGATGTTTTGGTTTCAAAGAAGGTGATTCGACGGGAACCCCAGCTGGAAACTTGCAAGTTGGGAATGGAAGGCTTAACCAAGGGAGCCGAAATCACCATCAGCTTCAATTGGACAGCAAAACAAGAGGGAATTATTACGTCTTCCCGCGGGATTTGTCAACAAAATCTTTGTTCAATTGGGCTGATCATCCATCTCTTATCACAGACGCGGTTGAGAATGGATGGTCAAGATTTGCGTTCAGAGGTTACATGTCATCGTCTCCGTCGACACGATCGCTGTTAGGATTGTGTGCAGCTGGTGATTTTTACGGAAATAAAGCAGAGCCGGAGATAGCCTGGGAAGTGTGCCAAGGATCAGCGGATTTCATGCAAAAGATTAGGCTGAACCCGGGTTTGAAGAAGGTTAATGTAAATAGTCCTGTTGTGTCTGCTGCTTCCGTGATCAGAACTGCTTTGCCTTTACCAGGGCCTCCCCTTGGGAACTCAGCTTTTCCCCAAGAAGCATATTTTGAGATCACAATCTTGTATTGTCACGGCTGCTGCGATGACCAAGAGTCTGTTGCCAAGGCTAAGGAAGGAGAAAAGATTAAACTTATTCCAGAGAACTGTAATGTTAGAGGGAATTCATCAGAATCTTTACGACATGCCGGCATCGGTCATAGAATCAACAAGATTGAGGAATTGAAACTGTCTGATAAAGATGATGGCAAAGACAAAGCAGTTATGGTATCTTTGGGACTAACTACTGGCGGCCCTCTTCCTTTGAAACTGCCCGGAAGATATCTGGGTTCTATTGGATTCAATTCGGATGGCTCTGTTTATCTTGACGGTAAATTCTTCTCTTCTCCCTTTCCCTTTTCAATTTTGTATAATTTTGTTACCAAAAATCATAACTTTAATGCGTGAACCTTGGTTTTTGGATTGCATTTTGTGGCACTAGCAACAAAAAGCCAACAACCCACCAATTGAATAGCCTTTTTCACCTAAATATTTCCAATACAATACTAGGAGAAGGTGTGCAATGTGATAGAGTCCACTATCTGACATGAACTGTGAGTTATAAATGGAGAGGTATCTGTTTCTTTAATTTCAGACCTTTTAGTTGTGGCATCCCTCGCTGTGCTTGGAGTAGGTGTGAAGATGTTGACAGGTTAACTTACATGCCCTCAATAAATAAGATTTAGCTTATTGTAGGCCCTAAATATGGTAATTCAATTCAATTGTTTTTGCACTAAAAGTTATTCTTCAGTTAATTGATCCAAACAAAAATATATATTTTTTATTTATTTTCAGGGGTTCAAATTGTGATCGAAACCGAGAAAGCAGAATGGGCAAAGACGGGTAGAGTAATTGGCTGTGGATTTGATCCGAGGCAGAAGAAAGTATTTTTCACTGTAGACGCTGGGCTTATACATGTTGTGCATTGCAAGTCACACGAATTTGGGACTCCCCTCTATCCAACCATTGCAGCTATCAATGACACGATCGTTCTAGTCAATTTGGGGCAAAGCGCGTTCAGCTATGCCCCGGCAAATTCTCAAAGAACCCCAAATCCTTGCTTCATTGGCCCTCTGGAAAATTCCCCGGCGTTGGGGTACGAGGACAGTAATGAGTTGTTTTCAATGGGAAGAATCGACTCACAATGGCTTAACAGAAGTACCACTAAGGGTAGCCAACTTAATGGCACCAATAACCGAGGGGTTGACTTTGACGAGGAGTCTGAGGCTGATTTGTTCGAAATTGTCTTGGATAGTAGATCTCCAAGCATTGTTTTGCAGCAACAAGACATCAAGCATTACTAACAATTTTTGGCATTCATGTGTTTTTGTTTCCTGTCAAAGTGGCATCGATTTTCTGTACATTGGTTTCTCAATAAGTCCAGTTCAAACTATGGAAATTCCTGAAAATTCTCTGTTTTTTTTTTTTTTTTGGATAGTCGGAGAGGAGGATTGCAGGTACAATACTAAGAAGCTACACTGCCACCGTCCAGCAAAATCTATTGGGGGATGCTCTGGTATCGGCAATCCAATGTCTCCCTTATAGACAAGTTAGCATTTGAACTTGCCAATCACGTTCCAACATCTTCCAGCAACCATTAATCCAGTTGTCTTGAGGGTGGAGTGTACATTATGCCCTTTCATTGTGACTATAATCACAAGAGGATTCTTTGAAAGGGTTGTGGGGTCTACGCACAGATAAATAAATAAATAAATACATAAATATATATATATATATATATATATATATATATAATATTAATACTGTCTCTTATACACATCTTTTTTTGTAAAAAAGAAGTTTAGTAAAAAATATAAATAAATAAATACACAAATATATATATATATAAATTTATTTAGACTCACCAACACTTATAGTGAGAATTTCATATAAAAAAATTTAAATAAAAAATTCAATAGATAATTTCTAATCTTACTTTATAAATGTAATTAAAAAAATATCTACAACGCAATATTTTTATTGGTTAAAAAAATAAAAATAATTGTAAGTAAATTTCTATTATATTCTAATGAAATATTTACGTGTATATTGTTAAATCCATATATATATATATATATATATATATATATATCTATTTAACAATATACACATAAATATTTCATTAGGATATCATCGAAAATTACTTACAATTATTATTATTTTTTTAACCAATAAAAATATTGCGTTGTAGATATTTTTTTAATTACATTTATAAAGTAAGATTAGAAATTATCTATTGAATTTTTTATTTAAATTTTTTTATATGAAATTCTCACTATAAGTGTTGGTGAGTCTAAATAAATTTATATATATATATATATAATATTAATAAATTTAATATTTAATATTACATATTTAATATAAAATTTGTATTTTATATTTATAAATAAATTAAAATAAGAAGGCTCCAAGAGAAACTAATACGAAAAAAAAAAATCTAATTACTGGCGAGACCACAGCTTTAAATAATTTGAAGATTACATTTGTGGCGACAATGGATTGCACTCGTAGACTTGTACAGAGAGTAGAGATTTTCATAAGTCGTGGTCTTTATTTCTACATCTTTGACGTGTACCTTATCAGAAAAGTTTGAAAAAATTAAAAATCAATGGTGTCTTGCTCATAATGCTTAGTCTTCCTATCAATAAATAAACATGCATTCGTTATATATATATACACAATTTTAAATAATATAAATTTATTTATTATTTATTTTAATTATATTTTTATTTAATAAAAAAATAAATCAAATTAAAAAATTTTAAATAAACGACCAATCGAGTGACTCGAACGGATCTCTGAAACAAGCAAGGTGATGAGAAGCTTTTATTTTTCTTTGACTTTTTGTTTTTGTTTTTTTTTCTTTTTTGGATTGGACGGTTGGTGAAAGATGAGATGCCCAACTCCCAATGAAACAAAGGTGCTTGAAATGACATTTTGCACGCATCTACAAAGCCTTTAACGCAGAGGATTTTTCTTCTCTCTCCCTCCCTCTCTCTCTCTCTCTCTCTCTCTCGTTTTTTAAGAAAACGAAACCGTAGTCTCCTCGTCTTTTGGTCGGACCAGGTCGAAGGTCAGTATAATTCAGCGAATATGGTGTTTAAGTGTCAGCTCCCTATAGGACAATGGGGTTGACTCCATTTGCGATGAACAATCCAAATAATATATGCTCAAAATTGTTGCGTGAAGAAAAATAGTAATGTCAACAATTCAATATTTCGAGAAACTTTTGTTGCGTCATTGTTAACGAAATAGATTCCCACTCGCAAACGGAGCATTGACATCTACCACCGCATTCACATGGCTTTTGCCTCAGTTATTGCTTGTTAAGGTCGTCTTGATTTGGGTTGATTTTGTTCATATATCTAATCTGAAATGTCAATGGCAGGTTGACTAGTTGTAACATCATAACTAATCAAGAAGTGAGTAAAAACGACTACAATTATTTCCGATTCGGGTTAATCGGTTTCACAATTTTAAACATTTTGATGTTAACCAAATTCGACATACAAACACCTTTTTTTTATTTTTTATTTTTTAAAAAAATCTCAATAATAATACTCTCACTAAAGTAAGTAAAAGTAAAATAAAAATTAAGAATAATATTATAAAAAATTAATTATGTTGTTTATAAAACAACACTTCGTGTAGTTTTATAAACAGCGATTTATTTCAGTTTAGTTGCAAACATGAATTTTTCTGTTTTTTTTTTTTAATCAAACTATAAGATGCAGTTCTAAAAAATTATTATTTGCGTCTAAACTATTTATTTATTTTTTTACAGAATTGATTATTTTAACTTGAACTGAATTAGTTTGGTCGAGTTAAGTAATTTAAGCAGTTTGATGCAGACACCCGATTGATTGTTACATTTGCGACAGTATTTATTAGAGAGATTAACCAAATTGAAAATTGTATATTATCCAAAACGCCTAACAAAATTATGCTTTACTATGAAAATCTTACTGTCGTCCCTTGCTGTGTGCAACAACTGTCCTACGTGCTCGACTTGCATTACAAAGCCGAGAACGGAAGCAAGCTGACATCTCACATTGTTGTTCAGAAAAAAAAAACATTGTATTTCGACAAATAACTACTCAGATTAGTTGAGTGTTCACCACACTGGTAGGAAGCGAAGTCCCGGGCAGGATAGGACAGTTTGCTTTTCAAAGAATAGCTCAGAGGGTGGGTCAAGGGATTTATTCCATAATTTCTAGAGTTCTAATTATAGGCTAAAGTGAAAGTGTGCATAAAATAGTTTAGAATTCACTTGACAAAAAAATAAAAAATAAAAAATAAAAATAAAAATAAAAAAAATCAAAATTTAAAGTTTTACCAATGTTAACAGGAACAAATTTTTTTTTTTTTAAGTCCCTTTCTTGAACCTTTTATTTATTTATTTATTATTTTTCACAATTACACATAGTAAGTCTCATCGCTTGTACTATTACACCTAATATTATGTCTTCAGTCTACAAGGGCATATTCCAATTATTAAAACCATAAAAAAATTATCTTAGAAGACTTGAGAGAAGAGTGTGAGATTTATAATATATATATATATATATATATAAAGAAGAATCATCCATGCCCATATAACTCAAGGTCTAATAGCTGATGGACAGAAAAAAAAAAAATGTCTTAAATATACTTCGCCAGTTTGTTGAGTCCTCGTCTCTGAATGAGGTCCCTTTCTCTCGTGTGGCCTGCTTTAGGGCTTTTGTGTTTCCGTGTTCCAGTCTGTGAGTCTAGTCCCTTATTCTGGGTAAAGAAGCGTGTTTCCATCTATCCTTCCAAATTTCTGTCCTTTATTTTGTTGGCCTCAAAACAATCTAAAAGGAGAGCGAATTGAGAGTAAGACAAAAACACATGCCCAAAAAAAAATAAAAATTGTGTAGCGGAAATAAATAAAAATTAAAAGCAATATGAATAAACCAAGTGCAGTTGTGTGTGTTGTGAGAAATAATAAAAGAGAGTTTAAGGGATATAGAAAAATCAAAGCAAGTGATCTAAAGAGCGTTGGGTTTCTCTACATCTTTACATCCCCTCCCTAATGTTTCTCTTGGATATTCACAATTTACTAACGCAATTTTTTTTTAATGGATAAAGATTGATCCCTGACAATTTTTTGTCACTTGACTAAGAGCACATTTACTCACTAGATCAAACTTCATACTAGAGTTAACAAGCTCTCTTTCTTTGATTACTTGATCAAAATCTCACTCTATAGCACTCGTTTCTCTTTTACAACTTAGGTCTCTTGATTTTACATAAAGCTTCACCAAGCTTGTTTACAGGATATTCCACTATAACTCACTTTTACTTTTCTTTTCTCTCTAAAATATATTTTAAGTTTTGCTCAACTTTCAAGGCTTTCCAGAGACTACATAGGTTAATGTTTGGAATTGATTTTATAAAGAAAAGTAGTCCTCCACTCCTTGCTTGTATCAAAAAATTTCCATGTGTGGTGTTAGTTGGAATTCTAGAATATTATTGGGTAGTTGCCAAGATTAGATTTGGATTATACATGAAGTCAACAATCTGGATCATCTTAAGATTTCTTTAAGGTAAAATCTTAGAAGAATCTTGATCCAAATGGTATGATTGATAAAATCACAATCTGATTCTGCAATTCTTATTTCCTTTATAATATGTTTTTGAGTTTTTGTTTCTTTAAACTAAAACATATTGTAAATTCTATAACATAATAAATTTTTGCTTTTACTTTTGTTACTTCTATTATTGTCTATCCTTATGTACCTTTTTTTTTTAATGTTTGATAACAAAAATGAATTGACTCTCGAGTTTTTAAACTCTTAAAAACATAAATAAAAAAAAAAACAAAGATATGTCTTTGTTTAAATTTGAATACTACATATTGAGGAGAAAATGATTAGATGTAAAAAAATATATTTAACTTATAAAATTATTCTTTAATAATTATCAAAATAGTAAAGGTTGTTTCTTCTTACACAAAAATAAAATT
Source organism: Kandelia obovata (assembly GCA_021464305.1). NCBI lineage: Eukaryota > Viridiplantae > Streptophyta > Magnoliopsida > Malpighiales > Rhizophoraceae > Kandelia > Kandelia obovata. The sequence continues at coordinate 6,186,906 of CM038477.1, read as the reverse complement.
ATTATAATTCTCCTTATTATTTTTAAGTTAACACATATAAAATATGAATTGTGAGTTATAATTTTTTTTAAAATGTTAGTTAATTTTATTTTTTCTTCATTTTTAGTAGAATATTTTGATTATATAATTCAATTGTGTGATTTGATCCTTAATATCAAAAATGGATCTTAGGTCTTTTGACAACCTTAATAGTTACCTTTTTTAGTATTAGTTGATGGCTATAATTAATTGACCTAATCCACCAATGAAGTAAAAAATCTAATCTTTTTGCTAGAGCTTTGAAACAATGTTTCCAAATTGATCTAGTAAAGAGTTTTCAAAAGAAGAATGATATTTTTAGAAATTTATGGCTTAAAGTTTCTTATTTGAGTAATTAGAATTTTCAATAATGAAGACTTTCTATAAGATGATCAAATTAAATTTTCTAGAAGTTAATTTATCTTGACTATTTTAATACCTTGTATATATTGATTATAACTTCTTCAACAAATTTTCAATTAATGTGATTGATTCCTTTCTAGCTGACCATAATATCCTGATATTATGCTTTATTGTTTGATCCATAACTTTCTTTATAAATATCCAATTTATATGCTTCTTATAGATTTATATAGTTGCCACATGATTCATCTTCGGTTGGCCATGACATCCTAAGACAGTTGATCCAAATAGTTTGTCATCACAGCTTGACACTCATTGCTCTTTGGTCATAACATCTTTTAAAAATTTTCCATTTATATAATTCTTATGATGTTAAAAATAAACACTTTTATCTTTTGTATCATCATTTAATTCTTTTCCAATTGATCACATGATCCTTTAAAAGTTGGTTGCATTAAATGGTATATGAATTCTTCTCAAGTTATTGCTCCACCACTTCACTCTTTTCCTTTGACTTCCAATTGAGCTCCTCATTGCTTATACTTCATTTCCTCATTTATTAATATCTTAACAGGGTCTTGAGGATAAATTAATTCATCATATGACTAGTTAGTAATAAATGAAACTAACATAAATAGTGTGATTTAGTCTTTCATTCTTACATTGCTTTCATTCCAATTTGTGTGTTTCTTGGATTTAATCTACTCATTAATCACACTTAACAAACAAACATGTTAGTAACTCTTAGTGTTTTATAATCAATGAAATCAAATAAGAAATCTCAGGGTCTTAACTTATTCCCTAGTGTGACCCTCACTTACCAACCTAGTACTTGTTAACTCCTTGTTTCCATGGAAAAAAGGGACATCATAAATGAATTGGTTATAAGAACCACTAATGTTTAATGTTATGATTTAGATTTAGACTTGCAATTAGATTTAAAAGTCGGACAAAAAGTAGATTGGTCAATACTAGTAAGAAAGGTCTTAGCAGACAAACCCTTTATTATGGAAATCATCAAGAGCACTTTTTTAAAAGTGTGGCACATAAAAGCTGAAATGGAGGTATAAGACCTTAGTCACAACAAATTCGTTTTCTATCTTAATAGTAAGGCAAACCGTTAGCAAGTGTTAAATGAAGTTTCATGGTTAATGGAAAATAATTGCCTTATCCTCAAGGAGTGGCCCCCCTTATTTGTCTCTACGAGAGATAAATTTCTCCATATCATTGTTATGAGTTCATATTCATATTTTGCCTCTACATCAAATAATCAGATACAATGCCTAAAGAATTGGTAACCTGTTCACAATTCAAGTGGAGATCAATTTAGAATGGATTCACAACAATCCTTATTAAGATATGGGTCGATCAACCACTACTAATAGTATTTCAAAATAAGTGCAGTATAAGATAATCTAATTAAGTTGCTTTTAAATATGAAAGACTTTCATAATTTTGTTATAACTATTGTCAAATTGGTCTTAAACATAACATTTACACATCAAAACTCAAGGGAGGACTCAACTTTTTAGCCATAACATCAAACATATAGGTCAAATTTAAGAGTGAAACAAATATGCACCCAAAGATTCAAATTTTTTGGGGTTCAATCAAGATGGAAATTAGAAGTGGTCAATGCCTAAGTAAAGGAGGTGTTAATAAGGTACCTAAAGAGACAAGAAGTGACCACCTCCCACTTGTCGAAGAAATTGAGTTAAATAGGTCAATGAGATTCATTAATTGCCACCGACCTTCAAAGATTTCTTTAGGGATTGGCTTGGCAACAAACTACATCTCATAGCATTTTAGGGCATTTAAGCCACTGCCTAATCACCTAAAAACTCCCTTTAAGATTTTTATAATTGAGGCAAAGGGAATTATTATATGAAAAGACAATGACAAGTGCAAAGCTTTAAGCTTTTACAACGTCATCCTATGTTCTTACCATAGAGGGACTTCTAAAGCTTTACTAGTGGCTTAGTTTTGTTAATGGATCTAAACATAAGGAACTGACTATGGCAGAATCTAGTTTAACTAAAAAGGCTCTAATTTGTTTATCAATGCAAAATCTTAGTAGGGTGGAATGAGCTTTCAATCAAGTTAAACTCATATTTAGCATAGATTTATTCTTTGAAGGGCTAGCTTAGTCTTAATCCAAATTGTTTTAAAAATAAAGTATCATAATTAAAAAACTTTCTAAAGCTTAAACTTATGTCGTGGGTGCCACCATTGCTAGTAATGATAGTTAATGCCCCATTAAACAAATGATAGGAGTTGTAACAATATCTATGGTATTCTGATCTAGTGAAGAGATTGCTAAAATGGTTATAAAAATCCAAGGCTCCCATATTTTTGTTTTTGATTAAGGTAAACTTGAGATGGTGATGTTGGTTAACCAATAATCACATGGAAGTCAATGAAACCTTGGCTTAGAATTGTCAAGGGTTAAGGTCCTTTGACAATTTAAGCTCTATGGGAGCTTAATCAAAAACACCATTCGACCTTAATTTTTCTTATAAATACTAAAAAAAAGAAATGAGTATATAAACTAGATGTGTAAACACCTATATTTTTGTAAGACATAGTATGCAAGCCTATTGGAAAAGTTAGAGGTATTGCCCTCTAGTAGACAAAGACGATCACTAGAATTATGCTTATTATGACCTTCTCACTATAGTCATCTAATTGGTGACAAATGAGTTATGCTTATAAAAACGTAAAGAGATGACGACAAACAGATTTTTGAACAGAGTTAAAATTGTTAAAACTGTGATAACTTGTACCTTGGGTTTGTTTTAGAAACCTCAATTTCTTAATGGGAAATAATGAGAAGAAGTATGAAAATTGTGTTAGTAAGAAAATGAGGGAGCCCTTTCTAGATTTCCTTCAATCTTATTCTCTCTTAAACCTAAATTTCAACGGTCCTTAATACACATAGGCAAACACATAGGTAAGGGTAACCAATGTACGAGAACAACTTAATCAAGCAATTGCAAGTATTAAGTGGAGAAACTATTCTCTAGGGCTACTTTCCCCCATTAGGTATGAATTAGATTTAATCATCGACCTATAGTCTTAAATATAATAATAGCAAATACAAGGAATAAGAGATATAAAAGAATAAAGAGCTTGAAAGGAAAAACAAAAGAATTATGTACGAATTTTGTTTTTAAGGATAATCTAAAAGAAGAGTAATACATTATAAATGAAATTGACAAATGCTAGAAATTGAAAGAGATATAATGGACATAGTTTAGAGTTAATTAGCCAATTCATGGACCAAAAAAACACTTGTTTTTTCCATGCATACATTATTTAATAGAAGAAATATGATCAAATTGTTAAAGTACAAAATTACAATAACTATTGGTTGAAGTATTAATAGAGGTCATTGCAAAAGAGATTACTTGTTTCTTTAAGGAATAATACACTAGTCAACATTCATGCTTGATAGTCGCCAACTTTGGCATATTCCAACAATGATTATAAAGGAGATAGAGAGGGCTCTCTATAGTTTAGTGCTAAAGAGGAAATCACAACAATTGCGTTCTAGCTAGGCACTTTAAAAGCTCCTTACTTAAATGGGTTTTCTAGTTTATTTTTTCCAATATTATTAGTAAGTGGTAAAGTCCAATATAATAGAGATGGTTGTTAGTTTTTTTCAACAAGGCTTTTTATTGAAGGATTTGAACTACACAACTATTGTATTAATTCAAGGTAACATATTTATCATTTATAAGGTCATTTATTCCTTAAAAAATAAACATTTAAGGGAAAGAAACATAACCATGAAATTGGATATGCATAAAGCATATGGCCAAGTGGAGTAACATTTTTTTTGGAGAAAGTTCTTGCCAAGCTTGGCTTCTCTTAGTGGTGGATCTAATGGATAATGCGATGCATCACCATAATTTCCCACCAAATCCTTATAAACGAAACCCTTTCTTCAACCTTCCTTCAAATAAAAGGACTTTGCCAAGGCTATCTATTATCCTTATATCTTTTGCTACTAATTTTTGATACATTAAGTTGTATGTTAAATTATACGATGAAGGAGAGAACTATTTGTAGCTTTCGTATTAAGTCTCACTACTTGGTCATCTCCAATGTCTTATTTGCTGCTAATACTATCTTGTTTAATATTGCAACAAAAAAAGATGTGTATAGGCTAAAGGCTATCAAAGAGGGTTATTGTAATCCTTAGGGAAGACAATTAATACCTATAATGAAATTTAGCCATAACACCCTAAAAGACATAAGGTGTGAGATTTGTTAAGTTCTAGGGATAAGTTTGTTCCATAATAATTAAAAAAAAATTATTTTTAAGGCTTTTAATCAAATTTTTCCACTTTAAAAAATCATCTTTTTAATTTATTTTAGAGTGAGTTAAGAGACAAACAACTATCTAAAAATGAAAGTTACTTTTAATAGTAAACTATGAGTTACCATTAAAATCTATAATAAGGTTTTTTAAATTATGTAATGGTTATATTACAATTTTTTAAGTTACTATGTAGAAAACTCAACAACATCATGGCCATGTTTTAGAGAGACAACAAGAAGATAGGAGAAAAATACATTGGGAAAGGTGGCAAAAGTTGTCCATGTCTAAAGAAAAAAGTGGTATAAGGGTTTGTGATCTATCTAGTTTCAACGTATCACTTTTAGCAAAACAATGTTAGTGTTTGGTGTAAAATCCTAACTCTTTATAAACTAAAGTAATGAAAGGGATATACTTTTTAGTTAGTAACTTCTTATCTTCTATAAGGGTGAGAAAAGTCTCTCAAGTATAGACAAGCTCACTATTGAAAACTTACCCTTGTGTTCCTTCAATAATTTAAATTAACAAATATGACATTTTAGACAAATTGGCCACTATTATGTAAAATTTGGCTATCACTTGTTGAAGAAGGAAAAGTGCACAAAGCATAAGGGGCAGAGGAGATATCTAATAGTAGATGGAAGACATGAAATATATATGAAATCTCAAAATGGCTTCCAAAGTCAAATACTTTGTTTGAAAGGCTACTCATAACTTCCTCCCAACATAAGTCAACCTCCATTGCAAGTAGATAATGTAAAATAATATGTGTTTGGTTTGTAAAAAAGAATCTAAAACTATGCACCATTACTTATTCATTTGCACTTGGTAATGTTAACTTGGTTTGGTTGGTCACTAGGCTACAAACCAAACAAGATAAGGTACTAATCCCTCCATGTGTAATTGCTCTTTTTGACAGAATATTTCAAATTTATGGGGCAACTTTCTATGCTCAATGTGGTGGTTATTACTTGCTAGTAGATTTAAAAGACAAAAATGAATATTGTCTAGAGTTTGTCAAAGTTAATCTGATGAACACCTTAAGGAGTATAAGAAAGGAATTGGAGGAAGCATGCCAAATATCATTGGACCCCTTTAAGAAACCAATAATCGAGGCTTTAAGAGACGTGAAATGGTAACCTCTTTAACTAGGGAAATTGAAATTAATCTATTATGTTTCATTTGAAGCAAGCTCATATAAAATAAGCTTTGCAGTCATGTGTATAAGAAAAATTGTGGTGGTTTAGTGATAAGGACATGTTCAGTACCAGTGGCATAGGTGGTTAAGGAAATGTTTACATTTGGCTCCACAAATGAGAATATCATATTTAATCATTCAAATGAACCCTTTGTAAGTATATCATGTCATCATAAGGGTTGTTGAAGAATGCCTTCGAAAGATAGATGCAATTAGTAAAGATGTTAAAAGGATATTAGCCTTGTTGAATACTTACGAGTGTTTTTGTATTTTTAGAAGTACAAACTCAATTATAAACTTGTTAATCGAAAGAGTGAAAATTGGTACAGGCCCTTTAGACTAAATAACAAACCCTTCACTGCAAATGAAGTAATTATTATGTAATGATTTTTTGCATCAATAAATACTTACTTTTATTCAAATAATAATAATAATAATCTATCTTGACAACCAATTTTTATTAATTTTGCTAAAGGCATTCTTTTTTTTTTTCTAAAAATAATTATATTATTTTATTAAAAATACTTAAAGATATATGCTTAAATTTTATTTTTATAATATTATATTTATATTTATATAATATAAAAATATTAATTATTATTTTAAAATAAAAATTGACCTATTGGTTTAATTATTAAATCTACAGTCAAATTAGTGATCTATTGAATCAAACCTTGAACCAATATTATAATTTGATTCAAGTTTAAAACTATGACTTCTACAAAGAATTCACAACTTCAGTATTTATTGAATTGTGTAACTTTTTTTCTTTTCCTTAGGTTTTGTAATACAAAAGTTCAAGTTTAAAACTATGACTTTTAGGAATAATTCACAACTTTAATGTTTATTGAATTGTGCAACTTTTTCCTTTTTCTTATGGTTTGTAATACAAAAATAATTGGATAAAAAATAAAAATTTAATTATTTTTTATTAAGAAAATAGATAAGATTTTATAAATGTGCAATCATAATTATTAATTATAATCAATAGTTATATTATATATAATAATAATAATAATAATAATAATAATAATTTATAATTATAATTACATAATATGACTCATATTTAATTGTGCCTATTTATTTATATTTTTTACTAAACTTCTTTTTTACAAAAAAAAAATTCATAAAATATGAAATTTAAGTCTGAGGTTGAAAAAAGAAAATCATTGATCATCATATTGTATGAGTATGATGCTCACGAAAGGAAAGAAAACCGAATTATGATCGTTGCTACACTTGCAAAGCGTTGGGCTTGTCTTCCCACAAAAAAAAAAAAAAAAAAATGTAACAAAAATTAACATCGAAATTAATTTCAAATATTGGCTTGGAAGTGTATTTGTGTTTAAACACCTTATCCTGACCTTAGGCACCGTTAAGCAAAGTAAAGGAAGCACAGGCAATGAAAGTCAATATAAGCTTCCAGATCGCTGACTTATAAAGATATTAACGTTCTAGAAATTGTGGCTGCAGTTAAGCCAGTGTTTCTACTTCACCCAACTCATTGCCACAAGAAATAAATGATGTTATTGGGAAACAAGGCTATAAATAGCCATGATGCTAGTGTGCTGTGTTGTGCAGCAAGTGCCAAGCAGAGAATAGACAAGAAATAGAAGGTAAATAAAGTGAGGTGTGTGAGAGTGAGTGACATAATATGTTGCAAGTGTGTGTCATGTATGCATATGATTAAGAGAGAGAGAGAGAGAGAGGGAGAGAGGAAAAAGAAAAGAAAGAGGGTGTTGTCCAAATTTCTATCAATATGCTCTACACTAATTTATAACCATTTTACTCATCGTGGGTTCAGAGAGAAAAACAAATTCATGTGATGTTACAACCCTACCTACATGGCACCAGGCCATATGATACCAATGGTAGGCATTGTCAGGCCCATAATCACCACCACAATTAATGCCATTCCCCTCAAGAATGCCATTGATCGGGACACCAAAACCGGTCCCAAGATTTCCCCAGAAACTCTCCGTTTCCCTTATGAAGAAGCTAGCCTTCCTGAAGGTTACCAAAATTTATCTCATGCGCCAACACTAGAATCCACCAAAAAACTCTTCCATGTCATAAATTTGCTCCAACCGCAAATAAAAGAGCTATTGCCTCGGATTATCTTTCCCCGTGCACCATTGAAGTGGCCGTTGAACTTGGCATTCCAAGGCTTACTTTTAGCAGTAGCTGATTCTTCAATCTTTGTGTGGCCAGCAGCATTGATCCCTACCACCCTCTCAATGGTGTTACTCCTAGGACAAAACCCTTTATTGTCCTTGACCTTCCTGATAAAGTAACATTCATGAGATTGCAACTGCCAAATATTGTTAAAAGCGAAACTTAATTCCTGGCTTTGTTTGACACGCTCGAAGAGGCTAAAAGGAAGGGATTTGGAGTGCTGATGACTAGCTATTATGAGTTAGAGACGGTGTATGCTGATCATTTCACGAGAGTCACACGAATGAAAGGATGGTACCTGGGTCCTGCATCTCTATTCAAGAGACATTTTGACAATAAAATGGAAAGAGAGGACCAAACACCTGGATGTAGACACAGATATTTGAGATGGCTTGACTCCAAGCAACCGAACTCTGTTCTGTGTATATTTGTTTCGGCACGAGTCAAATATTTGGGATCGCAAGTGCGCTTGAAAGTTGAGGCCACTCATTCGCTTGAGTCGTAGGGAAAGCCCTAAAATCTAACAATGACCTTGACAATAACAAAGATGACAAGAATCAACAGCAAGATTGGTGGGTTCCATAGGGGTTTAAAGATAGAATTTAGAGAAGTAGCAAGGGCCTAATTGTAAGGGGCTGGGCTTTACAGGTGCTAATGCTAGAGCATCCGACAATTGGAAGGTTTTTGACTCACTGTGGCTAGAACTCCATTCTAGAAGGGCTATGTGTTGGGGTGCCCCTAGTCATCTAGCCCATTTTTGCAAAGAAAATTTTTAATAAGAAGTTGACAGCCCAAGTGCTTAAAGTTGGAGTCATAGTCTGCAATGAAACTTGGAAAGTGTGGGCAACCGAGTAATCACCAATAATAAGCAGACTCCGGAGTGAGCAATCTGTGCGTGCGAGGATGGATGACACAAACGAAGCAGAGGAGGTAAGGAAAGGAACCAATAAGTTGGCAGAATTAGAGAAGAAGGCTATTGAAGAAAATGGATCATAATGATATGAAGGCTTTGATTAAAGATATTGAAATGTACAGATGTACATCAGACCAATCAACGGGAATTGAGGACTAAGAATCACTACAGCGAGAAATGCTTACCGCATCTTCAAGTGGACGATTGTGTTGTATCGATTAACAAAGCGGTTTCACAAGGCAATTATGAAAATTCTCGATATGCATACGGCTGATCACTTTTTTTACTCATAGTAAAACACAATTTTCCATTTTTTAGTGTTTGTCGAAGGCCTTTCCCTTCCTCCCCGGAATTAAAAAATTCAAAGCGTTCACTCAAATCAATACTTAAAACTTTTAATTCTTTTTCCATTTAACAACCACAACTAGAGGGGCCATCCCTTACAAATGACTGATTCTGGTTCAATTGGAGTGGCAGCACTAACAATAAAGAAAAAGTATCCACGTGTAATTCTGCATGGCAAAAGCAATCTTTGGCTACCATGATACTTTCCAAAACAAATTACCTCAAAAACATTATTCAAATGGCACTTTATATTATATCCAATATCCAGCAAAAGCTTTCGAATGCAATATTTACTTTTGTCAAATTCAACAATATCACATAGCACTCTGGATATATAGTCGGCCACATCAGAGATGTAAGAGTTCATTGTCACAAGAATCCACATTGGTATACTCAAACTTGTCATGTCGCTGAAATGTAATCATGCAAAATCATGAAAACACGTAAACTGAAACTATTTACAGTAGTAGTGCCGCATAACTTATTTTAAAGTGACATTTTAAGTATTATACAAAATTATGAGTTATATTAAAAATTAAAAGAGAGTTATTCTAAATTGTATATCTAATATCAATTAACATGTACGTGAATTCCCTTACAAGTTTAAGTGAAAAAAAAATTTTGATGATAAGTTATATTACTAAAATAAAATTTTAAAAAAATTAATATATTTTCATAATTACTCTTTAAATTATTTATAATAGTTATACAATAATATTATAAATAATAAAATAATAAAAATCTCAATAGGATAATAAAAATATGAAGAGATGAAAGAAAAAAATTACATATGTAAAATAAATAAAGGATTATTATTATTTATAGAAATAATAGTAATTTTAGTTAATTGTAATTTTTGGTTTAACTGTTAAAAACTTGACTATTAAATAAATTATTATTGGTTCAAATTTTTTACTATCATTTATTATAAAACGAAATATAAATAGTTTATTTGCTAACTTTTAAGTTACTTTCTTTTAATATAACAGTTATAACCTTTCGGTCATATTCTAAAAGTTTTATGTTCAAAATTTATCAATCAATTATTTATTTTTGATCACGTTTATTAATGAATGGAGGCAATAAATAACTATTAATGACAGTTAGATTAGATTTGAAATTCAACTAACACAATTTTTCATATTTTTATTTTTACTTTAAAACTCCAACAATCTCCCATCATTTTCTAAATATTAAAAATATAAGGTGTTTTACATATTAAACCTTTACATAATGAAAAGTGCATTACAACATATGTGAATAATGTAATAGATAAGTTTTCAATCAAATATTTCTATTAATAAATTATAGAAATAATTCACAAAAATAATTATACAACATTATTCTTCCCTTTTAAATAATTGACACATTAAAAGTCATTGTTTTCCTATCTTTTTTCATGACTATTTTCAAATCAAACTCTTTAACTTATTGGAATGACCTAAAAATTTCACATTTATACAAGTAGACTAAGACCCCTACCATAAAGCACCATTTCAAGTTTCACAGTACAACATTATACTTTCCTTTTAAATAATTAACACATTAAAAGTCATTATTTTCATATAATTTTCATGAATATTTTCAAGTCAAACCCTTTAATTTATTAAAATGACTTAAACATTTCAAATTCATATAAGTAAACTAAGGTCTCCGCCATAAAGAACCTTTTGAAGTATATTAAGAGTCTTAAACTTATCCTCTTAATTTAATTACGAGAACTAAACACTATATAACCTTAAAACGAAAATAAAATTAATTATAGTATTTCAAAATGTGACAAAATAATTCTAATTTAACCATGTCTTATAGCCTTTTGAAATTTATGTAACTCAATCTATTGTGTTATTAAGAAAAATGCTCAATAATATAAGTAAAAATATTATTATTATTACTTGCATCAATATTGAATTTGAATATTTCATCACAAAAGTAACATTTTCCCATAAATAAACCTCATTTTAAGATGAAAAAAATTATAAGTCTCAAATACAAGTTTTAACTCATATTTATTCAAGAGACTATTTGAAACTATACTTTTCCTAATTTCTAGAACATAAAATACATTTATAAAAGTAATAACTCTCCTAGAAATAAATTACAATTTTGCTTCCTTAATTCTTATAATAGGAACTATAATAGAATTTCTTATGTATACAATAGTAATATTAGTTACTAGTTTCAATTCTTTGAAAAGACTTTCATTCTTACAAATATATCGAGTAGCCTCAGAATCAATCCTCCAAGCATTTTTATCTTCAACTTAATTGATCTTTGTAATTATAGTAATCATTTTGTCATTTGTTCCTTTAGTATAAGGTTAATTTTCCATTTTCTTTTTGAAAAGTCAACAATTAAATTTATAGTGTCCTGTCTTCTCACAAAAATAACATTTATCATTATTCTTTTACGTTTTATGCTACTTTTTGTCACCATTAGATTGAATCTTCCTTTTATTAGAGAAGTTGCTTGATTATCCTTCCTCAACTATATGCACCTTTGAAACATAAGAGACTTGCTCTTTATTTTCTTCTTGTATGTGAAACATTTTTTCTAAATGAAGATGATTAGCAAGATTTTTAAGAAAAATATCATTTACTTTATGCTTTAGGCTTCTCTTGAAATCTTTCCATAAATGAGATAATTTGTTTATTATTGAACTCACAATAATGATTTTACTCGTAAACATCTTATGTCGTGAAAAGTGATTAAATGTTCTTTCAATTTTAGCAAATTGTTTCATTACTGATCTACTATCAGTCATCTTATAATTGTTAAATTTAGAGAAAATGAATTTCTTACTTCTTGTATCCTCTTGCATATATTTCGTCTTTAATCTCTCGTGTAGTTTATTTGCAATTTGAAAATTATAATATACGTCAAATAATGAATTACTCATTGCATTTAGGATGTGTTATCTCTATAACTCATCATATGTCTCTTATTTTTTAACTCTTATGGTTTTGTAATGTTCAAAACATAAGCCGCTTATAATGACACTAACAGAAAGTGAACCATTTCTACCAATATATAAAGTTTTTTCCATCAAATGTTTCTAATTTGAAAAAGTTGGAAGCTAATTCTTTCAATGTTCCAACTATAGTACAAAATTTGGCCTTAAGATTGTTGTACATGATTGTCAATTATACTAGAAATTGAAAGAAAATTATTTCAAATCGTGTATATAATACCATTTTCCTTAAGATAAAATTCCCCCCTAGTAATTTGCAACAGAGATTTATATGAATTTTCTCATAGAATAAAATAAAGCATACTTGATTATAGGTTGTAATACTAAAATCAAGATTTCAAGAAGTTGATATATTTTCATAATTACTCTTTAAATGTCTATAATATTTATACAATAATATTATAAATAATAGAACTCTCAATGGAATAATGGAAATATCAAGAGAACAAAGGCAAAATTACATGTATTAAACAAATAACAAACTATTAGTATTATAGAAGTAGTAGTGACTTTAGTCAATAGTTACCTTTGGTCTAGCAATCAAGAACTTGACCATTAAATAAATGGTCATAGGTTAGAATCTTTAGGGGTGTAACTTTTATTTTCCTTTCTTTTTTTATCATTTATTTTCAAACAACATTTAAAGCAATTATTTGTTAACTTCCAAGTAATTGCCCTTTAAAACCCATTAAACACAATTTTCATTTATTAATTTGTGGTCATGTTTATTAATGAGTATATGTAATAAATCATTGCCCATGACAATTAGACTAATGGTTATGTGGTTTTGCACTCATATAGTTCGTTTGAGTTCAAAACTCATGTGACATAATTTTTTATATTTTTGTTTTAATTTTGAAAACCTTAACACAACACACGAGAAAAAGGTCGATGACACACAAGAAGGAACCTAAACAATGAATTACTGTAAAGAAACATTGAAAAATAGTTGGATACTACTTGGCCTGTTGTCACACTCTTCTCTAATACTGTTTAAGGTCCTACCAATATCACATTTAATTTGCTTATATGGAAATCAAATATATTTAAAAGAATGCATAAAAGCATAATGAATGGCTAAAACCTAAATGAACAAGTGATGCCCATCAGTTTACGTAAGATTAGTAAGACATAGTTGATTAAGCAAATATTGAATGCCAACTGAAATTTTCCTCATAGTAATGGCTAGCCTTCAACCTTGTAAAAATCATAGTCAATTACATTTTAGCAAAATTTTTAATTTAGTGAAGACATAAAAGACTGAGTCCTAGTAATTATTTTGTCTTCATTAAGAATAGACAAGCATATAGTTCCATAAGGATAATTCGGGTGAAAAGGCCTTATAGGAACTTGCCTTTTGGGGATTTTCTTGGGTAGTCTTTAGTACAATAAAGTATAAATGGGAAGTTGCCAACCTTCTAGTGAATCTACAAAGTTAAATAATTAGCATGTACACAATGCATCATTGATCAACATTAGATTATAATATAGTTTACAATCTAATCATTGCTAATCTAAAAGATATCTTGTTTAAATTACTACAACAAAGCAACAAAAGTTGCATTGCAAAAGCAACATTGTCTAAAGTCATGATACTTGGTAAACAAGTAATACCAACACATCAATTTGTTATACTTAAATCCTCGTTACCCTCACAAATGCCAAATATCTCCATTCATTTAAGCTTTATTTCACTTGTGTGGTAGAAGTCATTTCATGAATAAACAATATGAATTACCTAAAGCACAAGAAAGAGCTAATATATTCATGAACTTCATATGAAATTAACCTAACCATTTTTTTTAATTAAATATCAACACTAGAGCTAAAATTCAAATAAACAAGGCATCTATAAACAATGATCATTCTATTATGCAAATTTTAAGCTATATTGAAAATTAAAAATTGTTTCAAGTTGTGTATTCATTGTTATTTTTCTTGAGGTAATATTTTTTCTTATAAAGGTATAATCACATTATAGCGAATTCTTTCATAAAATAAAATAAAACATTTTTTACTGCAATTTTTACTACTAAAACAAATCCTTGAGAAATTTGTATATTATTAAGAATTGTTTTATTAGAAAATAACATTTTTTCATCTATTTTTTCTCTTATTAATAAAAAAAGGATCATTATATATATAGTGGTTTAAAGATTATTTAGTTAATAAATGTATCTTTTATTACCACTAAACCTGACTTTTTTAACGTGTTTTTTCATGAAAAAACTTCCTTTAATAACCATCAAATAAACTAAGGGACATGTCTTATAACAATCCCTTACTATTTTCATAACATTGAAAATATAACGAATCCTCTATAATTTTAAAAGTCAAATATATAAATAAAGTTGTCTTATAAATTGGACCTTTATATAGTAAAAAGTGCATTACAATAAGTCTAAATAATATATAGTAAACAAGTTTTGAATTAACTATTTTTATTGACAAGTTGTAAAACTAATTTACATAAGTGACTATATAATATTATATTTCTCTTTTTAATTAATTGACATATTAAAATCATTGTGTCCATATTGTTTTTATAAATATTTTAAAACTAAACCCTTTAACTTATTAGAATGAACTAAACATTTCACATTTATATAGGCAAATTAGAGCCACATTATTAAGGTTATTTTTAAATTTGTTAAAAGTCTTAAAAACTCACCATCCTAATTTAACCGTGAGAACCAATCACTGTATAACCTTGAAATGAAAATAATTTGTAAACTACTTCAATCACACTAATAATGTACTTTAACTCATTGAACTCAATGTTTGACATTATAACAAATGTTAAATTTTCATTATGGGTAATTTATGAGTACAAACTCTTGTCAATTCTTTAATCTCTTTTATTAATCAATCTATAATAACCGCTAACATGTGCACTTGGTTCTATAGTTAACAAAATATCCTTGCAAGTATTTTAAAAATATAATGTGGTGAATATCATAATCACCAAAAACCAATTTTCATTGAGAAGTTATTTTACTTTGTAAAATCTTGTTCACCTTAGATTAGAAGTTTTAAACCCATCGATCATGACCTTTTATTTTTCACATTTAAACTCCTTTAAATTGGAGTTTCAATCCCAAAGAATACCTTTAAATTTTAAAATTTCAGTTATATACTTAAATGGTTTATTAACCACCCGTTGAAACAACTAATTATCAAAATAGTTAGTCTAATGGTTAAAACTCATTCATTCACTTATATGGACATAGGTCCAAAACCTAATAATCACAACTCTTCATATGTCTTTTCTAAAAGCCAACTATAAGAAGTCATGTACATTTTAACCGTATCAACCAAAAAAAATATCCACTTGGATAGTGGATATTTGATTTCTAGCATTAACATCTTTTTAATTAAAGACATGTACCAAATATTATTTGATTTTGTAGTGACCATATGTTTCTAAGGTCATATCTTTAACATTTTAAGAGCTATACTTTTCAACTCTCCGAACACCTTCGACACTTATTCAAATTCGCTAACAATCCATTATTTTAATTGAAATATCACAAAATTAAACTTTAATGGGTAAAAATTTTCTTTTTTTTATCATTTTCAAAAAAGAAATATAATATTATTAGTTAATACAATTAACTATTATATTATTACCTTCAATTCAACAGTAAAATGGTTATTATTTCAATTAAAAGGTTATGAATTCAAAACCCAAAGGTGCCACCTTTTCAAAATTTCAAGATTTTTCAAACAAAAAAAAAATGCAAAACAACTATTTAGGCCAAGACCATTTCCTATTTAAAAAAAAAGAAAAAATTGACTAGACACAAGTAATTAAATGTTGGACAAAATTTAAGTATCCTTTTTATTTTTTTGCACAAAAAGTGCATAGTCATGCTTTTACATATCTTAGTTACCTATACATTTCAAAAGTTTCACACTTATATATACAAACAACTTCCATCATAACATTATGTATATTAATGCAAATCATCATTAATGTATGTGTAGATAATACCATACATGCACATAACTTTTTTTTCTCTCTCCTAAAAGGAAATTTTCTATGTATATATAAATAACCACCGTGTATGTCTATACATTATAAGAACTAAAACCATGTATATTCATAAAATAGCACCATGAAAAATTAAATAAAAGTCATAGTATCAAATAATTTCATGGCAACCTTTATAGGTTTTTACATTTGTAAAGCCATAATAACGTTACTATCAAAAAAATATTAGTCAATTTTTTATGATTCAAAATATATGTCTAAAAAGGTTTTTATAAACCATAATTGCAAATTTATTACTTTTTTTCAAGCAGTTACTATTTTTTTGTAATGTAACAAACTGAACTAAATTATTCATAAATAATCTTTTATATTAATAACTAATAGCAACACAACTGGCCTAGGAGTTATCTTATCCTCTTTAATAACCTTTCAAAAAAGGCATGCATTGAAAGTCAACAAACATAATATTTTACTATCAAGACTCATTTATCCTAGTAGTATTGTACATTCCATTTGGTGAAAGGTCCTCTATTTGGCAATTTTAATGAACACAAGTTTGGGCTTTGATTTAACAACCATAAAGTGCTCTCTATCTATAGGATTGTCATTTCTACATATAAGGAATTAAAATTCCTTTATCATGGCTTTTTAGGGCCAAACAACAATTATGTGACAATAGAAAAGTAAAGAACAAACAATTCTTTATGTCATCCACTAGTGCTTTTCTTTAAGGAGTTGCTACCTTTGTTGTTTTCCAATAAATGCCAGCAAAAGGTCATCCACTTTTAACTGTAAGCAATCAACACTATTTCTTTATAAGGTTTACACTTATTAGCTTTAATATGTTATTGATTGCTAATATATTTGGCTTAGTGTTAACAACAACATTTATGAAGAGGCATTACTTGAATTATAATGGCAAGCAACATTTCATCCTTTCATAAAAGGATAAGAATTTGACACCAAATGACAACAATTTTGCACTAAATGACAACAATTTTAGCTTTACAATTTCAAAGGTTGTTTTCTTCATTTGTAGGAATTAATAATTCCAATTCCATGGCCTTAAAATTCCTTAAAGATTTCTTGCACAAGGGTATGCTCCAACTTCTTCGCATAAGGATAATAATTTCTTTATGATGCCTCTTATGACCAAGGCATTTAAACTTCTTTTATGCTCTTATGTCACAACATAACATAATACAATAACATTCCAAATCATGAACAATAAAGAAAAACTTGGAATGCCTAAGAACATGTTTCATGCAATTAAACATAGTTTTTAATGCCTTATGACACCTATAAACCTTTGATGAATAAATATGAATTTTTAAACCATACTTTGATATTACTTGAATTCATTTATGCATAATGGATATCATAAATATTAGATCTTTATGTTATCACATAATTAAAAAGAAAATATACCATAATATTTTAAAATTTTAAAGAATGCTTTATAAGTGTCATAAATTGGAAGCAAATTCTTTCAACATTCCTATCCACAAGAATTGTTATGTTAAATATTTTTTTCTATATTGAAAATTAAAAGCATTGTTTTAAGTCGCGTATCTAATGTCACATTCTTTAAAGCAAAATTCACCTTCATAATGATGCAATCAGGTTACAAGAAATTCTCTCATAGAATAAAATGAAGTACACTTTATTGCAATTTATACTACTAAAATTAAGCCCTCAAGAATTTTATGTATTATCCAAAATTATGCTATTAGAAAATAATATGTTTTCATCTATTTTTTCACTTTTTGACTAAAAGAGGATTATTATATGTATAATAATCTGAGAGTTACTTAGGCAAGAAAAATGTCTCTTGCTGCCAACAGGTATGATTCTTTTAAATCATTTTTTTTTATAAAAGGACATCTTTCAATAACTACCAAATAAACAAAGGAATATGTCTAATTTTCATTCTTGCACACATTACAATGAAAATTGCATTACCAAAGGCCAATGAGATGATTAAGAACAACATGAAAATACACTAAAATTAAAAGTGAGCTTGAATTAATGGAATTTTGAATTCAAACTTAAATTGATTTAAATTTTTATAATATCAACACATTTTATGGTAGATAAATTCAAAAGATCAAACTTTAATCATGTCATTTTATGAAAAATGTTAACTCTTTCCTTAAGGAGAAGGAAGGCTTAAAAAAATTACTAAAATTACTAACTCCTACTAAAATTACTAAACCTACACATCCAAGTCATCAAATCAACAAACCTATATAGAGCAAAGTTAGACTTGGCTACAAAACCCTAAAAAATAATAACAAGTTGATAGTAAACAAATGATAATTAGACAGGAAACTAAATTTAAACCAATAAATCATTTTTTAAGAAAATAAAAACAAAATAATATTAGAACAAGGGATAGAAGTAGATGGAGGAGAATACATGTAAATGGTTCTTACGCCATGCTTTTTACTTCTCTGCAAGTTAACCATATGCAATGACTCATGACATGAATTATAATAATGTTTTTCACTATTAACCTTCAATATACTCTTTTTATCTCTACAAAGGAACTTGAGAGCATTTTCCACTCATTTTATTTAACTGTCTTCCACTCAATATTGTAATCTTCTAAAATAATCTATATTTTATGCCTTGTTTTCATTAATGTCATTATTATTTAATTGGTTGATTAATATTAATTTAAAACACTCATTCAAAATTTATTCTCTTCAATTATATAACATAAGAAAAAAAAAGTTTTTTCTTTAATAAAGTGATAAATTACATCCAACAACTTATAAATATAACATAATTATGAATCAAGACTCATTTTTTTAGAAATTTCCAAAAATAGCCTATAAATCATAATCATGAGTCAAAAGGGATGGTAAGGATCAAAAGACCATTATACTTTTATATATAATTGAAAAGACAAACGCAAAAATAGAATCTTACTTTGACTTTTCTCTTTTAAAACTCTTTCTCACACTCTCTATTAGAGTTGTCCTAATCTACCTCAGATTTATTGCTCGTACTAAAGTTTTTTAAGAAATCATAGTTGTTACATTCACGTAGTAGCTTAGGCCACTATTATTTAAAGGTTTTTATTTTATTTGGAATAATATATCTATTCTAGATTTTTGATTTTTTGTTTTTTGTTAGATGATTGAATAAATCTAGTAACCTATATCATATTATGACATAAAGCATCGTTGTTGTTATCTAAAGACTAAGAAACCAACATCAAATTTTGGCATCCATGGCCTTTGGCCTAATTACAAGTATGATGGACACCTAAAGAACTATAACCCTAACATCTCATTGGAGAAATCTCATACATGCTACTCATAAGCTCTTCAATCACTTTCCATAAAATTAAAATGGTCTTTTCAAATGAAAGGTCTTATCACCATTCACCAAAGACCAAATGTGGAAATAAGGAGCAGCTTAGGAACAACCCTCCAAATAATCAAAATTTAAAAAATGGCCCAAAATTTACTAAACTTTTTCAAGAAATATAGGTTTTAATTCATATTTCTAAGTGTTGCACATACTCAGCTAAGGTTCGAATGAGTTAATAAATAAACAAGTTATTTTATCAACATTTTAAAAGTCAAAATTTTGTTCATTGCATATAACTTGATTAATTAAATGTATATTAAGATGTTTTCTTTGTTTATTTAAAGTTAGATTAAAGTATCTTATAAAGATGATATGATAAAGCACTAACCAAAGGCTTGTGTCATTGCCAAAAGTACTCCAAAAATGGTTTTTTTCTAAACCTTTCAACTTGACTTTGCCTATTGGTTAATTTTTTGTCTAGCAAAAATAAGAAAAAAGAAAAGGAAATGGGAGAAAAAGAGAGGGATCAAGAATGTTATTATTAATACACAATTGATAAATTAAAGGCACAAAATTTTAAATTTGGTGTAGAAGGTGATTTTGTAATTATGTTCTTCAATTCAAAGGAATTCCTTTCTTTAATGAGAATTTCCTTTTAAAGAATTTTATAAGATGTTTAGTGTAGTTAAAAGTTTATTTTAAGTTCAATAATATTGATAAAAGAAAAAAAAAAAGGTGAAGCTTGCAACTAACAAACTTGAATATGATGTAGCTAACTAGCGAGTTGATATTCAACAATATCAACTCTTACGAGATTAATTCAAAATTCAATCATGGTCAAGGATGCATAAATTGTTGATTTAGGAATTTTATCCTAACTATTATGATGAAATTTCATGTAGGCTTAGTCAATATTTTAAAAATTATTATGAAAGTTATCACAATGTGTTATTGTCATTTAATTATAGCATAGAACATTTGAATCTCAACTATTTATTAGATATGAATTCATGTATTTGAGATGTTCAATTTGTGCCATTAAGTAGCTTTGTCTTGTATTTCATTAGTCAAAAAATTAATAACTAAAGAGATTGTTGAACTTGTAATATTTTGATAATTTTCTTAAACACACTTATGGATTAAAAATAGTAATTATTTGTGAAATTAAAAAAAATTATCTTTACAAATTGGTAGATATAATTTACTACAATAAAATCTAAAAGGTAGATCACCAATCTTTTTCCATTTTATTCCCTCTCTCTGTCGTTCTCACACATACCAATGGTTAATCTTGCCCTATTATTCTCCAAATCCCAAGTGAAATATTTTTAAGTATAGCTCTAAATTATTGATCAATTTGTATAACCAGATGAAAAGGTTCAAAGGCCTAATGATGTACTAATGGATTTACCCGGATGTCTTTTTGCTTATCAAAATTGAAAATTGTACCCAAAGAAATATTATTATTAATAATAAAAAAAAGACAAAGTATAATTTATTTGTGATGAAAATTAGTTATGCACTCATAAAATGAACGAATATGCTAATCAAAAAGAAAAAGACACTCATTTAGTATGCGTGAGTATATTATGTGAATGCACTTACGAATATTTATACTAGATAATCATATAATGTGATCATTTGATGTCATTATAACATTTTCAACATGCAAAGACTTGTCTAAAGTTCCATTCATATTGATTGGATGATGAGAATTGTAGAGATGATAGGTAGAACATTTTAATGGATGGAAGAGGTACATTGCACATTCCAGAAAACTCGATAACACGAGTTAGAGTCAAAAAGATTAAAAAAAACACTAAATAGGCTTATTGAGGACATTTAGGCCAACCGACCTTCAAATGGTGTGAATTCAAATTTGACAAAGAGTCCAAACCTAATTAATATAAGTAGAATACTTAATAAGTTAGACTAAGTAATAGTATTCACTCCTAAATATGAGTTTATTGTCAGTGTTGAAATTTGTTCATAGTTGGAAATTCCTCCAAAATAAGAATTTGTCCTAAGTAAAAATTTGTGTCTTTTTGGGATTGCTATCTTAGCATAAAAATAGGCACCCTTTGTAAACTCTGGGAAAGCAAATAATTTTGAGTGAAATAGAAAGTAAGGGTTTTTCTCCCTCAATTCTTTTAAGGACTAAAGAACTTATCAGGTGGTAATTCTTTTTGTGGCATTCCAATTGACTTATCACTCTCAATTCCTTTCTTTTCTAGAGTGTGGTATTCATATCCTTCTCAAATACCCTAGGCTTGTGTTCCTTTGAATGTTGGGTTTAAGGTTTGTGTTATTAAACTCTAATTTAAATTTCTTGGTTGTTTTTTGATTCCTTGTGAGCGTTGGGTCCCTAAGTCATGTCTTTTTGGGGTTTTCCAAATTCTACCCAAACCGTATGAAGCCCTTTCATTGAAGTTATCTTTTAACTTTCATTGTCATGTGCACTATGTCTTCTAATTTCACATAGTGTTACAACTCAACCACATTTGTTATGTGTCTATTTAGCCCTTGTAGAAATCGAGTCATGATTGTCTCTTTATCTTTTTTTATATTCACCCTAATCATGGTAATCTTCATCTCCTTGTGGTAGTCCTCTACACTTTTAGTGTCCTGAGTGAGCTCTTATAGCCTTTGGTACAACTCTCTATAATAGTGATTAAGGACAAACCTCATCCGTTCGTGTATCAATAGGTCGCTAATGATTTCTTCACCTACTCAAAATAAGTTGATTGCACCAAATAATAGCATAATCAGTAAATTCAACTGCAACAAGTTTTACCTTTTTCTCCTCGAAATAGTTGTGATAGTCAAAGACCAATTCAACCTTATTCTCCCATTTTAGGTATGCATCAAGATCATTCTTACCTTGGAATAGAGGAATTGTCATTTTAATACTGCCCAAATTATGGTCATAGGTTTCTTGCCTCTCAAATTCTCTTTGATCCCTTTTATTTTTGACAGTTTTAACTACAGGAGTTTGATCATCAAATTCATCATCTTCATGGTCATAGGCATGTCTCAACTACCTTCTTACTTTATGAGCCTCATATTTCTCATGTCTCATTTGCAACTCTGCTATTATATTAGCTTGTTCCTTCATCCTCTCCCTCTTATCATCAAATCTAGTATTCATACGCTCAAATTGTTGTTGCATAGCTTTGATCATAAAGGACACATCACCAGCTCCCTCTTGAGCTACACCTTTGTCTTTAAATGTCATAGTATTACTTCTACACAAAATAATTAGGATACCTCACAGAACACTCCCTCACATGTTTCACTCAAAAGATGGTGTCACACTCCCTTATGTTTACACTTTTTATGGATTTTTCTTTATAAGAACTTTCACTCTTACCTTCTACCACTCAGATTTCCCCTTTCAGCTCTATAAAGAACTAAACAATGTAAATTAAGAGTATTGATTTTGAACAAAATAGGATAAATGACGTAGAATTGAACAATTTAGAGAACAGGGAATCAAAAACGAAAAAGGACATTAAGGCAAACGAATTCAATAAACTAAACTTACAAAAATCATGATAGGGGTAGTTAAACTTAGAGGACAAACTTGGGTAACAAAATAGGAAAATAAATGGTAAAATTAAAGCTAAGTAAGAAAAATTTATTATTATTATGACCAATATGACCAAACTATTAACCTTATCAATAACTTGAATTTGATGTTCTCTTTCTTTTGTTCTTCTTCCTTATTTTTCTTTTTCTTTTTCCTTTTCGTTGATTCGTCTTTTTATTTTTTTTTCTTTTGCTCAACACAAAAAAATAGTAAAATACTTAGATACAATAATTGTAATTGAAATTAGGATGTTTATGAGCTTAAACAAACAAGCAAAGAGAGAAAGATTGCAAACAAATAGATTTATGCATTTGAATGGTAATGTACATAATAGACAAACTAAATAGAAATAAATAAATCACATGGTAGAAAATTGAAGAGTGAGTGGATTCAACTTGAATTAGAACTAGACTCTGATACCAACTGATGTAGAAAACCTCAAAAAAATATGACTTAAGGACCCAACGCTCACAAGAAATTAAAGAACCAAGAAATTGGGTAATAAAATAGAAAAATAGATAGTTGAATTGGAGTTGAGTAAGAAAACTTTATTATTATTGTGACCAATATAACCAAACTATTAACCTTATCAATAACTTTAATTTGATGATCCCTTTCTTTTGTTCTTCTTCATTCTTTTTCTTTCTTTTTTCTTTTGCTCAACACAAAACAACAATAAAATACTTAGATACAATAATTGGAATTGAAATTAACATGTTTATGAGCTTAAACAAACAAGCAAAGAGAAAAGGATTGCAAACAAACATATTTGCGCATTTGAATGGTAATGCACATAATAGACAAACTAAATAGAAATAAATAAATCATAAGGTAGAAAATTAAAGAGTGAATGGATTCAACCTGATTTAGAACCAGACTTTGATACTAACTAATGCAAAAAACCCCCAAAAAGACATAACTTAAGGACTCAATGCTCACAAGGAATTAAAAAACAACCATGAAAGTTAAACCAAAGTTTAATAACACAAACTCTATACCCAATATTCGAAAGAGCACAAACTTAGGGTATTTAAGAAGGATATGAATGTCACACTCTAAAAAAGAAAGAAATTAGGAGTGATAAGTCAATTGAAATGTTACAAGAAGAAATACTTCTTAGTTCTCAAAAGAACCGAGGGAAAAAAAACTCTTACTTTTTATTTCACTCAAAATTTTCTATTTTTCTAGAGTTTACAGGGAGTGTCTATTTATAAGTTAAAATAGTAATCCCAAAAAATTAAAAATTTTTATTTAAAATAAATTTTTATTTTGGAGGAATTTCCAACTTTGGACAAATTTTAATATAGATAATAAATTTTTATTTATGAATGAATGTTATTATTTAACTTAACCCATTAAATATTTTAATTATTTTAATTAGATATATATTCTTTATCAAATTTAAATTTGTACCATTTGAAATTTAATTAGTTTAAATGTTATTAATCAGTTTATTTAATATTTCTTTAATTTTTTAACTCTAATTTATATTATTAAATCTTTTGAAATGTGCAATATATATCCCGCATCCATTAAATCCTTTCATTCATCATCGGTAGAATTCTCTTCACTAGACTTGGATTGTTAACATTCCGGCAAGTCGCCGATGGCCCTTGCGTGCTTGTACCGCTGGTCTACTGCCATGCTAGAGTTCTTGACCCGTTAGGTCACTTGGCACAGTGTACTCGTCCTGTACATAAAATTCATTTCTCAGAATTACACTATTGTATTTGTATATACTTGATGCCATGCTAATATGATGGAATTGGGCCTGGAAATCTTCATCCACATCAACGAAGATGACCCATCCTGATTAAATTCACAACACTTTGGATGGCCCAACGTTGCCCTATTTTGATGGCCCTGGCCCAATTCATGCAAGGCTCTAATGTATATGCACTGTAGCCAAACCCATAGCCCTAGCAATTTTGTCCGCAAACGCCAATGACGTTGAGAAGAGAACAAAAGAAAAAAAGTGCAAATTGAGGATGAGCCATCGGCCATGCATGGTCCCTCTAATGAGTTGGGTGCATTTTACAGTTGTGGGACTCTCCGTATTACCTACCAATCATGAACCCCGTCAATTCGATATGACTGATGACTTGGATATCAATAGATAGGCAATTGCTTTGCTGCAGAGAGGACTGGGAGGAGTTAGCCCCACTACCACTAAAGTAAGCATCTCTACCACAAGTCCAAATCTTAGACGCAATGACCCATGCGCATGATCAGCGCTAGTGACCTTCCACATGTTGCTTCTCTGCAAACAAAATGCTTTATAATATTTAGAGCACATGTTATGTTAAGCACTTTATATATATGTCTATGTACTGCTTATCAGATTTTGGCCAAGACAATCGATGATGGAAGACAGAAATCAAAAGGGGGCACGCACAGCAAATGGATTGTATGCACATATTCGCTTTGAGTTGCCAACAGGACCACCAACGATAATAATGCCACAGGAATCATATCCTTTCTATGCATGAAACCTGGATCATGCCATTGAGTACTCAAAAATAAATAAATAAATAAGTGCACTGATTAGCATTAAGCCGCGCCTGATTAGACTATGACGCCGGTCAAAGTTCGTGTTAATTATGGGGTTAATAATTCTAGGTAATTAAATATATAAATTGGGGGATTGCTAGTGGTGAGAGCTACAGAATGGAAGGGAACAGAAAGATTGGAGAAGCTTGGATAAAAAGAATGGATTGGGAATATGTATTGCTAAGTAAAGTGAAGTCAGAGCATGTGATCCAAAGATCTCCACACATGGGGTAGAACTAGAAAGCACAAGTACAAAAGTTGATGCAAGTGAAGGATGGGGACGGCTGGAGACGGGGGAATAAAGAACATTTACAGCTGCACAACAGTTATTCCGTCCCCTAAGTTTAGAGGAAAGGGCTACTGCAATTGGTTGAAATATGAATCCAGTTTATCCCATCAATGTGGGTTTCCCTCTTGGCCTAATCATATAGAGGATGCTTGTTCAGTTGCATGAACTTGAGTAAGGCAATAGCGTGACCAAAAAGCTGATGTCGCCTTTTTACATCCATGTTCAGTTGCATAAACTTGAGTAAGGAAGCATGAAATTGTGGAATCACAATGGCTTGAAATACAGGAAAAATGTTGCGTATATCAGGTGACCTGAATTTCCATGGTTTTAATATATCATGATTGTTCTTTATTCGAGATGGAGATAGAACAAAACCAAGAATCCAGGAGTGAGATTTTTTTTTTTTCGCCATTGCCTATTTCAGGTTAAATGTGAGATACGGGCATTCCAACCTCCAACTCCCAACTTGGGGAACATGGTTTCGAATTTTCCCATAAAAGAACTTGTTTTCATAACACCATGCGCGTGCCTAACGCCACATAGTTTGTTGGGCGAAATGATTTGCAAGACTGCATAAATCATCTGTTCTTTCAAATACGGTTCATGTACTGGAATAGCTCCAAAATGTATGCAGTTTTTTTTTTTTTTTTTTGTCTTGATCCATGAGGACAATGACTCATGGTCATGAACATCCAAAGAGGCAAAACAACAAAATACCATCCATGGATCCAAGGCTCAAAATTAAAGATGGGACACAAAGCAACAAAATGTACAACCCTTTTTTTAGTCAAATTAGTCATAAATATATTCATTGAAACAAATGTAATAAAGTCTGATTACTTAAAAGCTCCTTTTGAGGTTTGGTAAGATGGGTTCCAAAACATGGGAAATTAAAGGAAACGGTATTGCTAAACATCCCCCATTGCGATCTAATCCAGATGCTTGGGGGCCGGGGGGGGTCCTCTGTGCAGTTGTTGTTTGGTCTGCGTCTGTACCAACGGTCAGATGGGGGGGGGGGGAAAATCCAATGAATGAGAGTTAGGTTGAGAAAGGGAAACGTGGGTTTTGGATCTTTGCATCAGCTTCTTTCCCTTTTTTGCTCCTCATTTTTTTTTTTTTATCTGGTGTGTTTAGCTCCCTTTCTTCATTGTGAATAAAGCAGTTAGACAGTTGCTGATCGAAATTGATGTCTACACTGCACACCAGTTTGCTTAACTTGCAGTCTACCCACTTTGATAGAGATGCACCTAAGGCACAAAACTAGGCCCAGAATAAAAATGTTACTGTCACTAGCCAAATCCCTTTTTCCCCTTTTTATTTTTTATTTTTTATTTTAGAGTCATTTAATTTTTAGATGAAAATATATACTTCTTCAAGTTTTGTACCTTTTTACTTCTTTTCAGGACTTGGTACAGCTCGTTTTTCCCCTGTCAAGCAGCAAGAAAAGAAAAATGAAATGATGCTTTAGCTACGGCCCACTTTAAAGGTTTTGGCACCCCGCATTATGATGTGGTTAGCAGGGTTGTTTTGAGGTATTTAGATTAGGTCGTAGACTTGAATTGTATAATAGTAAGATTTTACTTAAAACAAATAAATAATTTTATAATTTAAAAAAATAAAAATTAAGTAACAAAATAATATAATTTAACTTTAATCTAGTACAATGCATCAACTCATTAATTAAAAAAAATTAAAAATATGATATTTTTAAACTTTAATTAATAAAAAAAATAGAAGAGAGTAGATTAAAAAACTACAAATTTAATTAACATTAAGTTAAATATTATATTTCATCTTATCTCGTTTGACCATATTTTATGTTAATATATTTATATATTTTAATATGTACTATTTTCAAAAAAAATTTATATTAGTTAAATATTTTTAAATATAATATTATTAATTAAATCTACTCATCATTTGATATAAATCAAATTATAAATGATTTTATTATTTTAATAAGACTAAATGAAATATTTCTAATTAATTAATTACTTAAAATTATTTTAAAAATAAAAAAATTAAAGTTTATAAATTTTAGATTCTATCAACATTTTACTTATAATTTTACTTACGATCGAATTCTATAAACTTACGATCAATGTTATTTGATTCTATTAAAAAATATTTTTTTATATATAGTCTGAATTGTTAGAAGAATTTAGAATTATAAAATTGTAAAATCCTACAATTCGAATCACAACTCTGACAAACAGCTTGCTGAATTGAACCTGCAAGTCTACAACCTCCTAGAAACACATTAACTTATTAATTTACTTGTAGTCGAGTAAAGTACAGGTAAATATTGGGTGTAATTGTAATTTGGTTTACTCCTATTGGTTGGAATTGGAATGCTAATCAATGCAATCCTTTTTTCAAAAAAAAAAAAAAAAAAAAGAAAGAAAAGAAAAATAAAAGAGAGAGATGAAAAAAGAAACGCAAGAGTTCCATTTTATTTGGCCTCAACGAAGAAATATATGCCTAATTCCTATGGTTTGGATCCCATTGATTGAACTTGTTTATCTACTTTTAACACTTTGTTCAACCTCTTTAACAATCTAACAATTGAACAACCACCCTTTGCTTGCAACCTCAAGTAGGATTGGTTTATCATAACGGTTGGACTCTTTAAATGTCATCCTAATCGAGGATAGCAATCTTGACATTGCCTTGACAAAAGAAAATAACATTCACACCCACGTACTGTAAATGTCTTCAAAGAAAAATATTAAATAATTAATTTTAATCTAACAACTGTAAAATCAAAAGTAAAATATGAAATTCGGTATTTTAAAATTCTTTAATATTTAAATAATTGTCATCAAATTCTACTAAACCAAAAAAAAAAAACATATAGTTGTAATTAACAATTTAACAAGCTTCTTAGAAAAAAAAAAGGGTCTCAAATTGATGTTGTATTTCATTGTGTAAAATATTATAAATATGTCATTAGCTGCCAAGTTTAATTGAGTTGCTTAATTTTTTTTAAATTATATCTGAAGTTCTATCTTTAATTCTCACAAAAGGAAAAAAAGAAAAAAAGGAAAAAAAGGCAAGCACATTGTGAACATGTCATGTCCAAATAAGGACTAGGAATACATGATTTTTATTTT
Organism: Kandelia obovata; assembly: GCA_021464305.1. Taxonomy (NCBI): domain Eukaryota; kingdom Viridiplantae; phylum Streptophyta; class Magnoliopsida; order Malpighiales; family Rhizophoraceae; genus Kandelia; species Kandelia obovata. The sequence continues at coordinate 6,157,746 of CM038477.1, read as the reverse complement.
TTATATGGAATCAAAGTGAATATTGTTGGGTAGCAAAGTGTAGTTGGATTGAAATTGAGGTCTATGGCAAGGTATTGAACTGCCATATTTCGATAGCCTTTTGTGACCAAGTCTAAACCTCTAAAGCAACGTAACAAAGCTTTTTAGCGAGGCATAACAGGAGGGGACGTGACTTGTAGATGGTGCCGTATATTTTTTGGGGGTCCCTTGATTTTACTTCTAAAAGATAAACCGGTCTCTTTTCCTTTGCTTTCATACTCGAGGCTGCCAATCTAACTCAGAACTAATTTACAACCCAAAAAAAAAAAAACCACAAAATATGAAGAAAAAGCGTAAATGGGACCACAAAAGAGCTCTGAGTTTCAGGTGGGGCCCACACGGGACTTATACGAGTCAGTAAACAAGGCCATGTGAGGAAGGGAGACCACCAGCTGGCCGTGTCCAATGTGTGGGGCCATCTTTCCGTCCTCTCCCTTTTCATTTCCTCCTCCTTCCCCACCACCGTCCCCACTCCGGTTGCTTTCCGTCGTCCCATTTCATGATTCAAGGTCACGGACGAGAAAAATTCAAGCTACGTGGTGTATTAGCCAATTTTAGAGTGGAAAAAAGGGGCTCTTATAATAAACCCCGTGATAGTACGATTTCTAATGCCAAATGACTTAATAGGCGATACACAATTGAAATATTCTCAGATTGATTTTTTTTTTGTCTGTTTTATTAAAAAAATTATTAGAAGATAAATAATAGAATATATCATGTAAATAAATTTTTTTTTTCTATTTTTATAAATTTTATTTGTAACTATAAAAAATCTAAATTATGAAATCTTAAATTGTGTCGTGAAGAACTTCATTAATTGATTTTCATCACTTGTTAAGCTCAAACGAACCACATAATTAGACCAATTTTCAGTTTTCTCTTATGAAGCATTTAAAGCCAATGGAGTATTTCTCTAAGGTCCAATTATCAATCTAATTTGCCAGCATTGAATTCCTCTTCAAGTAAAAGTACTTCATCTCTTAAGCTAATAGTGTAAGTTCCCCCATTTTATTTTATTTTTTTTGTTCTTATAAATCCATAGTTTAATTATTGCATTCTTTATCATCAAAAATTTAATGATTGGTGCTGAATTTAATTGTTACGTAATCCTTAAATTTCAGGCAAATTTTCTTATCCACGCTGACACCCTTTATTTATTTATTTATTTATTTTTTGGCTTCAACGTCACGTATATTGCAGCTACATACATAACCACACTAAAATGATGCGTACAAAAAACAATAATTCACTTAAAAATTTCAATTCAAAAGTTCAAGTCCCTTTTATTTATTTATTTATTTTGCGAAATTGTAATGAGGCGATGAAATTGTGCTATATTGCATCTTGAGGCTGTGAGGCCTATTCCCAATGGAAACCAAGGTCACAAAAGTAGGACGAGATCATACAGATCCTCATGGTGTGGAAAGCTTTCTTTATTAGAATCGCATAATGACTGGACATCACGTGGCTTATGTGCTGTTTCCTCTCTTTTCTGGATCCTCCATGTTCTGGATCCCATCATGAAACATAAACATCATGAATACATGAAAATTTTCTTTTCTGTTCTTTTTTTTTTTAATTTTTTTTTAATTTTTTTTATTATTTTAATTTTTTTGTAAGGTAGATAAATTCAATTAAAAGAGCCAGAATGAATGAAAAGAAAAAACAGATGCTGCCATGCCCTGATGTCTCCTACGCGGGTTGCCTAAAATGGGCAAAAATAATAAAAAATAAAAAACCCCAAATAACGGTATGAGGGACACAGTGGGGAGCGGGCATGACCATGAAGTTGGAAGGAAAAAAAAGAATATAAGAAGAGAGAGAAGGGCAAAAATAAAGAGTGTATTAAAAGTTTTTACCAGCACAACACAACTGTGTGTGGGCTGGCTGGCTGGCTAAGTGGCCGGTGACTGGTGACTGGCGTCTGGTGTGGTAGTTTGTATTTTGTAGTAGTGAAGGCTAAGGAAAATGATATTGGTTGTTGTCCTGGCAGTTACCCTCTCTCTCTCTCTCTCTGTTTTTTTTTTTTTTTATAAAAAAAAATTAATCTCTCCCTCCCTTTTACTTACCACTCCTGCCACTGCCTTCTTCTAATAAGCCCACTCTTCTTTTCTCTTCCTAATTCCCCCCAACTACCCTTTGCCCTCTCTCTCTCTCTCTCTCGACCACACATACAACCTGTCTATTCTCATGTTTTCTCTCTCTAGGGTCTACAGTCTCTAGGGTAGAAGGAAAAGAGAAAAAAAGAAAGAAAGAAAGAAACCCCGTTTCACCTTCTCTGTGGCTACTGTTGTTGTGTTATTTTTGTTGTTGTTGTTGTATCTCTTTCTTGTCCTAAACTATTTCCAAATTCCTGGACAATGAGAGTGGCTTTTCTCTGGAGAAACAAACTGATTTTGTTAACACCCTACCTTCTAGCTCCTCTCGAGTTAACTCTGTAATTTTCTTGGTCTAAATTTGTGACTTCCTTCTACCGTCTGTGTCTCTCTTTCTCTCTCGATGGAACCCCCTTCTTCCCCTGCTGGTGTTACTAATGCTGTTGCAGCAGCAGAGGATTGTTGTGTAAAAGTGGCGGTTCACATCAGACCGCTCATCGCCGATGAGCGGTCTCAAGGATGTAAGGATTGCGTCACCGTCGTCTCGGGGAAGCCTCAGGTACGCTAATGCTGTTCTTTAATCTAACATGGGAACAAAAAAATTCTTGCCTTGCTCAATTCAGTGCGTTGTCAGTGAAAGGGTCCCGTCAAGTGTGTCCCTTTTAGATTTCCCCGCTGTCAAGATTGACTCTTGATGTATTTAGAGATCTGGATCTTGCGCATTAGTAATTGAGGACTTGCTGTTTGCATTCTTTAAATGAGAAATCTGGTTTTCTCCTGCGTGTATGACTTGGAAGAGCTTGCTATTGTCAGTCTTTGTTCGGATCAGAAGTCAGCCGTCGCCTGACATTTCCATGACTGGACAGTTGTCACAATTGGGTGATTAGATTATTCAGTTGTGATGCCAAAAAGTAACGTCTTGAATGGCTATCTCACTTGTAAATTTGTTAATACTACGATATACTTGAATGCATTTTCTGTTGTCATTCTAATTTAGAAATTTTTTGAACATTTTACATTGTGTTTTCCTTTTTTTGGAAAGCCTTTTGGAGAATCAGATGGGTCTGTCGGTGACTGCAGCAATTGTTCTTTTCTTCTAATAAAAGGAAAATCTACGGGAACTAGATTGACCAATTAGATACATACGCCTCCGACGATTTATTCCCCTTCATTTTCTGATCAACCTACGTTCTTGCCTTTTGGTTCCCTCCTTTTCCTTTTGGTGGTGGTGGTTGGGGTCTTTTTTATTGGGGGAGGTGGTAGGCGAGGAGAGTTTTTTGTTTAAAATGGCTGATCAAAATTATAAGGTGGCTTGCTTGCCTCATTGATCGTGTCAATTAAAAGGTTTTTTAATGATTTGTGAATTCTGATTCTAGACATTTTTACTCTGAATTAAATTTCTGCAAATTTTTATGCAAACAAATTTTAGGGTCAGACCTGGCCAAAGCTTCTTTTAACTTTTCAGATCAAGCAAATTTGTCATATCTGCACAGATCAGGCAGTCTTATGGTCTCATCAAGTTTTGTCAATTCCCAGAGCGTGCTAACTTGGTTGGCAGTTTTGTAATCAATCAATATACTTTCTTTTTTTTAACACAAAAAAACAGAGAGAGTTGTCCTTTATTCTTACATATCCCAATTGCCAAGTACAATTTGTATTGTAGGTTCTAGTTGACACGATAGTTGAATTCTTCGTGCCCTAAGGACATGCACTGATATATAAGATTAAAAGTGTTTGGAAATAATGATGTAGTATAAAAGAGTGTAAATTGCTTAATTTTTTGTGTTGCATACAATTTCCTCCATTTCTCATTGTTCATGTTCCAAATGCTTTGACTTGATTGCTCATTCAGTTCCTTGAAGAAACCAGCATGGCAGTGGGGATATTTGGGTTTTTGTTTTTACGTCAAAATGTCTGAGATTTCTATTGGCACTGGCTGCTGTGCAGGTGCAGATAGGCATGCATTCATTTACTTTTGATCATGTCTACGGTGGTACTGCTTCTCCCTCGACTACCATGTTTGAAGAATGTGTCACCCCACTGGTTGACGGGTTATTCCAAGGATATAATGCAACTGTACTTGCTTATGGGCAGGTAAGATTTTTATCTTTCCGTCAAAATTTCTAAGTGGGATAAGACCTACATATGCTCTTCATCTTTCCTTTTCCCTTGTGTATGTTTTGCTTTGTTGTAGACGGGATCTGGAAAGACGTATACAATGGGTACTGGCTTCAAAGATGGCGCCCAAACAGGAATAATTCCTCAAGTCATGAATGTTTTGTTCAGCAAGATCGAGACATTAAAGCATCAAACTGAATTCCAACTGCATGTCTCTTTCATTGAGGTGTGTTAAAGCTTGTCCATATGTCATTGTGTTGGCATTTCTCTTATATGATTTCACTGCAAACAGCAATTTATGGCTTCAATGATAATTATTACGAAACCTGCTGCATCCACCTTCAATAATGCTAAAGATGACATAATTCTAGCTCACTCATTTGGTGCAAAACTAGCAACCATTTATTGGATTTCCTAGCAAGTTACGTGCATAATTCTGCACTGAGCTGGGAATATTTTCCTCATTACTAGGTCTTTTCTATCATATGTGTGCAGCTCACATGAGATTAAGTGGCAAAATTCTAAACAAAAGATTTTGACTTGACAGATTCTAAAAGAAGAAGTACGAGACTTACTGGATCCCACTTCTTTGAATAAATCAGAGACTGCAAATGGTCACACAGGCAAAGTAAGTGTCCCAGGAAAACCGCCAATACAAATTCGTGAAACGTCAAATGGTGTTATAACTCTAGCAGGATCTACAGAAATTAGCATTAGTTCATTTAAAGAAATGGCTGCTTGCCTAGAGCAAGGATCATTTAGCAGGGCAACAGGAAGTACAAACATGAACAATCAGTCAAGGTGGGTCATTCATTTTCCTATGAATATATTGTGTGCACAGATACTTATTAGATAATCCATCTCCTCCAACTTATCTTTTTCCTGTGGAAGTTTCCTCATGCATCCTTTTGGAGCACTACAACAGCATTGGGGAAAAACTTGTGGTAGAAAGAGAACTTGCTTAGTGCAAAAAATGGTTTCTTACTTGAATGCCTACAAGAAGTTTCTTTTTCTTCCTTCATGAGACTAAGAACTACATCAAATGTTTTACCCTCCCTTTCTAAATTAATCTTATAGCTTTATCCAATGGTGTTCTAATGAATGGGTGTTTATAATAGGCCTTTGGTGTAGTAATTTAAGTAGGTTTAATTTCATTGGACTCATACATGGCACCGGGATAAGGTTTTTACCTGAAATGATATTGTTACAAAGATTAATATTTGGAAAACCTGTGCACATAATTTTATGGGGAGCTTCATTTCACAGTTGTGTATTTTTTGACTAGGTATATATCACATCATTACTTGGTCATATAGTTGCAGGAAATGGAAAAGAGATGTGACTGCTCAATTTTCCTACCAGAGCCTTTATTTGCAGACTTGAGTTCATATTTTTTATTTAGTATCGTGCTCAAAATTTTTCAATACTGTAAGTCCAAACTTGAGGGCATCTTAGGCATGGCATCTAAGCATATGCTTGATGTTTAAGCTAGAATACATGCCACTGACCTTTATGACACATAATTTTTCTGTAACATTTTTTGTAGTCGTTCACATGCAATCTTCACCATCACCCTAGAGCAAATGCGGAAGCTCAGTCCAGTTTTCTCAGGTGAGAGCAGTCCTAATGAGAGTGAAGAATATCTATGTGCAAAATTGCACTTAGTAGATCTTGCTGGATCAGAGAGAGCCAAGAGAACAGGTTCTGATGGTTTGCGTTTTAAGGAAGGTCAGCTGCATTGCTTATGAGTTATCCCATGACTTTTCTTAATGTTTGCAACATCAAAGTATGTGAACAGTTTTATCTTTCAAACAGGAGTTCACATAAACAAGGGCCTTCTTGCACTTGGTAATGTTATTAGTGCACTTGGTGATGAAAAAAAGCGCAAGGAAGGTGTTCATGTTCCTTACAGGGACAGCAAACTTACTCGTCTTTTGCAGGTATGCATGACTTGCTTGAGGACTTTTGAATCCCATGTTGTGAAAGTTCATTTTTCTTTTATATAATCAAGAAATGTGGTAAATGTGGGAAGGCAAGATGGAACCAAACCAGTTGCTTAGATGAATAGACATGCAATGACTCAAACATCAAATTCTATCAAGTTCCCTTCTATCTTGGCCAGTGCCATAAATATATGTCTTTAGTTGAGCATTGTCCTGCACTCAGTCATATGGTAACAGTTGCATTAAGGCACTATATCTAATGTTTTAAATATTTCTGCATCTTATTTCTTTCCTTATTCAAACACCTTTTTTCATGATTCGGTAGGACTCACTTGGTGGTAATAGCAGGACAGTCATGATAGGTATCTCTCTCTCTCTCTTTGTCTATCTTACACACACACACACACACACACACAACTTGACTACCACACCTCTCTTCTATTTCCTTCTGAGGTTCCTTCCAGATTTTTTTTTTTGTGTTTTTCTAATGCCATACTACATTTCCCCTGTTAGCTTGCGTTAGTCCTGCTGATATAAATGCTGAAGAAACCCTCAACACTTTAAAGTATGCAAATCGTGCTCGCAATATTCAGAATAAGCCTGTTGTAAGTTTCTCTCAATGATATCTTTCTATTTCACTTTTTCATTCAACATGCTTGAAAGGTATAATGCTTCATGAAAGTCTTACATATGAAGCCTTTCTGTTTAAATCTTTTACAGGTCAACAGAGATCCGATGTCCAATGAAATGCTAAAAATGCGGCAGCAGCTAGAATATTTGCAGGCAGAACTTTGTGCACGAGGAGGATCTTCCTCTGAGGAAGTTCAGGTATGTGCTAGTATCTCACATTTCTGACATTCCCTGACAACCATTAGAACAGACTAAAGATACTGGGCAAGATTCCATAAAAAGTACTTTGTTTAAATCCTTCTTTCTTAGGTAGTCTAGTGTACGTGAGCTGTAGAATTTAGCTGTAAATTGTCTATGCAGGTTCTTAAGGAAAGGATTGCTTGGCTGGAAGCTGCCAATGAGGATCTTTGCCGAGAGCTTCATGAATACCGCAGCAGATGCACTGCTATGGATCATCATGAAACAGATTCTCTGGTCCGTAATGAGTATTATTTTAGAGATACTTCTAGATGATGCTTTTTCTAGCCCGTTGTCAATATAGACTAGAATTTGCCAATGCACATGAAATTTTTACCATGGGTAATCGTTATGCTAAGTATCTTCTTAACTGACTTTATTATTCAGGATGGTAGTCCTTGTTCTGTAAAAAGTGATGGGCTTAAGAGGAGCCTGCAGAGTATAGATTCATCAGATTATCAAATGGGTGAAAGTCTATCAGGTGAAACTCCTGAGGTTTACTACTTTGTCAGCAAAAACAAGTTTCTTTCTTTTTCTTTATGCCTATTTACCATGTATTTGACCACCATTCTTTGTTTCTCTCAACTTAGTCAAGCGCCCAGGCTTAATCAATTTTTTAACAATACATTTAAAGTAGTCTTGGCCCATTTTAGCAGGTGATTCCAGAGAAATCGATGAAGAGGTAGCCAAAGAGTGGGAACACAAACTTCTGCAGAATACGATGGACAAGGAGTTACATGAGTTGAACAGACGTTTGGAGGAGAAAGAGGTTAAATTTTTTACTGGATTTGCTGATGAAACATGCATATGTTCTTGAACAACTAATATCCTTGGGTCAATTTGCACGTTACCTGATATGAGGTCCAATATTTGGATCTTTAGAGTCAGAAAAAAATCTTGGGATGGAAACTGTAGATCTGTGTCACTAAATGAATGAGATTAATTTCATGAAACTATATGAGAGAAACAGGGGCAGTAGCTTGCCATAGATGAAAATTGTTCCAGTACTTGTGGAACTTGCAACATCTTTACCAATTTTCTGTGAATGCATGCAAACATACATATTTGTGTATCATTCATGGTTTCATTTCTTAGTTAAACTGCTTTCCATATTATTTTAATGTTAATACTCACTAAAATGAACTTGTATTTGATGTGTTCTCTTACATTTGCTCTTTGAGCAGTCAGAGATGAAACTTTTTGGAGGGATTGATACTGAAGCACTCAAGCAACACTTTGGAAAGAAAATCATGGAACTAGAGGATGAAAAGAGAATTGTGCAGGTATAAAAGAAATCTCACAAATTGTCATAGCTTGCTTCAAAAAATAGATTGAGAACTTTTAATCATATACCTATTTTACTGCTGCAGCAAGAGAGGGATCGTTTATTGGCTGAAATTGAAAACCTTGCGGCTAGTTCTGATGGGCAGACACAAAAAATGCAAGATATTCATGCCCACAAATTAAAATTTCTCGAGACACAGGTGACTGCTCAAACATTGCACAGTTTTCCTATCTGAAGTTGTGCCCAGATTGTTAAGTAATTCTTATAGTTCATGCTTGCTTAGATTCTGGAGCTTAGGAAGAAACAAGAAAGCCATGTTCAGCTATTAAAGCAAAAGCAAAAGAGTGATGAAGCAGCAAAGCGCTTACAAGATGAAATTCAATCTATAAAGGCACAAAAGGTAAAATATATATATTGACTTCTGTTGTTTACCATGTTAGCTTCTATAGTATATGCCATTAATGTTGTTGTCTTTCTCCTTTTATTTCCATTTTCTTCTTTGTTTTTCCTCTCTCATCTGGGTGTCTAGGTTCAGTTGCAACAAAGGATGAAACAAGAGGCAGAACAATTTCGACATTGGAAGGCCTCTCGGGAAAAAGAGTTGCTGCAGGTACTTCTGCTTTGTCAGCATTTAGGTTGACTTCATGTTGCTAATAAACAAGCAAAACAATCTTGCTGATAATTATGTACTTTCCTCGGCTCATTATACAATTGTAAATGCAGTTACGAAAAGAAGGAAGACGAAATGAGTATGAAAGGCATAAGCTGCAAGCTTTAAACCAGCGCCAGAAATTGGTGAGCTTAGTATTGAATGGTTTCTTGACATACAACAAATCAGATAAGATTTTTGTGGCTAACTGGCTACTGTGTAGTGGAGGTAACATGCAGCTGTTTATCAGAGCACACTTCTTTGTTTCAGGTTCTCCAGAGAAAGACAGAGGAGGCTGCAATGGCAACAAAGAGGCTAAAAGAGCTGCTAGAAGCTCGTAAATCTTCTGTTCGTGATAATTCAGGTATGCTTGTCTTTTTTGCTTGAATATTTTCCCAAGACTCCTTTTCTGGAAATCCCTTGTTTTGATAAATACATGTCTGCCATCCAACACACAAACTTCAAACAATCATCATCATCAGCTTAGCTTATGCAGTCAATTTTTAATACCCGAACTCCCTCTCCCAGCAATATCTCACAGTGATTTCTTCACTTTCACAAATTGAATTACTGATGATAATCCATTTTCCAGCTGTCAGCAATGGGAATGGAGTAAATGGACAGGTAATGAGCCTGGATTATCTTTTCACCATGTCTTCTTATGGCTTTCCCCATGAAGGAAATTGTTCTGACCTGAATTGGATCTGCAGACCAATGACAAATCCTTACAACGTTGGCTTGATCATGAGCTAGAAGTCATGGTGAATGTGCATGAAGTTCGTTTTGAGTATGAGAAGCAAAGCCAAGTGTATGACCTTAGTCATAAATTTAGAAATTCTGTGCCTTGTATAGCCTTCTCAACTGTGTTTGACCAAGCTGCAATTTATAGGAGAGCTGCACTAGCTGAAGAGCTTGCTGTGTTGAAGCAAGTAGATGAGTTTGCTTCCAAGGGGATAAGTCCAAGAGCAAAAAATGGATTTTCCAGGCATGAGAACTGCTAAATCTTAATTTACTTGATTGAACCTCAGTTTGCTTCCTTTGTCTTTCCATTGATAGATAAGATGCTAATAAGCAACAAAGATAGCAATGATCCAAACTGGTTTCATCATATGTTACCTTTCTTGCTTATCAGGGCCTCTTCGTTGTCACCAAATGCCAGAATGGCCAGGATATCTTCACTCGAGAATATGTTAAGCATATCATCTAATTCACTTGTAGCAATGGCTTCACAACTTTCAGAGGCAGAAGAGCGTGAACGTGCGTTTACTAACCGTGGACGTTGGAATCAGCTGCGATCAATGGGAGATGCAAAGAGCTTGCTTCAGTATATGTTCAATTCGCTTGCAGATACGAGGTGCATTTCTCAAACTATGTGCAACCTTTATGCAATTACAGAGTTATGTTGTCATATTAGTACCTAACCGCAATTCAAACATCAATCTATGAGTCAGATCTTGCTCTGCATAGGCAGAGATGCTGATACTTTCCTTCACACTTGCATACTTAAGTCGAACAGTTCATGAACTTTGAGCAAAGATCCTACCAGACAGTTATCCCTAAAGACTACAAGGCAAATTATGGAAAAAAAGGCCAAGTGTTAATCTATGAATCTGGCTTACATTCCTCTGTCTACCTATGATATGGCAGCGTCCATACAAGTGTTTTCACATTCTATGGAGCTCAGAGAAGCTCCTTCAACCATGGGTGTAGCCCCTAACTTGGGAGGAATATGTATGACATTACTACAGACATGATCAGGAAACAATTTTACTCTTGCACTAGAGAATCTATGATTATTTTGCTAGCAGAATTTGGCTAGTTTTACTTATTAACCATTCACACCAGTCCCAGCTCCCCAGCAGTGTCTCTTTCTGTCCTAAACTTTCAACATATAAAACTCATTCAACCAAAAGAACATAACTAACAAAGCTTACCAGTGATTATTCTATTGCTGAAGATGCAGGAAGCACATATCTATTCCAAGGACAGTGCGTCAGTCCAGAAAATTTTATTTATACTTCTAGCTATCCTTCTTTACCTGTGTTGATGAATCATTAATATGGATAAATGGAAATAACTGTATATAATGTTGTCTTTTAGTTGCAATGATTGAGCACAGTTTAGAATGTTCTGAACAGGTGCCAATTGTGGGAGAGAGAAATGGAAATCACAGAAATGAAAGAACAATTTAAAGAGCTTGTAAACCTATTCCGACAAAGTGAAGCACAGAGAAAGGAAGTAGAGAAGGAGCTGAAATTGAGAGAGGAAGATGTTGCAATTGCTTTGGCCACATCAGCAACTGTAAGATTGCCTCACTTTGCTAGTGAATCTCCTTTATTGTATAACAGTTTTAGATCTCCAGGAGATATAGCAAAGATCTTCAAGATTTCAGGGCAAGCATACAATTGAAGTTGAATTGGGATTCTTCTACTTAATAACATTAAGATTTGCCAGCTGCTTGATTTAGCCCTCATGAGTTTTTTTCCCCCTTAGCTTTGGATTTAAATGAGTACAAATTTATTACTGTCATCCTTTCTGAAATTTTGACTGTAAATTTTTGGACTGGATGGGAACAGGGGAACACTCAAAATTCACTGAAACATGTTGCTGATGATATGAGCAGTCCCTTGTCTCCAATTTCTGTTCCAGCACAGAAGCAGCTAAAATATACACCAGGAATTGCCAATGGTTCAGCCAGAGATTCAGCAGCATTCATAGATCAAACAAGAAAAGTTAGTTTCCTTCCGCTTCATTCCTCATAAGCTTAGATCTGCATAGTGGCTTCTGAATAAATCCATTTACTGCTGGTGCAGATGGTTCCACTTGGGCCATTGCCAATGAGAAAACCAGCAGCCATGCGACAAGGTGGGAAGCTATGGAGGTGGAAAAGAAGTCATCACCAGTGGCTTTTACAATTCAAATGGAAGTGGCAGAAGCCATGGAGACTGTCTGAATTAATCAGGCAGAGCGATGAAACATTCATGAGGGCAAAGCCTCACTTACAGGCTGTACGACGTGTGGTCTGATGTTCTCTAGTCACCAAACTGTTCGTCTCCACTATTCATCTTTGGCCTATAAGCATGATCCCATCCCACCGTTCTGCCTGGAGCACATGAGAACCAAGTGCAGGTAACCATTTGATGTTATCTTCAGCCCTTCTCCATTTCCACCTGTGCATATGCTCGTAATTCTCTTTACTAGACTAAAGTCACAGCCTTCATAAAAGCAGTTGCGTAAGAAGTATGTCTTGGCTGCCTAGTATTTTAACTCAAAATCAGCTCTCTCCTCTGTGATAGCCACACGATAATGTAGCATTACAAGCAAGACCCTTTTCATGAATGAAAAGTCCCCACCTTTCTACTTGTGCAGCGTGCTGGGAGTGGTTGTCAAGCTTTGCTTATAGTTGTCCTGGATGAGCAGATGTTGCAATCAGTGGATTCTTGGATCTTTGACTTTTTGGCTATGCTTAATGCACACGGAGCATCTTGTAAAGCAAGTGATTTTGCGGACTTTTCATCTAAGATGTACCATAAGATATGTGGAAGCAGGAGGTGGTGGCAATAGCAAACTAGCAATACTCTGAAAAAAGTAGGATCTTACTTCAGGTGTCCAAAATGTTTTGGTGTATATCCGTCAATAACAACACTCTGGTGAGGGAAGAAATCCCCATAACAGGTCACAGAAATCATAAGAAATATCGAGTCTGAATATTTCCCTTTTTTTTCTGAACTTCTATTTGTAAGTTTCTCTGGAAATTTTGCTACAATGTTTATAGTGTGTAATCACAGTATTGGTTTTCTTGAGAGGATTGGATTTCACCAATCATTTAATAATGATGTGTTTATCCAAAATAGTAGTAGATTGTGTTAACAATAATTGCATTAACTAAATAACAATAATAAGTTCCCCTCAACTAGTAATAATAAGTTTTAGATATAATAAATTTACAAGTCATTACAATGCTGATCAGAAAGGAAAACGCACGGGGCATTCAAATTCAAAAAATATTCTTAAAAGATCGAATCTATATTTGTTCTATGTCAATCTTTTTATGATTGAGAAGTGGTAATCTTTTGTAAGCAGTTTAAAGGTGGCTTAAGCCAAATATGTAACCGGATCAAGACCGAATTGTTTGATCGACAACATGGTGAACTAAAATTTTGGCTGCCTCATTTGAAAAAAGAAGGCAAGCCTGCAAGTCAAGTAATCTACATTAGGACCTGGAAAGACACGAGGCCCAAGCTCATCTGGGCAATAAACATTAATGCTTTTCCTGGAAGGTTTAGGTTTCTTCGTAATCACTCCAAATTTATATTGAACTGCCCCAGAAGAAAGCACCAACTTATTTTTAGTTGAATTCTGCGAGGTTATATGCTCGCAAGGAATGGATGCATGCGTCTGAAAGTTGTAAATGTTCCCCCTCAAAAGAAAAAGCCATACTTGGAAATACATAAGCATATCTGGACAGAGACTTGGCACCGTTGAATCTGCAGATTTGACAGCAAAGACACCTAGATGAGTTGTTTCAAAACTATGACCTGAGACTACTAGAATTCATGGTAGCATGGCTTCAAGGAGGATTCTGAATTGCAAGAGATGGTCATTTGATCCTTGAAATGCTTTTATTAGCATCATTACATGATGCTTTAGCCCCCCTACAATAGTAGGAACATAGTATAACAATTTGTATAGGGAAACAGAGTTTCAGATATCCACTCCTCTTCCAACTGCCACATAACCCGGGCATTTGAATGCTGTTCTGACCACATTTGGCATATTGGGTGATGAAAATGTCCATAAATCAAGAACAGGTATGCAGTCAAATGCAGTAGAAGTAGGACAGGGTATCCTGAATCCAAATGTGTTGAAGAGCAGTGTACCAACAGACAAGGGAATTCACTGCACATTAGAGTCTGCTACACCAGTATGCATAGTGCTCATCTTTCCTATGGTTACTAACAAGACCACCACACTGCAGACAGATGAAGCTGCTCCCATCAGAGAATGCATCCAGCACAATCTGCATCCTGCCCATCTCTGCAAGTATAGACCTTCCATTAACATCTGTTACAACTGATGAACTGCCTATAGTGGCTGATGTAGGATTACTTTTCAAAGGCTGGGCTTCGGCAATTGCACACTCAGCAAACAAAGAAGCCAGCTGATCAACAGCAGCGTTTGCCTGAAGTCTGTTTCTGTAAAGCTCTCGAGCACGACGCAAGGATTGAAACACAGCCTCGTCCCCACCTTGTGTCCGCATTGCCATGACCACCTGTTCAAGTCATTGCATAACTACTTGACCACAACTTCAATTCTAAGAACTTCTCATGTACCATTTGTTTTTTTTGGCAAATCATTGTCTTTATTTTCCAATCCTTTTCATGACACTGATTCATCATTTGTGCACAATATGCAGAACTTCGCTATTTTTTCATGTCTGAACAGTAAATGCAAGTGTAGCAACTTCAACAAAACATATGTCCCAATTTCTTAAATTATCATGCACGGCTCCCTCTTCTAACAGTTTGGACGAAGAAGAATTGGCAACCCAGAATTAATTTCTAATGGAAAAAGAAGAAGAAGAAGAAGAAGAAGGAGAAGAAGAAAAAAAAAATCCAAATTCCTTGAATAAAAAAGCGAAATATCTAAATAAAAAACTTGGATAATGACACCAAGAATTCTTAAATTATTATCACGCACAGCTCCATCTTTTAACAGTTAGGACGAAGAACAATTGGCAACTCAGAATTAATGTCTAATGGAAAAAGAATAAGAAAAAAGCTAAAAGAAAGTAAAGATTCAATATTTAATAAAAAGAAGATGGGAGGGGTAGGTAGTCGTCACCGCTTGGAGAGCCTGAGAAGGTTTTCCTTGATTGATGAGCAGGCGGGCAAATGCGAGTAACTCTCTCAGGGCGTCGTTGGGATCTTGCGGCGGCGGCGGCGGCACGGCGGCTATGTCTGACATCTCCGAGTCCGTACGCTTCATCTGGCGTCTCAGTCTTCCATTACAAGAAGCCAAAGGCTCTCTCAATTCTCGATTCTCAAATTTGGGTGGCTTTCACCACCGCTTCTCCAAATGCTTCCAAGCCTCTTACCAAAAGTTAAAGCAAAAATAAAATAAATAAAATACAATTAGTCTTCAATATTATTAACTTTTTTTTTTTAATATAGTCCTCGATCTTTTGATGTTTTCAATTCAATCTTAAACATTACTAATTTTCTTCGATGTGATATAATTGAAAAGAAAAAACAAGTTAGATGTTATATCTCACGATTAACGTATGAAAATATATATGAAAATGCGTATTGGTAATCAAAATGCATTTCCAAATACCCAAGAAAAGAGTCTAAACATCCATGGGTGTTATTTTAGGGTTAAGTGAGAAAAACCTTATTTTTGAGAAAATATATGTTGTTTCAAAGCACAAAATGTAAATATGGATATTTTTATTACTTCATACATATTTTGTGTAAAAAAAAAATTTTTTTTTGTATTTATTTTCATGCATTTACTGTGAATTATATTATCTGATTTGTTTTTCATCACGAGTTGTACCACATTGAAAATTATTAAAAATATTTATAATTGAATTAAAAATATTAAAAAAAATTAGAAAGATTGAGGATTATTTTTTAACTTATCCATTTTATTAATAATTTCTTTCTTTCTCTATTTTTTTTTCATTTAAGTAAACATAAATGGATAAATTTTTGTAAGAGAAGATTTTCCTTAAATTAAAGCTCAATTTAAATCTTTTACTATAATAAATGTATTTTTAAAGTATATTATATATATATGAACATTTGATAGTTTATAATCAATTTTTAATTTTTTTTGTTATTAGCACTTATTGACACTTAACTAGCTTTTTTTTATGATATGTTGTTGGTACGATGCTTTCCTATATATAATTATTATCAGTACTAGAATTAAATAATGTTATCAAAGTCATATGATGTTTATTGGTGATACTTAAGTTTATTTTTGTATAATATTTTTGAAATTTTATTCTCATCATATTAAAATGCATAGTAATTACAATTTTCTTACATACTATTGGAAATCTTATGTCTTTGATCTTGAGTTAATGGTAGTAAAATTTGTTACTTTCTCTGGAATGGATGACTCTTGTTCATAAATGTATTTTCAATATTAGAATTTAAGAAAGATATATAAATATTCTATAATGATATCACAATGGATATATATCTTACAAGAAAAGGGTTAGATTAATTGTAAGTAAAATTCAAGGTATAAAATAAAGACTTATTTAATGGGAAAATCAATATTATATAAATGAATCAAATTATTACAAAAGTGTTTGTAAATTACAAATAGACTATGCATATAGTGATTTATCACAAGCAAATGAAGAATTTGCAAGTATTTTGATATAATCTATAAATAAGATAACGATTGAAAGTTTTAGAATTCAATTGACTTTTAGTTTGAGTTAATTTAGACAATTGACTTAAATTGTTTTAAGTTTGATTTAGCAGCATTGGTCAACCAAAAAAATGTAACTTTATTAAAGTGATAAGGTTGATTTCAGTAAGTGGTTTTGATGCTAAAGAAAAACCTAGAACAAGGCTAGTAAATAATGTCTAGATTAACTAGATATTTAAGTAAAATAATTTATACACTTTCTAATTAAGTTAAAGAGTCTAATGTAGTGGATTATAATAGATAAACATTACATTTAGTAAAAATAAAATAAGAATTACAAAACTAAATATATCAAAAAAGAAATCTAAAACAAATATTTACAAAATAGAAATATTGGAATATTTATTTAGTAATCATATAATTGATATAATAGAAAAAATTATTATATTAATCCAAATGTTTAAAAAATGAATTTAATAAAAGAAGAGACTTTATAATCCTATAAAGCTAATTACCAATTTTAACATATTAGATTAATACAAATTGTCATCATGAATATTAATGTGTATGTTAGGCTATTAGATTCTACAAATTTTTTACATACTATTTTTGAGTCAAATCTTGCTAATGGTTCTATTTATTTTAACCGTTATCCAAATTATTCTATATCACTATTTGATCATAATATAAAAAAAGCCTTAACCTTGAATTTATTAATTCATAAGAATGAGTTACTTGGATTTAGAAATATAACTTTGATATATATAACTTATTGTAAAATTTTACCCTTAACACTCAAATTTAATGCTTTAAAGACAACATCTAAGGAATAAACTAATGTAATAGAAATAAATTTTAATAAATCTTTTGTAGAAATTTTTAAACTATTGAGATAGTCATAAATTACATTTTCAAACTAATGGACTTTACAAAATATTTGACTACTTAAATAAATAACCCCTATAATATATTATTCAAAACAACAAAGGGTAATGTAAAAATAATTTTTTCTTCAAAAAGCATCAATAAATAATTATTTTTAAATCAAATAGTCCTACAAGTGATGTTCTTTCTAGTTCTTAGTTAACATTTTAAAATTCAATTTCAAACAAAATATTCTCAATTTATTATGAAATAATAGCTTTTAGTAAAGGAAAATCTAATAAGAATAAGTCACTTCGACTCTTACCTACACGTAATGAAATATAACTTCTAACTAATTAAATATGATTATAAATGATAATTTTTTTTAAATAAATATTTATTAAGAAAATACTTTTATTAAAAAAATGAAGAAAAAATATTATGGTTCTTTAATAATTATTTAAAAGAAAAAAGGACAATTATTCAAGAAAAAGTATCATGAAGATTTTATTAATTTAAAGTTACATATTTATTTCTTTTATTGGTTTAATATATATATATATATATATATAAATTAAAAAAGTAATATTAGTGCTATTAAATCTAAGAAACAAAGTTGGTAAATCTCTAGAAATAAAACTATAATATTTGCACATCCACCTATGAAAAAAGTACAAGTTCATATATGTTGATAAAATTGTGATTACTTCTCCTTTTAAAATATTTAAAATAGATAAAAATTCAACCATTATTCCATAAAAAGAAACTAAAAAAATAAAAGATCAAAATAACTATATAAATAGAATACTAAATATTATAGTACAACATATTAAGACATTAAAAAATAGTTTTACATAATGTGTTGAAGAAAAATCCATAGTTATAACTAAGTCTTTATTTCCCCCACTAGAAATAACTATAAAAGATTGAATAAAATAAAGAACCAAAAAAGAAAATTTGGAAAAAACCAAAAAATTAGAAGCATTAGATATAAAAAGCAAGAGTGAAACTAAAAAATCAAAATTACTTGTGCTAACCAAAGATGAAGAAACATATTATGAAATAGAAAAATTGGAATAAGAATTTAAGGAAAACTTAATTGAAAATAAATTTTATAATAATAATAACAAAAGATAATATGATAAGCCAAAAATAAGAATTTTTATAATAAACCATCATTTCTTGACGAAATAATATATATGAATGAAAAATAGATAACCTAAGTAAACATAATGTTAATATTATTTTAGAAGAAATGACTATGGTAGCAATAACCTATCAAGCTAAAGAAAATTTAGATAAAATTATAGCAAATAATTTAATATCTTGTTTACTTAAATATTAAAAGAATGGTATAATAATTATTTATTAGACAAAAATAGAAAAGGAGTATTAAATGTAACTAAATAAGTTACAAATAAAAATAAGGAGTATTAAGAAGGAATCTCTATTATACAAATAAAAATATAATTAGAAAAAATTCTCTTAATATGCAACTTTTTACTATCTTTAAATATTTTATAAGAGATCTACTTCATTGTCAACAAAAATCTTTTGAAATTCTTTTAAACTATAAATTTCCAATTATGCAAGACTTTTGATAGTATAAATATATGTTCTTAGCTAGAATTTATATTAGATCAAATTACAATTATTTATTTTGTAAAGAAATATTTATTGCAAAATTACCAAAATTATTTATAAAAAAAGTTAGGAAAAAAATTTGACATGTATATGATGAAAATATACCATATGATTCATTAATAAATAAAGAAATTACTACTTATATTAATAATGGTGGTTTGTAGTTATGTACAGATTTAAAATTAAAAGAAAAAATAAAAAAATGAATTGTTCTTGAGTAACCAAGAATTAAGATTATTTTGTTCTTAATATAGCTACAAAATAGTGATAGGGCCTTATAAGGTAAAGAGTAAGATAAATGAAAATTTTAAAAAAATTCAAAAGAAAAATTATAATACAAAGGCTAAAACTTTTTTATAAAACCAATAAGCCTTATATAAATTTAATCAATGAAAAAGAACAATTCAAACCACTAAAGAATTGATTGTCTATTTGAAATGTAGTTAATTATAACATTATAAAAGTTAATGTAAATTAAAAGAAAAAATTCAAACTTTCAAAATAAAAAAAAAATTGAAATAAAATTCCCACTTTAATTGAAGAAACCTCTTATATAAATGATAAATTAATAGATGAATCTAATGATGAAATATTTAAGATATAAGAAGATTAAACTAATTATTCAACGAGTAGTGAAATTAAATGGTATGAAATTATATGCTTCATAAGAATGTATTATTGTTATTATAAAAGATAAATAATTGCTAATAAATATAATATATAAAATAAATGATTTAGAAATTTAAAAAAAAGTTTAATAAAACTAAAATAATCAATACCAGTGGCATCTATTGTTGAACTTAAACAACCATATTCATTAAAAAATGTGTACACATAGCTTTATGTTGATCAAATAAGATTACATTAAAATATTTACAATAGGAAGTTAAAAATAAAAACTTTTAAATAGAACTATTAAAGAATGAGATAAATTTAGTTAAATAGAGAATAAAAAATAATGAAAATAAAAGGATATCAAATTTTAGTGCAAAAGTTGATCATATAATATATAAAATATATAAAAAGCTTATTATGTTAATACACATGTTCAAAAAAATAAATTTTATAAAATAATTGAAGAAGATTTACAACAAGATTTCAAAAGATAATTTAAAATTTTTCTAGACAATTTGAAATTGAAATTACTACTGATACACCAACTGCATTTTGGAATTAAAAAAGCATATTGAAAAATTATCATACAAAAAAAACATTGATGAGAAAAATATCCATACTAAAGTAACATTAATAAAAATAAATAAATAAATATTTGAATATTAAAAAAAAAGAATTATTAGAAAAAAAGCATAATTAGACCAAACAAATTACTATCATGTTTTGTCTTTTATGTTAACAACTACGTAGTATTAGAAAGAGATGCGCCTAAATAAGTAATGTGTTAGAATGTATTCAAAATCTTATTCCTAATAAATGATACTTAATCAAATGACTAATATGAGCAATTATATTTTCTAAATTTAATATGAAATTAAGATTTTAATAAATACAAATATATTAAAAAGATAAATATAAAATTACTTTTATTGTACCTTTTAGACATTATAAATGAAATCTTATGTCATTTGATCATAAAAATGCATCTTTAATTTTTTTTTTCAAAATTTTAAAATTTTATAAATAACATATTTAATTCTTATAAAAAAAATTACAATAGTCTATATAAAAGATGTATTAATGTTTTCAAAATATATAACAAAACATTTTAATCATCTTAAAAATTTATTAATATTGTTTAAAAAAATAGTTTAGTTGTTTTTGTATCAAAAATGAAATTATTTCAAGTTAAAGTCAAATTTCTAGAATATAATATTCATCTAAGGACTATAATGCCTATAAATAAACCTATAAAATTTGCCAATAAATTTTCTAATGAAATTAAGGATAAACAACAATCATAAAGGTTTTTAAGATGTTTCATATTTTTAATTTTATTCCTAACCTAAGAACTATATGTTTATTTTATATTAAAAATTTAAAAAGAATTCTCTAGATTAGGCAAAAAGAAATTAAATAGATTGTTTTGCAACAAAATCACTAGTTAAATCCTTACCAATGTCTAAGAATTCTATATTGTTTTAGTAGAAATAGACACATCTAATATAGGATATGAGGAAATATTAAAAAAAAACTTAATAATAAAGAATCTATTATATAAGATATGATTCTTAAATTTTATAAAGACTCATTATATTAATCAATTCTTAAAAAGAAGGTTTAAGTATTGTTTTATGTATCATGTCTTTCTAAGAAGATATTTTCAATAAAAGATTTTAACTTCGTATTGATTATTAACCTACAAAATTTATTTTAGAAAAAATATGTTAAAATTTTGGTCTCTAAACAAATTTTTACTCGGTAACAAGCTTTATTTTCAATACTGATTTTGAAATTAAGTTTATTAAAGGAGATTATAATATTTTTTTAATTTTATTTCTAAAGAGTTTCTTAACAAGTAGTTACTAAAATGAGTTATGAAAATGTTGCAAAACAATCATTTCAAATGTTTATACATAAGTGTTCTTTACCATTATCATATGTTTCCTCTTCTACTAATAAATTTACAATTTTAACCTAATTACTATAAGACTCAGTTATTTCATCTACACTAAGAAATTATTAAGAAGCTTTAAAAATTAATCATAAATCTATTCCATCAACTATTACTACTAGAATCTCTTTTTTGCTCTTCTCTCATGAAACAAAGTTAAACTCCTATATCTTTTATAAAGTACATCATTAAATCCATATTCGTATCTATATATTTACTAAAATCTAAACATCTTCCTTTAGTTTTTGAAAACATTATTTCCTAGGATTTTTTCTTAAAATTCTTATATTTTATTTGAAGATAAAGATAAGACTATATGATTCTATGAGTTTACACTTATAAACACAAATTCAACTAAAATTACTTATAAAAAAAACAAGCGGGATCCTAATCAAATAGCTTTTTTAGGTTACAAATACTTAAAATCTTAACCTCAAACGAATGGAGTAAAATAGTTTATACATAAGAATATTCACTTTTGTGTTACTATTAAAAAAGATTGTCTCATAAATTCATACCATTAGCTTACAACTATTATGACTATATTGTTACCTAAACAAATGTGTTATATCTCAAAAATTGGAACCATTCATGATTTATACATTAGAGTTACAATTGTTCCACAAACTTTTGAAATTAATTTTATAATTGATAAAATTTTTTTGAGTTAAATAAATAAATATTTTTAAGGTCAATACAAGAAAGATTCTACTTTTTACTTATCAACTAATAAAAAATAATTTTTTTAAAAAATAATTTTTTATTAGTTTTAAATACCCTAAATTTTAAGTAAAAATTATTTGTTTGAAGGAAAGTACTTAACTCTTTTTCCTTTAATGTTGGTACATCAAATAAGTGTAAAATAATCACCCTTTGTTCCTACGTGACAAGTCCACGTAAAAGCTATTATTAATTGTGTCAATCAAATTCAAGGGAAGACTGATTTGGGATTACTACATCCAAACAATACACGTTCTTTATTACAAAAAGAAAAATACAAGTCTATTTTGCAATCAAATTTTTATTTAGAAAATTACAAAAAAAAAGTTAAAAAAGTATTGTTAAATTTTTTTATAATGAAATTAAAAGTTAATCTGATTCTTACTTTAATAATAAAAATTCTCACTCTTAACCATATATGATCAAAAAATTTTATAACTAAGCGCATCTTCTGACAAATATTTTTGCTTAAAAAAATTCTTTGTCCAAAAGTGTTATGTAAATAGTGATGTTATTTATAATTATTGTATCTATGATACAAGAGATTACCTTATTTATATTCAAAAAGTTTGAAATATAAAAATATGTATTTACGAGTAAAGATTTCTAATAGAGAAAAGGGTAGATGTTTCAAAAAGTGATTAAAAATTTTTCCTAAGACAATTTATACTCTTAAGCATGGATCAACAAAGTTTCTATAAGTTTCTTTTTTTACTAAGTTGTATCGATAAAGTTTTTAAAGTTTTATTATAATTATATTTTTTATACTTCTTTTGTTTCACCAACATCTTATAAATTGAAAGAATTTTAAATAAAAATATTAAGAATATACCATCACATTAAAACTTTTTACGAGTTTATTTATAACAATTTTTTCTTTTGATAAATTTTATATTATGTTTTTGAATTTCTTTTAAATTGAGTTTGAAATAAATATATAAAATTTACTTGATTATATTAAAATTTATAGAAATTACAAATTTTCTACATATTATTGGAGACTTTATATTTTTTAATCTTGACACAATGGTATAAAACTTTTTTTTTTATTTTTAGGAATGAGATGACATGCATAAATATATTTTAAATATTAAAATTAGAGAAGAGTCTAGAGATATTCTACGGGAAGCCTTCGAATTTTCGGTATCTCATTTAGAAATTAAAGTTGAATTTTTGGTATCTCGTTTAACAAAAAAAAAAAAAAAAAAAAAAAGAAGAAAAAAACTCTACCAAATGAAGAGATGGGTAATTGAGCTAAAATATGGAAGTATGAAAAAAGTCTGCCTTTATATTTGATAACCCCATCAAAAAAATTGTCTATCATTAGGGCAGCCATAATGACAAAAACGTAGCTAGGCATTGAAAATGACATTGGCAACATTTAATACTATTTTTCACCTCTATGCATTACTAATTCAATACTAATAATAACTAGGACAACCCAATGTGCGGGTCCAATTCACTATCTTCTACTGACACAGTCTCTTTAATCTCCTGTAACATCTTTAACACTTGCCACATGGTGGGCCTTTGCTCAGGCGAAGTCAGGCTACAAGCCATAGCCACCTCAAGAAGCATTTCTAGCCTGTTGCCTTCTCCGCCATCGGCATCCCTGGCAGACCCAACCCAATTAACCAAATCATTTGGCCCTAAAAATGGAAGTTGTGACGGAAGCTTGCCGGTTAATAGCTCTAGCAGCAGAATTCCAAATGAAAAAACATCAGATTTGGAGCTTGCTCGATGACTCGAACTGCGCAATTCTGGAGCTCTGTACGCTCCGTTATCTGGGTCATCCTCGGATAATGAATCGGCAACGACAAGTGCGGCAAGGCAGTAGTCAGAAACACAGGCCTCGAAATCCGGGCCGAGAAGGACATTAGAAGATTTGAGATTGCCGTGGACAAGTCTCCATGCTTGGTGGATATAGGACAGACCTTGTGCTACGTCCTCTGCTATCTTTAAGCATGAGGTCCAGTGGAGAGGCTTTGCCCTCGTTGATTTTGAACCTGTAAACAATGCACAAGCCTGGCCTGATCAGAGATTCAGTATAAGATAACGCCTCTAAATCAAAAGAGGGAAAAGAAGCTGCCGAATACGTATTTTATTATTATTATTTTTTTTTTGAAGAAATAAGAAGCGAAGTGGGTCCTACAATGCGATGAAAGTTAGTCCCTTCCGAAGATTGAATTTGAAGTGGGGTCGTATTTAACATGTATTTGACGAGTGGTCAAGTCGAGAGCCCCACCAGGAGCAAAACAGGAATCTGAACCGACACTATAAGAAAGGAAACATGTTATAGCTTTATGCTCGAAGGACCAAAACATACTAGTTTTGGGACCTCTGCACTCCTGAAATTTCCTACCAAAATGCCACTCCCAGAATACAAGAGAAGAGTTGCACAACAAAAAAAAATGAATTAGCCACTGGGAGAGAGAGTCACCCAAAATATGTCGTGGTCGGATTAAAATCTCCGTTCCAGGAGGTGGGTTCTCCCAAATTTAGAGAGCACCACCTTTAGACACTCCCAAATTTTTTATGTAATGGATATTTCCTTTCATGTAATGCATATCTTATAATTCCCACACAAGGTCTACTTTCAACTGCCTAAATTTATATTCATTAGGTCAGGCTCACCGGATGAGAAGGTACGCTGACGAGGATACATGCAAAGATTATTAAATATACAAATAATATATATTTTTTTTTTTGTTTAAAGAATGATTTTTAATAATAAAATATTTTATTTTATTTTTTCAATACAATTATATTATGTTCAAAAACACCATCCTACCACCTACGCAATAACTTTTCCTAAGATAATTTGTAAGTAGTAAATCATATCATTAATTCTGTCGGCTGCTAGATTCTCGGTGTACAATTGTAGAACTCTAGACTTTAAGTAGCTCCAAATGCAGAGCCTAAGTAGTAAGCTCCAAATGCAGCAATCCTTTTTTTTTTTTTTTTTGGGAGTTAATTCAGGGTTCACTCCTTTGGCGATCATAGAAGCTAAGAGCAACAAGAATAGGACAATGATGATGATATTGCATGAAGGGCATGTTCTGCTTTAGCTTGACTAAAGCGTATAGCTTATAGCTTCTTACCGTGTATGAGAGAGAAGAGACTGCCGTTGGGCTGGTAGTCGTAGATGAGAAGCCTCTCTTCCTTGGCTTGGAAATAAGCCCTCAGCGGAACCAAATTCGGGTGCCTCAGTCCGCCCACCGATTCCATGTGCTGCTCGAAATCATCTTTGCTCGTGCCCGCCAATTTACCCGCGTCAAGCCTCTTCACGCAAACGTTCAGACGGTTGTCCAGCACTGCCTTGTACGTGGTTCCTATGCTGCCCCTCCCCAGCAACTCCGCAGATGCTCTCATCAGCTGGTCCAGCGTGTAAAGCTGCGCCTCACCCGCACAGAACACGAGATTCCCACTCTTCCCTACTTGCATTCCTTGCACTCTCTTCACTTTCTCTTCCAACTCACTCTCTTGCTGGTCTATTTGCATCACAGCAGCCGCCGCCGCCATGGGCCCCACACCATCCGATTCAGCAATAACCGCCTTCGACTTTGACTTTGATTCCTTCTGATTCTTCTTCTTATTCTTAACAGCCATGACAAAACAGAAAAGAGAACCAACAAGAAGGAAAGCCGCCAAGGAAAACCCAATTATCACCGAAGTTCTCTTGTGCTTCGTTTTGGCACTCTGCTGTGCGAAGTCAACCCCGTGTAACTCTTCGTTTTGTCCCAGAGCAACCGCCGGCGGTGGCGGTAGTGTCGGCGGCTGCGCCGAAGGACCGAAAAATGTGGAACTGGGGCGGCATTCTTTGTGTATAATTTCCCCACAAAGACTCGGGTTTGACAAGAATGCTGAGAGGCCAAAACGATGTAATGTGGCTGTCACTGGAATGGCGCCGGTGAGGTTGTTAAACGAGACGTTGAAGATAAGTAGAGAGGACTGGTTAAATGGAGGGACGCTTCCATTGAGACGGTTATGATGGAGGCTCAGGTAGTACAGCCGGTCTATAGAAGCTAATCGGGTGGGTATCGGCCCGGTAAGATTGTTATATGATAAATCCAAAATGCGGACTCTGTGAAGCGAAAAGACTGAAAGAGGGAAAGAACCCGCGAAGGAATTGTGATCGAGAAAGAGAGACTTGAGATTGATGAGTTTGGACAAATCGGGAATGGGCCCGGCGAGGGAGGTGTTTTGGAGGCCAAGGACTCGAAGCTGGTCAAGTCGGGTCAAAGTGTTAGAAGCGAAAACGCCGCCGAGATGAAGGTCTTGAAGGACGAGACGCACCACTTTCTGCCGGGAGCATTTCACTCCTTGCCATTGACAAAGATGAGAGCTTGCGTTCTGAGAAAATGGAAGAGTATTATTCAAATCCGCTTTAGATTTGAAGGCCAGAAGCGCGGCAGCATCAGGCGGTTGTGTTAAGTTGGCTGAAGAAGAAGCAGAACCAGAAGCAGAGACGGTGGCGCACAGCGATAGCAAAAGATAAGCTATTGACCGGAACACGTTGAACATTGTAGCTGTAAAACTGAGGAAGGTTGGAAACTGAAACCCACTTAGCACAGCGTTTCTTTGTTTCACTCTTGTTCAACAAAACCATGGGTGTGATTGGTCCGTATTATTCATTTTGCTGCTAGGAAGCCAAAACTCGAAAAAAGAGAAGAGGTAAGTGATGGCCATGATGGAAGCGCTCCGTGACAAAGCTTTGCAAGAAACAGAGTGGCAGATTGTCAGGGACTGCAACGTCAGAATCACGTGAAGTAAATTTTAAAGATTATTGAGGCCCTGACCTGTCGAGTAAATCAAATATGGGGCTATGTTTATTTTATTATTATTATTATTATTATTATTATTATTATTATTATTATTATTATTATTATTATTATTATTATTATTGCCTTGGACGGTCTGTCTGTGGGGTTTAGCAATTGGGACGTATCTGTCCGTGTTTAGTAACATTTTTGGCTCCTTGCACGGTGCCATGTGAGTTTACAGTTACTGGTTTCTGGAATCGGAATAGAGAATGGGTCCAAGGGGAAGAGATTATCGATCTTTGGGGCGAGGGCTGTTAAAATTCGGCATTCAATTCAAGAGCTTTATGTTACAATGCATGCGTCTGAAATGTCATACTGGAAGGCAAATTTCTTTATTTGCCGTACTTGTGAGGAAATTGCTACATGTCATCTTCAGTGTAAGTTTTATTTAACATTATGCGACACTTAAATTTTTTTATTTTTACTTTTTATAGAACTTAAGTTAGTATTTTTGCTTACGCAATAAAAAGATAAAATAAATATAAAAAAATAATTAAAAATTAAAAATATTATATTATATTTTTAAAAATAAATAATTAATTAAAATAATTTTTTATATTTATTATTAATTTTTTTATATATAATTTTATTTTTTAAATAAATAATTAAAATTAATCTAATATAATATTTACCTTCAAACTTTTAAAAAAATTTATAAATATTTTTATAATTTTATATATATAAAATAAATTTTAAAATAATATAAAATATTCTAAAGTTCGTAATTTTATATAAACTTTCGGAGCATTTCATTTTTCGCAACTTATTTCTTCAATACTTTCATTGGTTGTTCATACTTTTAAAGTTATTAGCAAAAATGTAAAATAATTTTTTTTTTGTTTCTTATATTATTTTGCTCTTAGACAATCTATTTTATTTGATCAAGTATTGAGTGTTTGGTGATATATCAAATTTTTAAACAATTTGCTCATTAAGTAACTTGCTAACCTTTTTTTCATAGGACTTTACCATGATTGTTAGAGTTCTAGTCAAGATTCGGGTCTTCTTTATCTTTATTGAATGATTTAAGCATAATCACAATAAAAATTGACTAAATTTTCAAATTTTTAGACTAGCCAACCTTGCGAAGAGACCTTACCAACCTTTCCTAAAACTGAGTAAGATTCTCATATTTCCTTATTAGGCTCTTGTGAATAGAGTTGAAAGTCTTAAACTATTGGGGTAAAATTTTGACCATTATCTTGTCTCCAATAACAAACTTGACTTGTTATCTCTGTTTGTTTGTCCACTTCTTCATCTTCTTTGCTACCTTTGTCAAGATAGTAACATATTATGTCTATTTGCTTATTTTACAACTTGGTCATCTTTAAGATTTCTGAACTTTTAATTAAAAGTTTACATCCACAGTGTGTAGCTTTAAGTGTTGTTACCTAGTCACCAACTCAAAGGAACTTTTTTTTTTTTATCTTGTTTCTTTGCAAGTTGTAAGAAAATTGAGTCACATTTAGAAACTTCACTCAATCTCACTAGTTGGCACTTACAAAGTGCCTAAGATAACACTCTCAAAGAGTGTTCATCTTTCAATTTAACTGTTAGTTTAAGGATAAAAAACTTGAAGAGAAATACAACTTAGTCCCCATGAGTTTAAACAACTCATCTCATAATTGGCTAGTGTAACAATGAACACGATTAGTTATAATATAATACAATAACTTTTAATACTTTGACACATTTCTAAAGAATAGTTGTGCTACTTTTTTGACCATACAATTAATTAAAGAAGAGATAAAAGTTTCGTACTTTGAAAACCGATCAACAATCATCATAATTGACCTCGATCCTTTTGACTTGGGTAATGTAGATATGAAATCAATAGTGATGGCCTCCCAAAAACCTTTAAGGTGTTGGCAAGAACTCTAGTAAGCCACTAGGTAATTTGTGGTCAACCTTTTCTTATTGGCACACAAGATAGGTTTTTATATACGTTTTGATCACGTCAAAAGGGTCATCTCTTTCTTTTGCACCATGTATCTCCACTCAATATCATTTACCTTTCTAATCTCATAAGTCACATGATATCCTTCTTGTATTAAAACCCTTCCAATAGTGAAGTCAAAAGCATTGGTGTAGATTTTAAACATCTTTGTGAAGTCGGGGAAAACAAGAACAAACTTTTTACTCACCACAACCTTTAACACTTTAAAGGTCATTTGTTATTGAGTTGTCTAATCCCACGACTAATTCTCCTTCAATAAATTGGTTAGAGCAATCGTGTGTGTTAAATATCCCTCAATAAATTGACTATAGTAGTTGGCTAGGCCAGAAAATAATTGCAACTCAAACATATTCATTAGTGGTTCTCATTCTTTGATGGCTTGTACCTTCTCCTCATCCATTCAAATTTATCCACTCCCTACTATATAACAAAGGAAGTGCACCTTCTATGCCATAAAAGTGCACCTCTCCTTCTTAATGTATAATTCATTTTTCTGCAGAAGTCTAAACAATTTGTAGGAAATTTACATGATCTTTAAGCATCTCACTATAAATAAGAATGTAATCTAGGTAGACCATTACAAATTGGTCCAAAAATGGCAAAAACATTTGGCTCATAAGTTTGGAGAAAGAGGCAAAAGTGTTGGTAACACAAGTGGTCTTCAACTTGTCTCATTCAGCAATATAAACTTGATAGTATCCCGAGTATAACTCCACCTATATAATTCACTTGACTCATCCCAATTTATCAAACAATCAAGAATAAGAGAAAGAAGGTACTTATTCTTTATAAGCGTCTTATAGTCGATGCACATATGTAATGAACAATTGTGCTTCCTTTGGAACAAGATTGGTGCACTGTAGAGAGACTTCAAAGGTAAAATCTAACCCGCATTAAATAAACTAGCTAGCTGCCTCTTTAACTCTTTGAGCTCAGTTGGTGTCATGTGATAAAAGGTCATAACAGGTGGATTAAACCCCAGTTCCAACTTTATCTTGTGATTTACCTCCCTCTTTGGTGGAAGTCATTTAGACAACTCATGAAACATCGCATCCTTGTTTTCTTCAAGAACATCTCTAATCTTTTGGGGTAGGTCTGTCTTTTGAGGGTTATAGGGGTTATTAGTTAACATCGTTGACAAGTAAATGATTTCCCACACTTAAAGCCCTTCATTGATTGCATCACATATTAGACCTTCCCATCACTTATCTTTGAGATGGTAGGAGCTATGCATGAGGTCTCATTCTTCAGCATACACACAAAGTTTAAGTATGACATAGGAAAAACTTATACCTTGGGAAGAAAGTTCATGTCAAGTACAATCTTAAAATTGTCTATATGTACCACCAAAAAGTCAATCGTGCCTCTCTAAAGACCAAGACTCATTTGCATACTTCAAGCCATACCATTGAAGGACTCAGCGTTGACATTGATTATCTTAAGTCACCTTCACTATTTGTCATATTTAGACTAAGTCATTTGATTTTCTTCTCAGTAATTAAGTTATGGGTGATACTCATGTCAATCATGACTTGGGTGTGCTGCCCATTGGTTTGCACATCCACAAACATTAACCTTTTGCCTCACATTTCTTAAAGCTCGACCATAACTGCCAATAAACCTAGTTTTGGGCACCCTTCTCATAGTCCTTTTGAGTGGACAACTTGTGGTTACCCTTGCCTTTGTCTCTTTCTCCCCTGCTTTTGGTGTTGTTTTCCTTTGAACTCTTAGTCTTATAAGGCTCTTCCTTTTAATACTCGGTAAGGGACTCCATAATTGTAATGACCTTGTTGACATTTTTTGCCCCATGTTGTTGCACCTCTTGCTTAACCTAATTTTGAAGTCTATCCATAAAGTAAAATAAGGAGTCTTTTGGCCCTAGGTTAAGGATTTTTAGTAATAATGTTGTGAAATCTCTAATATAATTATGGATAAAGGATTTGTGTTTTAGCTTTCTCAGTTACTTGTACACCTCATATATTACGAGGAAGAACTGCCTCTTTAATACCCTCTTAAAGTCCTCCTACATGACTATATCGTAAAGGCCCTTTTGCATATCCATATGTTTCCTACACCACCATAAGGTTATCGTATCAATAAGGTAAAGGTTGTCGTGTTCACTTTGTCTTACTTGTCTACCATCTTAAGGCACTTAAAGTACCTCTCCATTTGCCAAAGAAAATTCTTCATCTTTTCTCAAAATTCCTTAAACTTAGGAGCCTTCACCCTAAGAGCTCCCTTTGGGCCACCATTGTTAGTCACAACCCTTTTGCACATGGCTATATCTTAGTGTATCTCCTTTAAAATAGTTTATAAAGAAACCACTTGAGTTTGCAAGCTTCCAAGGGTCTTTATGATTGTTGCCTTGTAGACTTGCTCACCCTCGCAATACTCTTTATTGGTGGAAAGAGACTTTTGGATGTCCCCTTTGATTTTGTCAAGCTCCTCTAACGTGTGAGACTCCAAAACCTTAAAGTTATATTCAACATGCTTAATTCACACACTCATTTTAGCCATTGCCTTTTTAAGAATGTTGACCTTATCTTCAAAAGTGGTCAGATTTGTTGCAATATAAGTCTTTCTACGATCACGCTTCTTCTTTTTGTTCCTTCTTTAAATGTGAGAGGGAAGACATTTTCTTTCCATCCTTTAGTGCTCACTTGTCACATTCTCTTTTATGTTATTTGACATTACGTCACCCAACCTGTTATAATACCATATGTCACGTTTATGCAAATTTTACTTATGACTATACAACACTCAACTCTTTTTTAATGTTTTTTTTTTGTAAAAGTTAAAGTTAACATTTTTTGTGGACAATAAAAAGAAAGTGAATTACAATAAAAAAATATATAAAAAATTATTAAAAAATAAAAATATGATATTATATTTAAAATAATATAAATATATTTAATAAATTTTTATATTTAAAATAAATTTTTTTATATATAATTTTATCTTTTAAAATTTTACTAATTTTTATAAAATCTCCAAGGTGTTTTAAGGCGTCATAAATTACTCACCTTTTACGAGAATAATTTTTGTCAATTGCGATAAAATTTTCTTTAAAATAAAGAAAAGTAAATTAGCAACTATTATTACGAATGATTCAATGAATTTGTTTCAAAATAAAAACAGCATGCACTTGTTAACCCAAAAGCTATAATAAGAAGAATTATTTCAAGAGTCGGGCTTCCAGAAGATGCATTCAAGGAACCAGCTCAGCAAGGACGGCTTGTTGCTCGCTTCAAAATGTCACTTGTCCGCAATATATATATATATTTTCGGGGGGCAAATAAGGCCCAAAATATTCTCAGGAGTTCCATCGTGGCACTCAAAATGACTATCGGGAAACTCTCTCTAGTGTCTAAGCTAGTCTACATGTCTCCGCCACTATTAATTAATCTATTAAAAAAAAAAAAACAAAGACAGAGAAAAATTCTAGCTAAACAAGGAGTGCCATTTTTGCAATTACTTGGAATGCATGCTTTTTATCTGAATTATTATCTGACTTGAGGTCAGAGACGAGAGCTCAATTATTTTCCCTTCGTTCAAAAAGACAGACTCATTATTTGGAGACCAACACCAGTCTCCTGTTGAACATGTTCCATATATAAATATAATACAGGAGAGGCCACTTGCAAAAGATAATTCAGTGAGTTAGCTAACTAGTGATAAAGGCTTATTATTGTTGGAGATTAGCAAACCAAAAAAACTGTTACCTTTGGATGACCATCTGCTGTCTGTTAAGGTTGTTGCCCAAATTTAACCGAAACGCATGCGACTTAAAACAGAAAAAGACAATCACATAAAGATCACCCTTCAGGTCGTTTTAGCAAGCTAAGCAATGGCCCACTGCTCCACAACCCAAACCCAACAATAAAGGCCGAGTACCAGTGGATGGATAATTGCAGTCAACCTGTCAATATCCAGATTTGTGGCTGATAACATCAAAAAACTACAACCCAGAATAATATGATGCATTAATTGTTAGTGCACCTTCCCTTCATCATCAATCATGAGTCCTAAGGGTTTGTCCCCCCTCCCCAAATGGATTACAGACACAGCACAAAGAGTGGTGCTACGTTCTCAGTGACTGTCATGGATTAAGGTTTGCATGATCTTTTGATGGAGCATATTAGATATGCCTACATACGGGATTAAATAATAACAGGATGGATGATAAAACCTTTTCCACTTTACGAGAGTTTTGAAAAGATGAAAACTATTAGTTTACATCACGTCACACACCATCTAATACAAGATTAAAGTACAAAAGATCTTATCATCCATTCTGTTATTCACATCTAGGATCTTAGCTTAACATGTGTTGGTTGCAAATTATGTCACAACAAATGCAATCGCCAGAATTTCCAATAAAAATTCTTGTTATTAAGAAGAGATATTAAACAATTAATTTTATATATATATATATTTTAAAAGCAACGCCATCCAATTAAACATTCTTAAATCTTATCATGATACAAAAGAAACCCTCACGTAATGTAAGCTCACAGCAGTTCTTTAGTGCCATTTACAGCCTGATAAAGCCAAGAAGCGTGATTGGTGACACGATCAAGCATTACACGTGTCTCAGGCTAGTTCTAATGGGCACTTTTTGAACTGGACCATTTGGTTGGAACAGGAGGTGATAATGCAAGGCAATCGATGGTCGATTGGGAATACGAGACCTAACTCAGCGTGAACAAAACCAGCTGGGACCATCATAAGTTTTCTATTTTTTTTTTCCATCTCTCTGTTTTTTTTTTCTTGGTTTAGTTAAATTAAGGGAGAAGGATCTAACTATGAATGAGGTCCTAAGGGTTTGGGACCATCATGCTTTGAGAAAGCTTATTTTCTCTGTTGCATTCTGATTCCTTGTGATATGCTGAGGGACATTCTTATTTACACTTTGAAAACATTTGAATGGCAGAATTGCAAATTGACACGTTGACCGGGTGGGAATGCAGAGAAAAAATGGACTTTACACCCTGATGGACAACGATGGTGTTGCTGCTTTGCAAGTCCAGAAACAAGTTAGAGCTTTTTGGTTTATCATTCCCTCCAAGCTTGAAGAGTTGGTTAAGTTAATTAACAAAAGAGCTGATGTGGAGTCCTTTGTTAGTCTTCTTCATCGTACAATCTAGTCGTTAAGCTTCTTGTAATTTGTATTTTAAATTTAAATATAATTTTCACAAAAGCTAATGTAATGATTCAAGCATATGAATTTGAATTTGTAATATTAAAAAAGCTAACGATGAATGAAAGTGATGATTTATGCTGGAATCTTTCCTACATTACAAAATCTCTCCCAATTCTCTCGGTTCATACAAGAAAAACAAAAAGTTTGAAGACCATAAAAACTGCATTGGTTATGTTGTGCTGCAACTTTTCTTCTTTTGACCAACAAGAGTTGTATCAGAGCATTCATTTGTTCTTGAGGGATTTGTAAGTAAGGAAAACTTCAGTGAAACACATCATTAGACTTGAGAGGCAAAGGAAAAATAAGAGAAAACTACAAAATTAACCATAACAACTTTTATCCATGATTTTGTTGAATTTCTCTCCACCTTGACCTCCTAGATTCTTTGGAGAAAATTATCTCTAATGAGCTGTCATGATGAAAGTCTACTTTAAGACTTTTCATTTATGGGAGCTTATAGAGAATGGAGGAGATGTATCGTCACTTTCAATAATGTTACGATGACTTAAACTCAAGAATCATAATGAGTAGACATTTAAATAGTCCAAAGCTTTTATCTACATACATTCTATTATCATAGAAATTCTTTTTAACAAAATTATAACCTATCAAATAGTTCAAAAAAGATAAAAAAAAAACTGAGGAAGGAACATGTTGGAGTGAGAAAACCAAATTCATACAGCTTTTAAACTTGAGAAGACAGTTTAAAAAAGATTAAAGACTAATGATAGGTTGATAAAGCTAATTAATCAAATCAGAATATTGGAAAGTGATCTTCTAGATTCAAGTATTGTTGAAAAGGTGCCTGTGAGCATATTTGAAAGGTCTAAGTGTAAGATATTGTCTTTTAAGGATTCTAAAGACTTAACCAAAATCTCCTTAGGTGAACTAGTAAATGCACTACAAGTTCAAGAACAAATGATGCTTATAAAGCAAAAGGAGGACATAGAAAATGCTCTTCCAACTAAATAATTAGAAAAGAATCAACAAAAGAAGATGAAGAAGCAAAAGGGATGACAACTAGCTAAAGATACAGAACGTAGTATCTCTGTTGCCAAATAATCTGAAATGTAATATAGTAATTGCAAAAAGACAATTTATCTTCCAAAATACTATTGGTGGAGACTTTACTTTATATGCAAGAGTTATAATGAAAAAGGGTATAAGAAAAGAGTCTATCCAAAGAAGAAACCAATAAAGTAAAATAATGACAAGTTTATATGGCCAATAATGATGAAAAAAATAAAAAATAAATAAAATAAATAAAATAAAGAACAACTTTTTATGGATGTTGGTAACTTAGTTTACAAAGATTATGAAGTTTGTCTTATTAAAAGTGAATGCACAAATTACATGTTAGCAAACTTACGGTAGTTTGAAGATCTTGACAAGAGCTTTACTTCCAAGGTTAAAATAGACAATGAAGAATTTATACTGGTTCAAGGCAAAGGAACAACAATAATCCAAACACATGTAAGTATTAAGTTAATTTTAGAAGTTCTTTATGTTCCTAATATTAATCAAAACCTTTTAAGTATTAAATAACTTTTAGAGAAAAACTATTCTCTAAAATTTAGAAACAAAGAATACATAATCTATAATTTAACTAGTATAAAGGCTCATATATATTTTTATGAAAAAGAAAAGCTTATAGGTGAATTTAAATCAATTGGAGAATTATGTAATGCCTATTACGCTTCACACCAAATCTTGATAGTATAAAAGGTTAGAGCATGTGCGCAATGCTAACTTGCAAAGTCTACAAAGGAAGCAAATGATAATTAATCCACTAAAAATTAAAGGAGAAGTAGTTTGTGAGCCAAGTTAATAAAAGAAGCAAACTAGGCTTCCATTTTTTGTTGATTAAGCCTAGAAGAGCAATGAAAAGCTATAATTAGTACATAATGACATTTATGGTTCTATAAACATAAAGTCACTCAATGAAAGCAAACATTTCATGATTTTTATTGATGATTGAACCCGATTGCTAGATTTATTTCTTAAAGGAAAATTTGAGGCTATTATAGTCTTTAAGGACTTTAAAGGTCTAGTAAAGAATCAAAGTGACTTTAAAATCAACGCAATCAGATGTGACAATAAAATTGATTACACCTAAAGCTCCTTTGAAGAGGTTTGCACAATTATTAGAATACAATAATAGTTTACAATAACTTACATGCCCTAATAGAATGGAATGAGTGAGAGAAAAATAAACGTATAAGGGAGATGTTCAGATGCCTTTTATTTGAGAAAAAGATACCAAAAAGGTTTGGATAGAGGTTGTAAATACCTTTATGCATTTGTTGAAAAGGTTGTTGACCAATGCTTTTAGAAATTGGACTTCATATGAAGCCTGGTTTGGAAGTAAACTATCTGCAGATTAGGTTAAGCATGTTAGTTTTAAGGTTGATCAAACTCCACAACCATAAGAACAACAAGTTGAAGTTAAGGATTTTGATAATGATATAAATGAAGACTTTTCAATTAAAGACATTAAACCTTTAATTGATATCTATGAATGAAGTCTAACAACAACACCTGAATTAGTTAATTTTGTAAAAACTTCAACTAGAAAAAAGTAATGTAGCAAAAGATAGAAGTAATTGAAAAGAACCTATTGGTCCTTAAGGCAACTTAAAAAAAGGGATGAATTAGGTTTATTCAATTTTATCACTTAACCCATATTTAATCTTAACTTTAAAGAGTAATAATAAGATAACTAATGATAAATAACAAAGCAAACAATGTAAATAGTTAAAAGTAAATAAGATAAAGAAAGAGAGAGAGAGTGTATATTGATTTATAGTGATTTGAGTTAAATTGGGAGCTTACGTACATTCCTCAATATCATCACCTTAAGAATTTTCAATCAACTATCACAACTCAACTTATTTATTCGGTGTTATGTTCATTAATAACTTTGCTTATTGATTCAGTGACAAGCTCACTAAACACTATGCTTGTCAATCAGATGCAAGCTCACTTTTACAACATTTAGGCCACTTAACCTTCTTTTTATATTTTGATCTATTAAAGTATATCTCTTTTTTACTTTAGGCATTTAGTTTTATTTACAAACATCTTGTAATTAAGTATATCATTTTATATAACAAGTGAATTATAAACCGGACCAAATATGGAAAATATATCTTTGAAGCATTAATTGACTACTAGTTAAATCTAGTCAATCAATCTAAACTCCCTAAAACTATTCAAATTTTGCACTTCTGTCACATCAATTGATCATAACAATTGGTCAGGTCAACCTATCCATCCAATTAACCAACCCAAAATCTCTATAACCTTTTAGCTTTCAACATAACACTTTTTGCGCATCTAGTTACAATGACAACCAATATGGTTGACCGATTAGAATATTTTAGAACTCTTCAGCATCTTTAAGTTTTTCTTTCTGTACTTGATTTCTTTTCTTTCTTTACACAATCTCTTTTAATCTTATTCAAAAAAATTTTCCTTTCTCTTTCATATTATTTTCCATGATTTTATTCAAATTTAAACTTCTTTCAATTATGCTCACAATCTCATTAAAACTTTATCCTTCTTTTTAACTTGATAGCTTGTACTCCTTTTAGTAAATCAATCATGACTTTCTCTACAAAATCTCAAATCATGTGTTATCTTTTACATTGAAAATTAGACTAAAATATCTTTCCAACCATGAATGTTCATCATCTAATTCAACTCTAGCTATTTGTGGCATTTTCAAAAATTAATCAATACAGTATGTCTTGATAACTTTGACACACTCTAATATCTAACTTATATCTTCCTCTACATATCTTAAATATTGCATAATCGAAGGCATTAAAAACTAGATATATATAGCTTTCTAAACATGTATGGCTTATTATATGTATTTCAAATTAAATACAACAACTTCTAAAAGTTATTTGACAGTTGGCTCATTTCTCTTGTGTTGTTTATGCTCTTTCCTTTTATACTTATGTGTTTATATGATTTAATCTGACCACCAATCACACTTAAATAAACACATTAATAACTCTTAATGTTTTGTCATCATCAAAATACAATATAAAACCTTAAAGTCCCAATAGTTTCTTTCCTTTTTGAAATAAGAATATAAACAAATATAAAACACTAACAAATCAATATACTTCTCCCCTTTTTGTTCATAATTAAAAGGTGTCTTGATTAGAAGGGTGTTATAATTCTCCCTCTTAATGCATAAAAAAGCTTCTTTCATTTTATCAATTAAGGCACATGTATATAAATGCTTATCCTCAACATATATGTTAATATAAAACCTTAAGGAATCCATGTAG
The DNA here is from genome assembly GCA_021464305.1 of Kandelia obovata. NCBI lineage: Eukaryota > Viridiplantae > Streptophyta > Magnoliopsida > Malpighiales > Rhizophoraceae > Kandelia > Kandelia obovata. The sequence continues at coordinate 6,119,276 of CM038477.1, read as the reverse complement.
GAGTAATTATCATCCTTCCTAGTAATCATACAATATAAAAACAATATAGCATAAAACATGTAAACACTTAGAAAAGATACTTAACTAATTGCATAATGCAATCTCATACTCCCCTATTATTGTGTCATTTATAACATCATATAGTTTGCAAATAAGGTAAAAGGTGTTATTAATCACACATTTATGCTTCTTTTTTTACCATAATGTTTAGAATCATGCATATTAAACTGGGAATATAGACATTAGTGAGCTACAACACTTTGAATCATGCATAAATTTTTTGAATAGTCATTTTGCATTTATGGTTTAGGTGAAAATCCCATTTAGACTTTTAACAAATCAGACATAACAATAATTAAATAGGTATAATGCAGTAGATAGGACTTACTAAAGAAGTTTTAGCAAATCATCCCTTGTTGTCGTTGTCATCCAAGTAGTTGAAAGATGTCAAAAGATTTTTTCTTGGTTAATGACAACACTCATCTTCACCTACAAAATTAAGAGATTAATTTTGATATTTAGACTACTTGGGTCTTTGTAGGTTAGCATTGATGCCTTTACCATTTACATAAGAATATCTCATACCTTATAAACTCCACCTCAAATTGCAAGAATATTACATATGACCATAATTACCATAAAAATGGCATTTAATATGATCTCTAACATAATTTCTATCTTATGAATGATCATATCATCTATCATATGAATATACATATCTATATGATGCTTTAGGTCTTTATACATGTCTTATATATATATATACTCATGAGATGCTTTTTTATTATGGTATAATGCATAAGCATTTTTATGTGATGTACTACTAAATGTATATGCACATGTGTAAACATAAGTTGTCTTACATTAAAAAGCTTTAAGTTTATACGTATGAGACACATGACTTAAACTAATATTTTCATTTTAAGATTTTTGAGAGTTAAGCACTATGTCTAGTTTATCTTTACTTTTTGCAAACTTAGAGAAAGACACTTAAAGCTTGAAAACATTTTTCTTAAGATAAATATTATTATCCAAGAGTTTCACAAATTTTTCTCATTATAGATATTATTTAATTCACTATTTTCTCAATGATTTACTTTAATCTTTTAGAGTTGCATTCTTAACTTTTAAAGAAAGCAATTTCATCCTTTAAGGATCCAACTTTATGCTTCATAGAAACATTCTCAACATAAAGAACCTTGTTTTTGATAATCATGTATTTGAGCTTTTTATCTATGTAATCTAAAGTGTCATATAATATATCATTCAAAGACTTATCACAAGTATTATTATAAGCAGTATGATAGTCAAAAATTTACCTTATATTCCTTAGTCATTAAGCATATGCAAGTTACCTTATCATTTGATGAATCAATTTATGAGTCACTTGAATGATCCCATAAGGCCTTGAATGCCTTTTTTGCTTGCTTTTTAAACTTCCTTTTATTGGGACAATTTAAAGTAATATGACTAGGCTTTCTACATGTGTAGCATATGATTTCTTTTTTTGATTGCTCGACTTTATCATTATCACATTTGAATGATCTCTTACAACTTTATCTATTCTTTCTTATAAGATACAAAATCCTTGTTTTTTCTCATTTCAAGCTCTTTCTCATCATCCTCAGTGTAAAAGCAACCATCGTCTTTATCATTACTATCCTCTTTTTTATTACTTTTCTTTTCATTATCAGTCTCTTTATATATGAAAGATTTAAAGGAAAATGCCCTCTTATTCTCCAAAATCCTTTTAGTAAAGATCATCTCATGCATCAATAGTGAATTAATTAACTCATCCAAGCTAAAGTGTTTAGATTTTTAGATTTAATGATTACATTAACTTTGAGATTCCAAGAATTTGGAAGTGATTTCAATATCTTGTTCACAGGATCACTTATCTTGATATCCTTCTCGAAGTACTTAAGAGGATTAATAATGTCAATAAATTGTGTATATATCTTTGAAATTTTCACATCATTCTTCATCTTAAATAGTTCATACTTTTACATGAGCAAATTAATCTTTGTTTTCTTTCTTTGTAAGGTGTCCTCATAAATGAATTTGAGCATGTTTCAAATCTCCTTTGTTATCTTACATTATGAAATCTCATCATATTTATTAACATTTAAACTATAATAAAGCAGGTAAATAGTTTTAGAGTTGAGGGTTTTGGATCTTTTGATCTATGTGGTAGACTCACTCTATTTTTCACTAGTTCTTGCTTTTGGGGCTACTTTTAACTATTTCCCAGTGTTCATAGTCATGGAATTAAATGTACATGGTCATCTTATTTCTCTAGTAGTTATAGTTGGAATCATCAAAGATGAGGGATTTAAAAATGCTTTCACCTTTAACATGACACATGGATATAAGGAATATCATGGATTAACTTTAAGATATTAGACCTTTGAAACAAAGACCAAACTTTTAGTTCCTAGGGTAACCTAAGAAGAGAGGTAAATTGAGTCTATTTAGTTTTTTCGCTTAACTCTTACTCAATTCTAATTCTAAAGAATAATAAAAAGATAACAAATAATAAATAATGAAGTAAGTAATGTAAATAACTAAAATTAAATGAGATAAAAAAAAAAGGCATGCATAATGACATATAACATTTTAACTTAGACTAAGAACCTACATCCACTCTTAAGGTCATTACTTTGAGAGATCTTAATCTATTATGACAACTTAACTTGTTAATATAGTGTTAAGCTATTAAGCCCATCTTCGATAACTTATGTTGGATTTGTTGTTAACATATCTCATACAGTTATATGTGTTGATTTAAGGTTATAAATGTCATTGAGATGCATAAAGGTCATTGGGAAAAATTGGTGATGACAAGTTAACCCTGATATTAAGGACTCAATGTTGATCGTAACCCTAAATTCTAGGGGTCAAGATTTACCATTAACCGTTGATTCTAAATTTTAGGAAGTCAATGTTGACCATTGATGCTAAATTTTAAGACTTAAATATGGTCGTTGATTGTAGAAAAACCTTTGAGAATCAACGATAACCGTTGATGATCGTGTAGCCCTAATTTGAAGACTCTATAAATACTCTATACATTTTGCAAGAAAAAGTGAGCTGCCAAAAATTGAGTAAAAGGCAAAGGCAATATAGCTGATCAAGGAGAGAAAGAAAGAGAATAAGGCAACTGAACAAAGAGAGTGCAGCATCCATCGAGGAGAGGTAGCAAGGTAACCGACCAAGGAAAGTTTAACAGTCACCAAGGAGAAGTAGCAAGATGTAGTTGACCAAGGAGGAAAGAAAGAAAGAGAATAAAATAACTATCCACCTACACCAGTAAACCCTCACCAAAATAGTCACTACACCAGCAAACCCTCACAAAAGTGACAACAGTAGTTGGCCACCACACCGGTACTTCTAGGAGGCTTTCCAACAAACCAGCAGCACATCCCAACATATCTATGAGGCTTCCAACAGACTAACAACATGTCCCTACACGTTCAAGAGGGTATACCAGTAGTAATAGAGTCCCTGCAGGTCAAAGAGGGTATACCAACATTGAAAGCACGTCCAAGAGGTTTCCTTACACCAATAACACATACTCGCACCAGCAAATACCACCAAGACAACAGCTACACCAATAAACATCACCAAGACAATAGTTGCACCAGTGAACCAACAAAGTAGCCAAGAAAGACAAACCAGAAAGAGGTAGAGTAGTAGAACAAGGATCTTGCACTAGTAACTAATGCGCAGCAATAAGTGGTGCACGGGTAGTAACGACACAAGCTAACAGTAAAAGTATGGTTAAATAACAGTAATGACATGAGCAAACAATAGTAGCACACTCAAACAGTATGAACAACACATGTGAATAGCAACCGCAACATGTGCGGATAGAAGGCACAACTTATGCAAACAATGGGTACAACGTGTGTTATTCGCAAGTATAATGTATGTAGACAACAAAAAAAAAAATTCATGTATACAACATTAATAATGCATGCAAACAACAGCAAACAGACGTGATAGTGTGTAAGGACAACATTAATAATGCAAATAGATAACAGCAGACAACATTAGCAACGCGCACAAACAGTAACACTAGTGCATGCAGATAACATTAACAACACACACGAATAATAATGACAATGCATACAGACAACATTAGCATCACGTACAGGCAACATCGATAGCAAGTGAAACAACACCAGTAGTGAAAGAAAGAGAAGATTAATATTCTATTCTAACAGTCTGTACACATTAAGTGATCATTCTTCTAAAAAGTTTTTATCATAAAATTTTGATAAATTTATTAAAAAATAAGGTAAGATACCTAGGAGATCAACTCCTTGATCGAGAGATCATTGTAAGTGATTAAGGAGTAGTCCTTCCACAAGTGGTTAAGGAGTGATTCTTCCATAACCAGACTGTATCGCTTGATAACAAGAGTGGATTGTGTAGTTTAAGAGTGATCCTATCACACCGTAGACGTAGTTCACATATTGTAAATGAACCACATAAAAATTATCGTGTGTTCTTTGATACTTATGTGTGATTGATATTCGTACGACCGCTCTCACATAAAAAAGAGAAAAAAAATTGGATCATCAATTCTAACAAGTCATAAAAGTTAAATCAAAATCAATTTGTAAAAAGGGAATATCTCACACTGATTCACACCCCTTGTAGTGTGATTTAAAATGGTCCCCATCACAAGTTCATTAGCAACTTTATTTAATGATTCAGTGCCAAACTTATCAAACACTATGCTTATTGATCTAGTGGAAGCTCACCTTTATAACACGTACTCAGGTCACTTAACCTTAAACACATAGCTATATAAAGTGTTCTCACAAAACCAAAATATTTGTCTCTTTAGAGTATTACATCTTCTTTCTCTATTTTGATTTATTAAAATAAATCTCTTTTTTGCTCAAAGAGTTTAAACAACTTGGCCTTATTTACAGGCATTAATATATAGATATTTAAATCCTACTAGTCATTGTAATTAAACTTATTTTGCCTTATAAAGAGTAAATAGAAAGGATAGGTTGTTCATCAATTAGATGTAAGCTGATTTAGGCAAATTCAGAAACTTAGTTAAATACTTGTTATATATAACTACATCTATGTTTGATATTATGCAAACTATTCTTCTTTTTAGGTTTATATGTGATCCCTCTAAAATTCACTTCAAAATAATAAAGAGAATTCTTATATACATAATAAAATATGTTAATTATAACATTATGTTCAAAAGGACAAACAAGGTTGAGTTAGTTAAGTACATTAACAGTGATTGGGCTGAATCTTAAGATGACATTAAGAACACCTTAGGATATATTTAAAGCAGTTGGAGAAGTCCAAATGATAAAGAGGTGTAAGGTTTCTTTCTTAATTAGCCAATACAAAGATAAGATTTATTGCAATGTTATAAACATGGATACTTGCCATTTGCTTTTCGATCGTCCTTAGAAATTTCATATTAATGCTTAATACTCAAGTCAAAATAATAACTATAGGCTTAATAAAGATAAGGCGAAATATACATTTCTCCTTATAAAAGGAGTCTTAAACCAAGACTTCATCAGTGAAGGGGAGAATATTTTTAACAATCAATCACTGATCAAGAGGTTGAAGCTGTCATTAAAGAATTGAAAGAGATTCATATGCTAATGATGAAAGGTGAAGTAACTAATGGTCTAAAGATATAAATTTTAGAAGCAATCAATTCAATACTCAAGAAATTCAATGAGATTGTACTAAAAAAGTTATCGAATGAGTTACTACCAATATGTGATATTCAACACTAAATTGATTTAGTCCTTGGTGTTATTCTCCCTAACTTGTCACACTAATGATTGATCCAAAGGAAAGTGAAGGTAGAAAGTAAAAGAGTTACTATATTACAAAAGGGATATATCAGTGTGAGCATGAAACCATACGTAGCACCAACCTTATGACCTCAAAGAAAGATGATAGTTGACAAATGTGTATTAATAGCCAAACAATCAATAAGGTCTCAATTGGGTATAAGTTTTCATTTCCTAAGCTAAATGACATATTAGACAAGCTAAATAGATCCAAGGTGTTTTCAAAGATTGATTTTCAAAGTAATTATCATTATATTAGAATCAAACCTATGGATGAATGGAAAAATATATTCAAAACTCAATATGATATTTATAAATGACTAATAATGTCATTGAGTCTCTCTAATGCTTTTAACACCTTTATTAGGTTAATTAATCAATTATTGAAATTTTTCATTGGAAAATTTTAATTGTGTACTTTGATGATATTTTTATTTATAGCTAATCAATAAAAATTTATGTTTTATACCTATAAGAGGTGTTAGTGATATTTCAAGAAAATAAGTCCTGTGTGAACTTGAAGAAGTGCAATTTCATGACTAATAAGCTATTATTTTTAGGATACATAATCAATTCAAACGAAATTGATATTGAAGTTAAAAAGAAGAAAGTCTGGACAATTTGTAATTAGCTTACTCCCAAAATAATAAGTGGTGTGTGAAATTTTTATGGTCTAATAACCTTTTACCAAAGGTTCTTATGCAACTTTAATACTGTGATGACATTTATTATTAAGTGCTTTAAGAAAGGAAAGTTTGAGTGGGAAGATAAATAAAAACAACGTATTACTTTCATTGAGAAGAAATTATATACTACTCTAGTGATAGCCTTACATAACTTTAATAAACTATTTGAAGTTGAATATGATGTCACTGGATATAGAGTTGACACTGTTTTTGCATTAGATATCCAAGAACGTTCACAGGGAGGACACCGAAAGAGTTGTTATTCTTGGGGAACAGGCTTTCTGGTTGTCTACCCTATGAAATAGGCCTTTTTGTGCGGGCTGACAGTGCTCGACGTTGGCACAAATCTGCTAACGGGTCCAATCCCACAATCTTTTGGGTGCTTGGGAAGTTTGCAGATTTTGAATATGGCTCACAATCTGTTTTATGGGCCAATACCAGAGGTTATATGCAGGCTGGCAGGAACTTACAATTTTACGCTGAGCTACAATTACTTTACCCAAGTTGGGCCAGAATGCAGGAGGCTGATACGTGAAAGGAAAATTAATGTAAACATGAATTGCATATTGGGCCCTCCTAACCGAAGACCTGCTGCCGTGTGCTCGCGTTTCTTTGCGAGGCCTAGGTGTTGTGCTCGAGAGAGTACCTTCTCTATTCTTCCTTGTCCGCCTCCTGCAAGGTCCTTTAGAATTGCAGAAGGTGAGATTCCTGAGCTCCCACGATCCTACAAGGCACTTGCACCACCTCCTTCCAGCTGATGGACTGGGCTCAGACCATTCTCGGTCTTTCAATAAAAGAGATTGCCGTGCTCATGTCCCAGGTACCGTGTGTAAATTGACCGTGTCTGGTCCTAGCTTGTGTTCTTTTTATTTGCACTGGGTATTTTCTTTTTCTCGTCTCTTTCGGGTCAATGTACCACCCTCTATGCAGTCTTTTTAGGTGCAGAAAATTCGGGTTTTTGTCTTTTCCTTTCTTTGATAATAAACATCGTCGTTTTTTTTTCTCTTATTGAGAATAAAAGGTTCATTGTTTTTTTCCTTTTACCAATTCTCTCGGAAGTCAGAAGACTAGAGTGTAATTTCATTCCAAGCTTTCTGCAAGCAAAAGTTATTTTTGGATTAAAATCGGCCCAATACTCGTCTGGTTCCCTTCAGTCATCCCAAGGAAGGTTAAAAATTGGTCTGCCTGCCTATTCTTAACACAGGCTAGGCCTGGCAATTTCTAGAGGTTTTCACCTGCTCAGGTGGGCTTTAGTTGCTTGGGTAACCCAAATGGGTTCCTGTAAACCTTCCAAGTTCTCTTCTTAAACCCAGTGATGGTTGCTTGGCCCATTCTCCATAGTGGGTGGCATCACCCGACTAAACGTTATACGAGAGGCCGTGCATGGGTGCACACCACCAGATGCCCGTGTACCCAACAAAACATTAATATTCCCTTACGTTGTGTTTTCACTTTTTTAAAAAAAATTCTTATCTCCACATTTTATATTCTCTTCTCAATCAAGAGGTTTATTGGGTATCCTGAGTAAGAAAATAATTTTTTTACTATCCCATAAGGTTCCACATTTTCAACTTTAACAGAATCTTCCAGTCTTGAAAATGTAGTATTCCTTTAAAGAGAATTACGGATAACTTAGCATTATCCTCATGTTTCACAAATCAATAGTTGTAATTACAATAATTTAAACTCTTATTCTCCAAGTACATAATATTGTGTGATCGACAGAAGAATTCTGTTTCCAAGGGCTAAAAGCAATTCAACATGGTTCTGATCTTTTGAAAATTACGGGAGTTGCATGTTGGTAAAGCATATGCCTCAGATCAAATGAAAGAGACCAGAACCTGATGCCAGCTAGACCCAACTATTGCATAAGTAGCCCACAGGAATGTAAACAGAAATTTAGTCACAAAAGCGGCCATAAAGCAAGAAAAGACCCAGTAGAACTCTTTTTTTATTATTTATTTTTAAAAATAAAAAATAATAATCACAATAACAAACGTAAGAATCACAATCATGAGTTTTTTTTATATATAACAATTACTTCATTGTAATTTAGAGCTTATAAATTTAAGGAAAAAATATAATTTATTTATAAAAAAATGAGTAAAATTATGTATGTTTGATTTTTAGTTAAATTTTATAATGTAAAATTAAATAAAAAATAACTCAAAATAATATATCACGGGCATGAACACTTTATACATGTAATTTAGAGCCCCTTGGTTATGTCAATAATATCGTTTCAAGTCAACATCATCTCCCATTTCTAAGTGTTTTAACACATATTCTCGTGGAAACTTTCAAGCACGGTAACCTTAACAACGCCCAGCTATGCTGTGAGACAGCTATTAGATTCACATCTTTTCTAAAATTAATTTGTTTGTACAGACTTGAAAGGAAAGAATAAAGCAAAAGAGTTTGCAATGCCCTTTGCTAAGTGGAGCCTAAAAAAAGGGTGAAAATTAGGTGAAGAAAATTCTGGATGATTCAACTTGCGGCGTGCTCGGGGCACTTGCTCTTGTTTAATTGTCACCTCTAAAGCAGACAGAACAAAAGAATCGCATAGCCCAACTTCGAGCAAGAGAAGCCTCAAACAATATGCCCACCAAGTTGATAGTTTCACCGCTCCAGTCAATCCTCATTCCCATTGTCAATACTGTAGCAATTGACACGATTATATATAGGTTGAGAAGTAAGCAAAGGTTGCTGCCATGAAAATCACAAGATACCCCTTGAAATTCAATGTCCAACGGCGCCGCCAAAGCCTCTACTTCTTGAAGCAGAAGTCCTGGTATTTGAAGACCAGAGGCTTGCTGTGGCCTATCCTGTTATCCAGAAGTTTTTAAGTCCATAATCACCTCGGATCCTTTTGGCATCACCAAGACCTGGGTAGGCTCAGACATATGGGCTTCTTCTGTGACAATCCCCCAGACAACAGGCCAGCTATGGCTGTTGCCCCCATAGACTTCAATGGATTCCACCTTGCTGCTCCTACACTATCTTGATCAACTTACTGTTATTGCACTTTTTCATGCAAATTCCAATTTCTTTTCTGGCACAGTCTCTCCAAATATCGCCGAACTTCCCTACCTCTACGAGCTTGACATAAGTAACAACCTGTTCTCTGGCCCCTTTCCAACAACTGTTCTTGGCATGGAAGGCCTAAAGTTCTTGGAAATTCGCTTCAATTTCTTTACTGGGTCGGTACGGCCACAAATGTTTGCGCAAAACCTCGACTCTCTCTTTCTCAACGACAACAATTTTATGACGATGTTGCCTGATAATCTAGGCAGCACCCACATTCTATATCTTACTTTGGCCAACAGCAAATTCACAGGTCCACTTCCAAAGGGCATTTTCAAAGCGTTTTCCTCTCTAAATGAGGTTCTACTCCTGAACAATCAGCTGACAGGATGTTTGCCTTATCACATAGGCCTTCTGACATTGGCAACAATCAGTTGACGGGTCAGTTACCATTTACATTGGCTTGTCTAGGCAAGGTTGAGCAGCTTAATTTCTCAGGCAACAAATAGTTTAACATGGTGCCAGAGAAGGTCTGCCTGCTTCCAAATTTGGCGAGCTTATCATTGTCTGACAATTTCTTACTCAGGTGGGTCCTTGGTGCAGGATTTTAATTGTGAAAAGCGTGCTTGATATCAGAAACAATTGCATCCCTAGTCTCTCATTCCAAAGATCACTGTTTGACTGCGCTAATTTCTTTGCCCATCCAAAGTTCTGTCCCCATATGCGGCCTCATAATTACTTTTCTTGCAAACCCCTTCTCCACTTCTGGTTCTATGAACCCTGTCTCCTTCACCTTGACTAGTCCCTTTTTTTTTTTTTTTGTGTTTTGGCTTGTGATATGTATTTTGGGATTCTTAAAAATTATCGATATTGTGAATGTGTTGGTCAAAAGAAGAATGAGTTGCAGCATAACACAACTCCACAATTTTTTAGTTTTCCAACTTTCTGTTTTTTTTTTTTTGTATGAACCGAGAGCACTTCGAGAAATTTTGTAATCTAAGAAATATTCTAGCATTAATCATCCTTTTCATTGATCATTAGCTTTTTTATAAATGAAACTTTTTAGTACTATAAATTTAAATTCATAAGCTTGAATCATTACATTAATTTTTGAAAAAATTGTATTTAAATTCAAAATATAAATTTTTAATTTAAATTACAACAAACTTAACAACTAAATTGTTTGGTGAAGAAAATTAATAAAGGATCCTAAATCAACCCCTTTGTTAGTTGTAACTTGATTTTGGATTTGAAAAGCAGCAACACCAGGGGTTATTGCATTGTGTCCTTAATTTTTTTGTTTTGCAACTTTTTGAATCTATCTTTGTAAAGTGATTTAGTTAGAATACCTACTTGTTGCTACTCTATTTAAAAAAATAAAAATATATATTTGATTTGATTATTTTCCTTTACTTTTCTTACAAAGTAAATTTTTAGATAAAAATTTTTAATTCTATCATATTCGTGATGTATTTTGACGTCCATTTCTTATGAATGGATGAAGCAACCTCAAATTCCTCGAAGTTCTCATGATTTTTTTTTTAATTTTATTTTTCAATAATTGGCATTATCCCTTAAGCTCTGAATAACTTGAAACGAAGATTGACTAGTCGATGGAACACCATGCTAAAGAATTATATTTTTTTCCGCCAAAAGGTCTCTAGTCGCCACTAAAATCCCGAAAGCTTGGGACCACTTTTCATCAGAACAAAGTTAAAGCAGGCAAAAGCCGGCATTTGCTCTTGAAAATGGGACACACTCAATTGGATAATTGTCAAGGGAATAAAGGTATTTCCAACATCATAGGGGAGGGAATCCTCTGCCTGTAGATGCCTTGGGAACCCACTAATAAATTTTGTCTCCGCACGCAATCATATTTTGAATTAACGATTTCTCCCAACGTATCCCTCAGACCATGTGGTAATGAGTTCGATTCAGAATATCTGGAAAAATAAAAAATAAAGAAAGAAAAACGAGAGCAATTGTTAAATCCAATTGGCAAAAGAAAAAAAGATGCGGCCAAGTTACAAAAAAGCACATTTCCAACTTAAATTGTAATCATTGTATGAAGTTATAATTCATAAACATCATAAAACAGGCCGGGAACATATACTTAACCAACACGGTAAACCTGTTTAAATCTGGACATTGATCCACGATTAAAGAATTCGTCACTCAGGCTATCGTCAATATCAAGTATCTAAATGCCTTTGAATGCTTTCTAGACGATTAAGAGAATAAACTATTGTAAAAATGGGAGATTATAACCACTGTTAGAAATTTTCTGAGGTTTATCAATGAAGTAAACGTCCAATATGAGTGAAAACAAAAAGCAAAAATAAAAAAGGCGAGACTCAGTTAAAATAAAAATAAAAAATAAAAAAATGAATTTATTTGGTCTAATATTATTTAAGTAAAGAGTCAACAAAGATGAAATTGGAAAGATTTTGCAACAGTTCAGGTATTACTTATTCTCCCATAGAGAAGTAGGAAAAACAAACCGTGGACATTTTTCTGGAATGTGAGAGCATGGCTTGGCAAGAGAGAATAATGAAAACGCATTTGGTTGCAATCACACAATACTCCAAGTGGTTTACAAATTGGAAAACGAGTTGTAGGTCTTTTTTTATTATTATTATGTGTATTGACTCAAATAGCATCACAACTTAATTTTTAAGCACTATACCAGTTTACTTCTCTAATTCGATAATAAGTTTATAACCAACACAAGCAGACAATTTGTGAATCTAAATGCCCATTATCATGTACAATATTGGGAATATGCTGCTGAACATTAACTTTATTAAGAAAAGAAACTATGAAAACAAAAAAAAAAAAAAAGAGGGTCAAAAGGACTATCTTCTCAACTTAATGCAATAAGGATAAATTACTGTGTGTTATTACTAAGCACGAACTAAAAAGACAGCTATAGATTGGTCAAAATCGATAGAGAAATTCAATTTAATTTTAAACATTATAAATTGGACGTCATACCATATATTCAAATAATGGTGTCAGGAATGTGAAAGCAAAAGCAAAAATTCTTTATTATTATTATTATTATTTTGAATGTATTCACATTTAGTATTTTAAATTTTTTTAGCCAGCAGGTTTGGAAGAAGGGTCACAATGGATGGGATTAGCCATTCCCTAGCGCTACAAATGAGAATTGAGATCGATTATTGGCATGGTAAAGGTGCCAATCATACGTACGAAAATTGAACAAAGAAAAAAGCGACACAAGCTAAAGGTAAAAGGTACGATGGGAAATTATATTCTGAAACGGGATACATACTATCGTAACCGTTGATAATAAATTTATAATTTTTATTATTAATTATAATTAAACATTAAATAATTATAATATACAATCAAGAAATTAAATAATGTAACGTAATATATTTTTTTATTGAGAAGAATCTAATATACGCCCCCTGAAAAAAGTAATTGCTACTTACTTTTATTGAGTGCTGTCTGACACGACATATCAAAAGCTAAAACAATGCATGACAGAAGAAGGTGAAATTCCTAAGCCAAAATTCTTTTTTGGTTTCTCTGGTCATTAAGTAACAAATTGGCAACGACAGAGTGTTGCTTTGCCCGTTCTTTCCAGCAAAAAGAGAGGTGCTTTTTTTTTATTATCTTTTATAATTTTAATCTCTTTTTTTATTTTTTTTTTATTTTTTAAGATTTTGTTGCTTCTGAACACCATGGCATTGTAAAGTTTCTCTAAAGTTGGGAGCCATTCACGAGAAAGAAAAAAAAAAAAAACCAAAGAAAGAAAGAAAAGAAATGGGAGGAGCAGGGAAAAAGCAAGTTCCATGACCATATCAACTTTTCTTTTGTGGCAAGGGACAAAATTTCAAAGAGCCTCTATGGCCTTTCGATGTCTTTATCGCAGCGAGGAAGCTTACATGTAAAGCTCTATATGGAAATGATCCTCAAACAAAGAAGCTCTTTCGATCCTTAAATAGGCACCTTGAGCATAGTTTGCAAAATTCTGTAATGCCATGCACTAGATAAATTGATACGAGAACTTAATTTACCGAGTCTTTTAACTTTGTAGACTAATTAGTAGTCACATTAGCCTGCGTTCACCAAATCATTTCAATCTTTGACCAGCTGGTTAAACGGCTCTCGGCTTGACATTTGACAGTACAGCCTGGTTTCCGAAGTTTTTTTCAAATGTTCTCTTCATGTTTATTTTTATTTTTATTTTTGGGTACCGTTGAGTTAATTCTGGATGGGACTAATTATGTTTTTTTTTTTCTTTGCCAAGGGATATGTTTAACATTCTTGTAAAACACAAGCTTTTTTTTTTTGTGTATTATTAGTGATGATTTGCCGAAACCCACTCAGGAAGAAAAGGAAACAATTGAAAAATTTTGGGCAACTTGAAGATTTTCAAGGGTAAGGATCATGAAATCTTTACTTGGTTTTGGAATATCAATGTTTTCCCTATCAAAACTTCAGTTGGATGACAAAGACCAACATATCTCATACATCCTCTGCAATGGTGAGATGACCAAAACGAAGCTTGACGATAGAAATAATGATATTACGAAATCAAGTAATAAAGATTTTGCAATCCTTACTTCATCAGTTTCAAGTCGCTAAGTTATGTTGTCTTCTCCTCGAGTCAAATTTTGGAAGACTACTACTGACGACGATGTGACAAAGCTTGTGTCCCAATGAGAAAGATAAACGTCTTTTGGAAACCATAAAACGTAACGGGTCTCGCCAATTATGGCGGTTATTGGATACGAAACTTCAAATCTATCCATGATAACAAGAGAAATGAAAACTGAGAAAATATACAAAGCCGAATAGAGGACATACCGGAACAGTTACATACAGTTAGAATTTGTTCGAACCAACCCCAAAACAGATAGCACATCAAAAGGAAAAAAAAAACCCTCAAATTATATGTCGCAAGCCAACCTGAGCTCGTATCGTCTGGGCTCCCTCGTTCCTCTAGCATTCCAACTTTGTCGATTGTCATTACATTATGGGCTTCCTTTGAATTTTGGTCCACTGTTTTAGACTGTGTTCTCGATATTGTTTGGGATGGCCTTTTTTTTTTTTTTTTTTAAACGAATGTTTACTTAGCCCGTAACGGTGTACGATGGTCCTGCCGGCTTCCAAGTTTTGTCCTCTTTTCTAAAATTTCACAACGAATGGAAAGAATATTTCCCCTTCGTCAAACTGATGAACGCAGGCCATTGCTTCGTTTTATTAAAAAATACTCATAATTTAATTTTATTTTTCCATTTTATATTCTTAATAAATACTCTTAAATTTATTTTTTTATTTTGTAAAAAATATTCTTAGTTTAATTTTTTTATTTTAATAAAAGATAAATCAAAATATGCTTCTTCCTTAATCTAATATAAATCCGAATGTTGTACAAATCTAATACTAATTTTTAAAGTTCATAATACAAATCACTGATAAAAAGAAATATTGTGACTACAAAATTATGTGAAATATCATGTATAATATATTATATATTTTTTAGATTTCTTTTTAATTATACATGAAGATGAATTGAGTAAATTGCAAAGCATATTAGATTAAATTGAGACTAACTACAATTATTACTTTACATTATATAAGAATCTTTTGAAAAAAAAAAACATTTATTAATATTTATATCCTAATTTTTTTAAAAAAATATTTATTAATGTGAAATACTATTAAATTAAACTGAATAATTAGAAATAATGATAACATACAATGTTAAATTATTTTATATTTATCTCACTATACAAAATTTTTTGATAATAATTAATTGATTAAATAAAATTTTATTTAATTAAGGTTTTCTTTTTGAATGATTTTGTAGTTAAAGTTTGAGTAGTGTAATTTAAGTTTTCAACTATAATTATTATTCTATTTAATATAAAAGTCTTCTAATATTCTTATAACTAAAAAAGAGTTTTCTAAGATATCTAGAATCCAAGAAAAGCAGCTACATAACTAAAATTATGTTGCAATAAAAGAGGAACAGTTTATTTGTTTTCTGTAGTTACAAACAATTAGATATAGATTTATTTTCATTAGATATGTGTACTTTAAATCTATAAATTATGCAGTTTAAATTGAATTCTATGATTTTTAATCCTTAATACACGACCAATCTGTGAGTAACAGTTAATAATTTTTGGCATCCGATTCAATTGTAAACCGTGAGATTTTAGCCGTTGTGATTTTATACTGTTCAGTTTGAAGTTCTAACAGTTATGATAATTAGAGTAGATGGATGAACAACCAAACTAATAGTCAATTCTTGCATTTTTCTTAAATCAAAATACAGACGTTATTTCCCAGACATTTCATCATTGATCCAACAAACAGAAGTTTTGAAAGTTGGGATTTTTGTTTTATCGGTTTCGGCTTCCATGTAGTGGACAAGCACAAAGGACGAACTTCGTCCTAATCAAGGAAGGGACAATGATGATTGCGTCTTTTGAATTTGAAAATTTCAGGTGCTCCATGGAGAAAAAATATTAGAAAAGAAAATCTCAATGGAGCACAACACAACACGACGCAATTCATCGTCTTGGAAGGATGGATTAGAAAGCTCAAAGCAAATCGCACCGCTCTCCCACTGCGAATTGCTTTGAGAACATTGAGCTTCTTTGCGAACATTAATTATGCTGACAAATTAGAACCCATCAAAGAAAAAAACAAATTAGCTATTTTAAGGGATAATACATTTAAGATTTTTAACTTCTAATTGTAGAAAGAAAATATGAAGTTTATAAAAATAAGATAAATAACTATTATATAACTTGTAATATAAAGAATCTCAAGTATAAATAAAATACATAAAAATTGTGGGATAATTGAATGTTAGAATTTCATGTAAAGGAAAGTTAAACCTTAACAACAAAATTGAAGAGCACAAGCCATCAACATTACATCACGAATAAAACAGGCTTCTCAAGAGATTTTTGTCAACCTCATTTCAAGTTTTGAACAATGAGATTTGTCCAAACTCCAACTTTCATGATCAAAGGATATTCGGTTGCATGACATATTCCTATATTACCTAATGATGCGACAATTTCACTTAAAAATCATATAGCAGTGCTACAAGGTCTTGTGCTTTTTTTACATGCAAAATATATTCTCTGAATTATCAAGCCTAAGGATGTACTTAGGATAACTGCTACTGATTGTTGTTATTGTTGCATTATTATTAATTGCTCATTGTTGTTTTCCATTATTATTACTAATTACTTATTGCTATTTTTAATTGTTGTTGGCTATGAATGAAAAAAAGTTTTATATTTGGTTGAATTAATATTACTTATTAGTATTAAAATAATAAAAATTCACTATATGGGATACTGCTTATAAAATTTAGTTGATTTTGTGGAGATTTTATGTATAAATATGTGACTTATTTAATTAAGAAATCTCATATGAAAAGTGAGAAAAAGAAGTAATATTCAAGTAAAAAAAACTTATAAACTCAATTTTCTAAGGTTTTAATTGAGATATGGTGTCAAATTTATGAGTTTGTTAATTACTTAAACTCTGTTAAAAATTATTCTTAGTTTTGGATTCTCATATTTCCAGATAAGTGTCCTCAAAATTGATAGTTTGATAAAGATGGCCGGTGAAGCAAACTTGGCTCATGAATAAGTTTGATTGAGTGGTAATTAACTATTGACACGTTGAAAGATAGTGAATCCAATATGAAAAGGATTCATATTTAAGGGAGCAATTGTTGAGATTTTTAAATATGAACTTATTTTAAACAAATTTTTATTAGAGATGTATTAATTTATAAAAAATCAATTAATGGTAGTTTCATAGATTAAGTACCTTAGGACTTGTTTCATTAAACTATTGTTGATTCTTAAATATTGACTACTATTGCTGATTATTATTACTAATTACTATTAATGATTATTTTTATTAATGAATGAAATAAAATTATAGTGTTGGTTAATTTGACAATATGAATTTATATTAGAATAGTAAAATAATAATTTTGGGTAGTTTACTTTTGTTATATTATAAGATTTTTTTCTAATTTACTTTGTATTCTTTCTTATGTGATAATAAATCTGAAATCAAGTGGTTTTACTTATATTTTTCATTTAATAACAATTTATTTTTAGGGATATGAGCCAAAAACAAAAAAAAAAAAAAAAGGGAAGTTCTTAAAAAGATTGAAAGAAAGAAAAAAAAAACAGAGAAAAGTACCAAGTTGAAAAATGTAAAGGAAAAACCCTTTTTTTTCCATTTAAGGCTAAAAGCTAAAAGCCTAAAATGAATAGAAAAATAAAGAAAATTGGGAGATAAAAGAACATTTTCTTGTTCAAGAAAGAATACATAGTGAAAACATATTATAAAAGGATACTTTAATTAAAAAATATTTATTAATTATTGTTTCTCTTCAAAACAGTGTGTGACTTACTTTTAATATTAGCTATTGTTCAAGGCAAACAATAATCACAAAAATAGTCTGAAAAATTTAACTAAACACCTTTATTCCTTACTTTTTGAAAATAAATAGCAATAGCACTTAAACTTCTTATTTTGACCATAAGATTTCATGTTGTGTTTTGACGATAAAAAAGAATTTAAGTGTTACTAATGTGTTTGTTGAGTGTGATTAGTGGAAATGTTTAATCACACAAACACATAAATATAAAAAAAGCAACACAAGAGAAGTGAGTCAACTTTTAGAAATTGTTTAACATAAATTAGATGATAAGTCATACATGTTTGGAAAACTAGACTTGTCTAGTTTCTAATGTCACTAGTTATGCATTAATTGGAAATGTTTGGAAAAGGTTATGACTTAAATACTAGAGCATGTCAAAGTTGTGAGGACATATTATATCAATAAACTTTCAAAGGATCTTATATACAATTAAAGTTTTTAATGCAAAAGACACTACATAATTTGAAACTTTGCAAAGAAAGTTATGACTAATTTACTAAAAGTAGTGCAAACTATCAAGATGAAAAGAAGTAAAAAAATTAAATAAGATTATGAGCAAAAAGTAAAAAAAAAAAGGAATTTAAATAAAATCATGAAGAAAGAATATCAAAAGATTGTAAAAAAGAAATGAAATAGTTTTAAATGAGATTGAAAAAGATTGTACAAAGAAAGGAAAATAATTAAACATAAAAGGAAATACTTGAATATACTAAAAAGTTCAAAAAAATATAAATTGGTTGACCAAACAAGTCATTGTGGTTGACTATACATGTAAAAAAAATATTATGTTAAAAGTTCAAAAGTTATAGAAATTTTGAGTTATTTAACAAGATTGATTTATTGATTGGACCGATTATTGTGGTCAACCAATATAACAAAAGTGAAAAAGTTAAAGGATTCACAAAGTTTAGATCAATTAATCTAAGCTACCTAGTAATTAGCTAATGTCTTATAAATAGACTTTTCATATTTGGTTCATATTGTAATTTACTTTTTATATGACAATATATACTCAATTACAACAACTAGTAAAACCTAAATATCTATACATTGATGTCTATAACTAAGATTAAGAGTTTTAAACATCTCAAACAAAAAGGAGATATATTTTATTAGATCAAAATAAAGAGAAAATGTGTGCTGCTCTAAAGAGATTAATATTTTGATTTTTTGAGAAAACTTTATGTTCAAAGTCAAATGACCTAAGTATTGTAAGGGTGAGCTTGTACTATATCAATAATTATAGTGTTTAGTAAGTATAGACCAAATCAATAAGCATAGTATTTGGTGTGCTTACATTAAATCAGCAATAGTAGTGTTTGGTGAGTTTAGCACCAGATCAACAAGCAAAATTGTTAGCAAATTTGATCTCGAATTAACAAGTTGAGTTGTGATAGTGGATTAAGAACTCTCAAGGTGGAAACCTTGAAAAGAGGACATCGGTTTAGAAAATAATTAAATTTTTATAAATTTATGTATTTAATTTCTTTTCCTTATTTTTTTATTTTTTAATTGATTATACTGCTTACTTTATTATTTATTATTGATATCTTATTGTTACCTTTTAGAGTTAGAATTAAATATAAGTCGAGCGATGAAATGAAAAAAATTTAATTTACCCTTTTCTTAAGTTGCTTAGGGACCAATACCTACCTTTTCTATTAGTCATTTTCAATCCTACCTATTAACAAACAATAACTTCAAATAAAATTGACTAAACACTTTCATATCTATTATGAAGAAATTGAACAATAACAAGAAGTTTGAAAAGTTAAAACAAACATTCTATAATTATAAATTTTTTTTATATATCTTTAATGTGATTATGTAGTTAGAACTATTAAGTCATTTGATTCGTTGAAACATACCCAAATCATCTTAAATATTTTGATGATACAAAATTTGTAACTTACAATTACTCTAACGTTAAAATAAATTATAAGACTTTAAACTTCAAATTCACCAAAATTAGTTATAAATATAATCACGTGTGCTAAGTAAAATGAATAATATAACTCTTTTTTTTTAAAAAAAAAAACTATACTACATTTTTTTACTTATTATGATGTATGGATATGGAAACAAACAGAGTGACATAAAATTTTTTAAATATGTTTAATAACATTAATATTTTTTTCAACTAATAATTTATAATAATTATCATGTTATTTTGCATTGCAATTAACATTTTGTTAAAAAAAATTTAAAAATATATTACATATATATAATATATTATTTAAGAAATTATAATTCATAATAATCAATTAATTAATAGAATAAATGATACCTATTTTTTATTATTATACTATTTATTAATATGATACATTAATATTTAATATATATATATTAAAAATATATGACATGTAAATTAAAAATATAAAATATGCATATTACTTGATAGTTTGCTACTTTTTTACCGAGTATTGGAAGCACATAGATATCTAAAAATTGAAATAGTTGTTCAAAGGAATATATAAAAAAATATCTTAAATTTTAAATTATTTTACACTTTTATGGAAGTTTTATACATTTTAAATTGGTTCCACATCAATCTTCTTTTAGACAAAAAATAAAAATGTCAAAAATATTAAAAATTATATTTTTATAAAATAAAAGGTATTAATAAATTAATTATTTTTCATATAAAAAATAAATTTTAAATAAAAATTATTAAAAAATTAAAAATTTTAATTATAAAAATTCTTAAAATTTATTTACATATTCTTTTTTCGCAGACCAATATTGACCCAACTCTTTGCAGCCTAGCTGGAACGGAACGATGCAATCTAAATGCCAATCCTACTCAGAAACCAACGGGAATTCAAACACATTGACGATTAAAGTGGGGGTTAGGACTAGGCATTGATCACAACCCCAACCAGCCTTATCGTTCTGACTTATTACGTGGGACTTGCAAACTCTCTTTAGTCAATCATAGACGACCAAAAATTAGATAATCGAAATCCAATTCAGACTTTGAAGCCTTATCTCTCTGGTAAGGCATCATCAACACATCTTCCACAAAAGTGACGTAATATTCTTCGCCCGCCCATTAAAAAAATGCACATAACGTGAGTGGATTGGGAACAAAATAAAGTGGGCAACCATGGAAGACCCACCGTAACAATTTATATATATATATATATATATATATATATATATATATATATATATATATATATATATATATAGAGAGAGAGAGAGAGAGAGAGAGAGAGAGAGAGAGATTTATATTAAATAACAAAAACTCTACTGCTTGCATGATTCAACTTCCAACAAATCCAGAGTTACTACCCTATTATATTCCTGTTTATCGTTTCATTTTGCGAGACAAAGTTCTTCCAGCGGGAAACAAAGGCCAAAAACAAAGGGAATTCAAATGTTAAGTCCACGGGCATTGACTATTTGAGCAACAGCACCAGAGGCCCCGTCTCTTGGACCTGGGAAGAACTTTGCTTCGAGTTCTTTGGTGGGTGCTAAGAGGATTCAAGAATTGGAGGAGCATCGGCGGCATTGGTGCTTGGGAAAGAATGGTTGTGTTCGCCTTCATAGGTGACAATCACCATCATTGGATCATCCACTGCACGCTCTACATGCTTGCGTGCAGGGCAGCCCCTCATGCTACTGCACTTGTAATATCCCCTGGGAAATCGAAACAATTACAAGAAAAATCAGTTATGTACTAAAGCCAATTGGACGGACTGACTTGACCAATAAATACTTTGATCGATTCAATTGATAATTAACCAGAGTCAAAAAGATTCAAACAACGGTGGAGGAAACATAAAAGATAGCAGGTAATGGTGAGGACCTTGGATGAGGAGAACCTTTGATTGGCTTTTGGCCATACTTTCTCCAGGAATACTCATCAGGTGGAATATCAGCCATCTTGTTACTAATTGCAGGCACCTTGACTACTGTTTTCGTTCTTGTTTTCCTGCTGAATTCAATCAACACAGGTTAATTCAAGTCTTCAAAGAATTTCAATGAAGAAATAATCAAAGCTTGACCAAACCCAAAAGCAAAATTTGATAAATTAGACATTTCAATTACGAACCTTTTACGGGAGCAGTGGCAGCGACCAGAAGAAGAGCCACACTTGAGAGCAGCATCATCCATGGAATTACACTTTCTTTTGAGCGAAGAAGAAGAGAGAGGGGGTCTACCAGAAGATGAGACGGGTAGGGGATGGCTCAACTGAAAACCAGAAGACATAGAACGCTGTACACTAGTTTCCCCTGTTAGAGAAGACATGAAGGAAGTGGCAGCAGAAATTGACGGGGCATTAGGAAATTTGATCGTAGCAGGCCTTTCATTTCTCTCAGAAATCCCATTTTTAGTGCCCGCTGGCGGACCCGAAGCCTTCTGTTGTTGGTGTTGGTTACTGTGCGGCAGTGGAGGGAGACGATGAACAGGCGTAGGATGATAGACCTTGAAAGCGGAGACTGCAGCCTCTGTGGGCTGAGAATTAGCTATTTGAACAGAAGCAGCAACATGCTCTTGAGCTTGTTCTTTCTGTTCTGGCCGCTCATCTTGCTTCTGCTGAGGCACAGGCGACGGCGACGGCGGCTGCTGCTGCTGTTGAGAAGGAAGGGAGGCCACGGGGGCCCTTCTAAAGCGAGCGTGGCCGGTTCTGGTAGTCCGGCCCAGCAAAGAAATGACCTTTTTGAAGTTGTTAACAGCCACATCCGTGACGGCCTCGATGTTATCGCTTCCAATACTGCAGCTTGAAGAGGATGGCAAATCTCGGTAATATTGTTGCTGCGGCTGCGGCTGTTGTTTGAGCAGCTTCATGAGCTCTTCAACGCTTTGGATTCCAGCAGTTGCGGCTTCCCTCACAGCATTTTCTTGTAGTTTTGCTGCAAAACTATCACCAGAAAACCCCATCATCAGATCCACAGCCATCTCTTTAGAAGCATACAAAGATCCTATTGTAATAATACTAATAATCTATGAAGCTCTCTGCTTTCACTCTGTTTAGACAGACAGAGGGACAGAGAGATGATATATATACAAACACAAAATATAGGAGGACTCGTAATAAGCGGGGGGAATAGATTGTAAGGAGCAACAGAACACAAGACAGAAGGAAAAAAACCGATGAAAGAAGGAAGCAAGGAAAGGAAGAGGCCCAACAAAAACAATTAAAAAATAATAATAATAAAATAAGGTGAAGTTGAACAATTGAGGACGAACGTGGAAGGAAAGATTGACGACGATGATGATGACGATGAAAGGGACAAGGCGGAGGGGATGGGAGTCAAAGCTAGGGGTCCCCTCTTTTCTCTCGATGCGAGCCATTTCATTAGAGGTGACAGAGAGCAGTCGTTTGCGTTTCTTGAATTCCATGCCGTCAAAAGCCATGACCAAATGGGTTCCTACCACGTCGCATATGCTGTCAGAAATATTGACCGCTTCTTAGTGGGGTCCAGAATTACTGGTTGGAGACCGCGTTTAATGAAGAGAGAAAGGAAGGAAAACGCGAGCGATAGGGTCAAAAGGAGTTGCGAATTGTACCGTTGGACTCGTGACTCGGTAAATTGGTTTTGAGAGGGAGAGAGAGAGAGAGGAAAGGCTTTGCTGGTGCAACGAGGAAGAGTTGACCTCCACCAGCTTTCAAATGCCAAAAATTACATAAAACTATAGCAAGGGAAGCGTGGTAGGTGGGCCCGCGAGGACGGTTCGTCTTTAACAGCATCCCAAGAAGCTGCCTCGAAGTCTCAAAGCCTTTTTCAGAGGACAAAAGGCCATTGTAAAACGAATAATATTACTTAGGAATCGAATATAAAACTGAAAAATTAAAATTATACGGGACAAGAGGAGCTCTGTGTCCCATTTATCATGTTGTTTGATCATGTAATAGTTGTGTGTGTGTGTGTCTGTGTGTGGGTGGATGGGTGGGTGGGTGTGGACACGCATTTTTGCTTTATAACTTCTGTTTGCAAATACATATTTTCAGCTCATGCGGTCACGCGTCTGACCTTCTTATTCGTCCATTAGTGTGCCTCTAATCTTAAGCGCGTCTAGTTTTCCAATCTTAAAAAAAAAAAAAAAAAAAAAAAAAAACTTTTTTGAATTTCGGAAATTGCTTCCTATGGCACATTCGATAAAACAAACGGTAATGGCAGACCATTTCCTGGAATGTTTCATATCCATCGATGCTCAAGTATTCTAGGATACATCATAAAGATTAAAAAAAAATTAATTTTTTTTTTTAGTTAGCACCCATCTTTGTGTAGTCAGTAAAAACTAAAATTTAAATTTTATGCATAAAATTAAAATAATTCTATCACTAAATTTTATATTTAATAACCAATATTATTGCAAGAGATTAAATTATATTTAGATGTATCTATTAGAGAAATCTTGATATTTATATCATAAAAATATCATCAAGAATATCATTTAGATAGTTATAAGTCTACCTCCCTTATTAATTATTAACTTAATTTACTACAAGAGGAAAGTTCTAGAAGGAAAATTAAGTCTTTTTAATTTTTCACGAAATGAAGAAAGTTTAGTATAAATCCCAGTATGGCATATGAAGGAAACGAGCCGGCTGATGCTTACGGCAGGTGGACTCTGAGATAAGACCATGAGCATAGAAATATGAAAATCAAAAACAAGCAAAGAACCAAATCCACGACGGGGAGAAAAAGTCTAAAGTCTAACGTCTTAAGTCTATAAGCACATCTTTTTAGGTAAAACAGTCACAAAAAAAAAAACAGAGCTGTATCTCTTGGAGATATCTGATTCGCGCTGAAGAGACACGTGATATTAGCGTTGTTTCCACCATGCCACAATTTAAAAAATTACGTCACCGTTAATTTGAACAATAACTAATTGTTTAGATTAACGAAAAAAAATAATCACAGCAATAAAAGAAAACATACTTTCAAGATCAAAATATTTTGTGATAACAATAATATTCAAATACTATAAATAATTTTCTTATCCTTAATATTTTAAAAGGTGTATTGATTTATATAAAGACAAAAATAATAATATTTAATTTTTTTATATTCATTAAATCATTTATTGATACTTGATAATAAATAATTTAAATTTATTAAACTTTTAATAAATCACATATAAATCTCTCAAATATACATTTCATCCATATATTACTATTTTTCTTCTAATTCTCATTATTTTTGTTCATTGATTTAAATATTAAAATATTAACATCAAACTCATGTTTAATTTTTTTAGTCTCTTTCTATTTTACATATATTCATCTCAATTATTATTAATATATTATTTATAACTTTAATGATTCTTATCAAAAGTGATTGTGTGTCCAAACAAATCTATCTTATATTTTTTCATAAAAAATATTAATTTTTATCTAAAATTTGTTGAACTACTTAAAAATCAACGAAAATGATTCACAATAAACAACCAAATATTGAAGAATATACAATAAAGAAAAAAGAGATCAATGAAATTACTCATTCAAACCACCCAAAAGGTGTGTCAAGAGAATATGCAAACAAATAAGAGGCTTATAAATCTTCAGTAGGTGTTGTGATCAACAACATTGCTAATAAATGACACGTGAAAGATTTAATAATGGTCGAGCATATAAACCTTTTGATAGTCTTAACATCTTCTGGCCTCCTACTAATGTGTCATTCCCATGGAGGTATAAATGGACGCCTCCTAAGTTATCTAATATGGGGTTTTAGCACTAATGTTATCAAAGTTAGCTCATAGAAAGAACATTAATTTTAGATTAGGTCATTCCCAACCTCTTTATAGTGGGTGGACAATAAGGATATGTAGATTGATATATAAAGAGTCTGATGATATGCATTTCGATCATTGTCATATAGCAACTATCAAGGAAGAATAAGAGCAAGAGAAAAAAAGAATCAAAGGCAAAGGAAAATAGAGAAACAAAATGAGAAAGAGGAAGGGAGAGAGTAAAGAATAGACAAAGAATTTGAAGATTTGATTTTTTAATAGAATTAGCATACATTATCCATAACTCTCTTTCCTTCATATATTGGTGTAAGGGAATCTTCTCAATTACTACAACTAACCCAAAATAACGATAGTAACCATAACTATCTTAACAGTTATAACAACATTTTACTACTACAGTAATATCTTACCAAGCAACTCCTTTAGTAAGGTTTCAAAATATAACTAGTTTAGGTCATAACAACTTCTCCCCATTAAAGTTCCTTATCCTAAAGAATCAATAAAAGTTAAAATTTAGAAAATGAGACTAAATAAATGAGAGATATTTTATATTGCTTCCTTTATGGTCATATTGGCCTAATAAATTAGTACTTAAGTTATATTCTTCCTCTACACAATTCATTAACTAAAAATGACAATGAACTTTATCTTAAATTAGTCATCCTTTACCACCAAAGGAAGCTACTAAGATGCAATAACACTTGTTTTCACAAATTTCTTGAGTAATAAGATAAGGAAGAATCAAAGAATTTCACTATGTTTTGATAATTGTAATTTGTAAGCAATTGACCTTATATTCTCAATTACCTTGAATAGTTTAGAGAAATTAAAAGCCAATTTTAAATTATTACAAACAATAACAAAAACTTACTTGTAAGGTTGTAATTTAAGAAATACCCTATCACCAACTTTGAAAAACCTTTTTATTCTTTTTCTATCAACATAGAACTTTATTTTTTGTTAGGACTGCTACAATTGTTCATTGAGTAACAAAGATAACACCTGTTAATCTTTAAAGAATTTAGCCAAAGAATTCATTTTTATGCCAAGTGTTGACAAAGAAATTGAAGTGGGGAAGACTGTATCCATATAATACTTTAAGCAATCATCTTAATAGCTAAATGATACATAATGTTGTACCACCATTTGGCTAATGTTAGCCACCAAAATTAGTAATGGAGATGCAAGACATACATGCACTAAAGATACTTTTCCACACAACAATTTAATCTCTCTGATTACCCATCACTTTATAAGTGATAAGCAATTCTAAAATATAATGTCATTCCCTTTAATTTGACAATTTCTTGCCATAATTGACATGCCAAAATTTTGTTACAATCAAACATAATTGTTAGGAGAAGACCACAAAGCTTGAAAAACTTATCAAAGAATAACCTTACAATTCAAAAGGTAATGAAAGAGTGTTTCAAACGTAAAAAATGAGACAATTTTCTAATCAGGTTGATAACCACAAAAATCACTACTCCACCTTAAAAAATTGGCAATCCTTTTATAAGACCTATGATAATATGACACCAAACTTGCTTTAAAATTAGAAGAGGTTGCAACAAATCTGATAGGGTACATTTTATATTTTTCAACATTGGCAAACTTCATAAGCTTGCACTTATTGTTTAACTATCTTCTTTATACATAGCCAATAAAAGTATTGCTTTAATCTCTCATTTGTTGCTTAAACCCTTGAATGGCCATCGACTGTCAAGTCATACATAACTTTAATTAATTGGACTCACAAGTCCTTTTTTCTCCTAACATACATCCTATCCTTTTCTCCATAAAATGGCTTATAGACAAATGAACTTAGACAGGGAAACATCTATCCTTGTGGATGCTACAATAGCCTGTATTACTAATGCATCCCCTTTATAACTTTTCTCAATGTCCTCTAACCATTTAGGAACCATTATAAACAAAAAAAAAACAAAAATAACAACAATTGACTTTATTTTGATAAGATAATGTACCTGTTTCCTTATTTTCAATTCCTTTGTTATAGTGAATAATGTAATCATGTCCTAATAGCGTGGTAATACCCTTCTGTTGCATATATATGTGTATATGCTACTACAAGAGGTGTTTGATGCTTTCTTATTAGTCTCAAGGATAAACTGCTACCTTTCCACATAATGTTGCTATTTGGTAATCATCATAATCATTATTGACAGTTCTTTCTCATCCATTGAGAGGCTTATGCTTTTGGCATTGAACATTTTGCTTAAATAATCCATATAGTGTCTACCTTATATAAAAATGACATCTATACTTGCATCACATGCATTTGTCTCAATCAAAAAGGTGTTAATAAAATTAAGTAAAGCTAAAATAGAGGCTTGAAACATAGTATTTTGAGTTGTTTAAATGTTGCATATGTTACTCGATTATACCTAACGTTGTCCTTTGTCAACAAATCTGTGAGTGACTTGCTTATGATCTTGTAATGCCTAATAAATTTATGATAATACCCAATGAAATCATGAAATCCTTAAAGGCTCTTAACAAATGTAAAGATAGGCTAAGAATTAAATGTCATAATTTTAGAGGGACTAGGGATAACTGTGTCAATCATTGTCATATGCCCTGGATAATTAATATATAGTTATCCAAATGAACATTTTATTGTTTTTGTATACAATTGGTTTTTCCAAAGTACCAGTAGAACCTACCATAGGTGTTCAATATGGTTAGTCGTATTATAATTATGAACAAGAATATCATTAAAAAATACCATAACATATTTGTGTAATAAGAGAATAAAAATATGGTTCATTAGTGTTTAAAATCTTGTTGATGCATTTGTCAATCTAAATAACATTACTTTAAACTTGTAATGTCTTAATGTGATTGGAAAGTTGTTTTAACCATATCTTCCTCTTTAACATCAATTTGGTGGTACCTTGCTCACAAATCAAGCTTAAAGAAAATCTGTGTTGTTTACAGCTCATCTAATAAGTGGTCAATGATGAGAATTAGAATCTTGTCCTTTACCATAATGACATTTAAATAATAGTAATTAACACAAAATGGACAACATTACCAACAATCCAAATGGACTATTATTGATCTAGATAATTTAAGAGTCAAGCATATTTTGAACCTATTTTTCAATTTTAACTTTGAGATGATAAGAATATTAATACAACTTGATGTTCATTGGTGATGCTTTGGTTATTAAGGGACTTTGATGATCTTGCTCATTGAACAGAGGTAATGAGCATGGTTGATTGAATACATTTTAAAATTTTCCAATTATCACTTGAAGCTAGTACACTAGCCTAGGTTGAAATAAAGATAGCTACAAAGAAATGGGCATGAGTGCCTAGACTAGTTTTTTTTTTAAAAAAAAAGATTATATAATTTCTTTTTAGATACAATTGGAGATCTAATATCCTTGGCTTAACTTCTCTATATAATAGGTTACCCATCACATGTAAAAGAAAAGGTAATATTTTTATAATCTAAGACCAATAAGTTATAAATCTTTAACTAATCCACCATAACCACAACATTACAAGCACCAAAGGAATTATTAAGACTTCCATTTTAAATACGTGCCCTTACATTCTCCAAGTAAACATTGGGCATTTCTCCAAACAAATTAATGTTTCAATATTGTCCATTTTTACCTTTATAAGAATGATGATTTGTATCTCACAATTAATGACTCTTGATATTTGGCTATTCAAAAAACTATGAGTGCTTGTAACATTAATTAGCACTACTAACAACTTATAATCTACAAACCTTAACAACTTAAAAGCACTATGATTATAACTGTTAGTAATAAGGCTGCTCAAAATTTTGTTAGAATTAGTTTCAAATGATTTTATTATTGGTTATTTCTATTTATTTGCCTCACTGACATTTTATTCTTAATGTCCTTTAATCAAATAAATTTGCTTCTTTTGACTAATGTCTATAAGTATATTTTTCTCCATATTATGAGTAGTTTCTTACTCATTAGAATTCCTCTTATAATTTTTGTTCTAGTTTGGCCATCATAAATTTCTAGAAATTAATGTTGAACCTAGTTGTTGAATAAAAAGTAGGATTTGATGATTTATAAGTTTTGATTATCTATTTTTCTTAGTTTCTATTCTTGTAGTATTGCAATCTTATAAACCTCCTCTAGTATCTTAGGCTTTATTATATTCTCGATTGATCAAATTTCATCACTTAAACCATTAGGGAAAATAGAGACCAAGAATTATTACTTGAGTGTTGGGTTACTTATCAAAAGAAATGAATGAAACTCTACAAAATGCTCTTAATAGTTCAAAATTGTCCCTGTTTGTTATAGCTTATACATCTCCTTAATTATCAATAGAAGTGAAAGGTCTCTAAAAAGGTGACACATGTCTATTTAGAATACAAACCAAATGATTATAATTTTAGTTAAGACTTATCCTTAAAACCACTTGTTTGCCTTTTCATTAAGATACATGGCAATTATCTCTAGTTTGGACTTTTATGTTATATTGTACATTTGGAAGAAATAATCATAATTTTGAAGCCACCCTTTGGGTTTTCTTATTCAAAACATTGTAGCTTGACTTTTAGGTGGTTTTTACACCAGGGAATTACTATAATAAGCAGTTTGTGTACTCTCAAAGCTACTATTCTTAGAATTTATAGGTTGTATTTACAACAATAGCACGATCTCTTAAGTAGACCCATAAAAAGTGTTTTAATAACTATACCATTTTCATTAGATTATGATACTTCTATCATCTCTATGGTTTGCTTCAATGACATTTGCATTTTAAAATGGAAGTAGTCTTAAAGCTATCTAAAAGATGCTTAGATCTTTAAAATGAAATTATCCATTTGAAGTAAGAGTGAGTCCAATGTATATAATTTCTTCATCACCACTTGAGGCTATTAATCATGCTTTTTCATATGTTTGTCGATTATGCTTAGCTAAGCATTTTTAGCCATAATTACTTCTCATTTATTAGCTAGAGTGGAGCAAAAATAACTATTAGATTAGTGCTCTGATACTAGATATAGCCACCATCAAAGAAGAATAAAAGAAAAAGAAGAATTGAGGGCAAAAGAGAGAAAAGAATGACAAGAGAATTTAGAGATTTGATTTCTTAATATAATTGGCATACCTTATTCACAACTATTTGT
The DNA here is from genome assembly GCA_021464305.1 of Kandelia obovata. NCBI lineage: Eukaryota > Viridiplantae > Streptophyta > Magnoliopsida > Malpighiales > Rhizophoraceae > Kandelia > Kandelia obovata. The sequence goes on along the minus strand of CM038477.1, from coordinate 6,088,392 downwards.
ACCTCATATATTAGTTTAAAGGAATCTTCTCAACTACTGCCACTAACCCACAATGATAATAGTAACCATAACTATCTTAACAATCATAATGACCTTCTACAATTACAATTATGGTTTATTTAACTCCTTATTAAGTAAGGCCTCATGTCATAATTGTGTTGGGTTATAACAAGTCGTTTGTTCACCAATTGGAAAATAACAACCTTAACTAAGTAAGTGGAATCTTTAGTGTCTTCAGTGCTTTTTAGATGCCAAATTAATGCATGGACGATGGAACTTATTGTTCAATGTCTAGTGGTTTATGGAAAGACCATCTTGAGCAATCCCATTAAAGGATCATCATTTGCTTACAGTGACCTAGTGGCAATCTAGTAATCATTAATGGCAATCTATTAATGATCAGTTAGGCATAAAAATATACCATCAACATTTAAGTCCCACCATTTCGGTATTGTCATACCTTTCTATTTTTGATATTATTATTGAATTGATTAAATTGTTAAAGTATGCACACATATATATTTATCTCTATAAACCAATACTTTATTTGTATTTATTGGTTAATAATTATTTTTTCTTTCATACTTAAGTTTGATTTTAATTATAATACATGTCATATAACAATGAACAATTACTATTTCTTGTCATGCTAAATTGATTATGCATAATTACGCTATAAATAATTTGAATTTTTAAGCTAATGGATCATTTCATTTACAATATGTTTGAAGAGAGAAGTTTAGTGACTTGACTCTTTGTATGCTTACTATTTAATTTATTACTCTATTAAATATGTTGTTAATGCTACTAACAGTCAACCTAAGTTGTTTTCCTTTAAATTATATAATTTTGTATCTCAGTATGTTAACTTCTTATAGTGAATTCAAAAGCTATAAAGGAAGCATACGAGTATCTTGCTTAGTAAATGGAGCATTAGGTAGTTCATCTAACACTTAATTATCACCTTAAAAGCTCTTAAACACCCATTTGCAGTATATCTCTAAAGGTAGCAACACCAATTTTTACATATGAATTTATAATATATATACACTTTATTTCTAATAACAATCCACAAGATACAATAGTAGGGATATTCACACAATTCTTTAATGAAACTAGAGTTACTAATGGTTGGTCAATAATAGTGGTTACCCTTCAATGAAGCCCTCTACACAATTGCCCTTAAAGATGCCAGTGGTTGTCATCTCTAAAAAAAAAAACAGAAAAAAAAGTCTTACAACAATCACTAGTTATGATGATGCTTTTGTTAGGTCATCTTAAATTTAAATTGAGCATAATGCTTGGTGTTTAATTTTTTTATATTTTATGAATATTATGTTTTACATTGATAATTTGCTTAAATTGCTTTCTTATTAATTGCTCTATCTCATAGTTCAGTCCAGTCGCTCAAAGTAAGCTTACTACATCAATACCTAATGTTAAAGCTTCTAAGCTTTTTTATACTAGTTACACAACATAAAAGGGATCAGCTTTTAGTCTCCCTTATGCTAGCTTATCATATTTGGAGAGATACATGCTTCCCAATTCCTTTACACGAGCTTTGGCTTTATAAGCCCAAGCTCCCTCTTCGCAAACTTTCAACCTTTGGCTTTACAACCCTTAAGCTCTTAAAATCCCATTTGACAGGCTGTTGAGCTCTCATTTAATAAGTTCATAAGCTCTCATTTCATGAACTTGTGAGCTCCCTTATAATGAGCCTTTAGGCGTTAACTTCACTAGCTTTTAAACTTCTTTTTCACAAGTTTTAAAGCTTTGACTTCTCAAGCCTCCAAGCTCCCTCTTCACAAACTTTCAAGCTAATTTACATAAGATATTAGGTTTTCTTTTCATAAGATCCTCAACTTTAGCTTACATGTCATCTCTCAAGCTTTTAAGTTCAAACTATTTTTTAAAGGTCTTGTGATAAAGATTAAATTAGGTCTACTAAGCCTTTCATTCTGATTTCTCTTATGTTTACTATCATATAGGCTTATTTTGGGTTTTACACACACTATATCCTTTTACAAGCCCTTTAGCCCTTACATTAACATCTAATAACAATAAGACTTACTTTATTGGGTACTTCTCTATGCATTATAAATAGGAAAACCCTTGACTACCACTCAGTGAGTCACATATAAGTCTAAAAAATACATCTTATCCATACATCACTCATCTTCTCTTTATTTTTATTATTTTCCTTTACTAACTTAACATTAGAGTTTTAACACTAAGTTTACACCTAACATGCCTTAACTTCCCTCTTTTTTGCAAGTTTTGGTCTCAATTATTAAGTCCATTATCTATAACTTTGATCATTCTCATTAATACTTTTTGATTACGTTTCTTAAGATGAATCTTCGTTGGATTTACTTTTTTTTTATATATAAAAAAAAGATTATGTAACCAAATCTAAAATTAGCATGATAAGATACAAAGAAAAAAAAATGTAAAAGCTTCATAGTTAACATAAAACTTTAGACATACAAAGCATAATTTAATAACAAAAAAAAAAAGAATAATTTGTTTGATAATGGATAAATTAAAGGAATTTTAATTTAATTTGAAAGTTAATCTTGTAAATATTGGTACAAAAATTGGGGTACATTGAAAATTTAAAAAAAAATACTTAGAAGTTATTTATTCACTATTACTTTTTTTAAGTAAAATTTATATTTACTAATTTGTAATAAAGATTTATTTTTATAAGATAAAATAAAATACACTTAAATACATATTATAATACTAAAATTAAAATTTAAGGAAGTTAGTGTATTTTTATAATTATCCTTTAAATAATATTATTATAAATAAAATATCTTTACTACAATAAAAAATTTATAAAAAAAATAAAATTTTAATATATTCAATAAATATTGAAATCGATATTTATGAAAATAAGTTAATGAGAACAGTAAATGACCGTGAGTTTGAATCTCCGAAGACACCATCAATATCCCTCCCGAACGAGAATCATTAGCCGCTTGACCATGCTTAAAGATTTCATATTCAAGTTTTAAGTAGGTGGTTGGGATATTCGTGAAGTAAAGCTGAAAGCGATTAAATTGGAAGTTATTATTAAATTATTATTTTTTTTTAAAAAAAACGTAGTACATCATTGTGTTAATTGTCGGTGAAGAATGAGAGAATATGTGAATCTATTGGCTTTTATTGGGTATACAACACAAATAAGTTCAAACAATTATATGAAAATTAACAAGATAACAATTTGGAGGGCTTAAATTCGTTCTTATCAACGGTGGCTTGCAAAATCAATAAAAAAAAAAAAAAAGTAAATCATTGGGAAGGATCCCTGACATTCTTCGCTTGGCATTGGCGAAAGTACCCAGGAGATCGTTTTCTAGGTGAACTTTAATTAGATGGTTAAACAGACCCACCACAGCTAAAGTTATATATATATTTTATTTTGGACTAATTGCATTTATGTAGTAGTCTTTTCCCACATGAATGTCGATTTCCAAGACATTGCAATAGCAGATATCCTTTTCTAGGCTAATATCTTTTTTAATCCTTAACGAGGCATGGCAAAAAAGAAAAACAATACTGTGTGGTTAGAAAATTCGCATGCAAGGCAAATCTAAAACTCACAGGGCTACACTAATAAGTTTTTAATTTGATAGTATTGAAGTTATTTTTAAAATTAAAAATTTCAAATTTCAATCTTAATTAATACTAATTAAATTTATGAATAAAAAATAAAAAATCACAAAGGCACATGTCTCTATCGGTGCTGGGAACTTGGAAACAATAGGCCGATTGCCCATTATACGGAAAATGATTTGAGTTAATTCAATGGGCCGATCGATGACACCTGGGCCTGATCTGGTATTGAGCTTCATGTGCATCAGTGTAGCGGCTTACTCCTCGACAGAGTTGCGCATCGAATCAATCAAACATTAGAAATGATTGGTTTCCTCTGTGGGCCTCGGCTTAATCTTGTAAGGCGGGGGGGGGGACTGGTGGATTGGTTTCCGTCGTTGCTGAGACGACAAAAAAAAAAAAAAACTGTAATGTGCTAAATAGATTTAGTATTTGTAAAGTGGGGAATTTGACAATTAACATTATACTTAAAATAAATATGAAAATAATTTTAATGATAACTCTTAAAATTTAACATTATGCATCAATTTTATTTTTTTGTGTTTTTGTTGGTAAAAATAATAAATATTCAAAAGGTGTTAATGAGTATCAATTTATAGTGAAAAAAAAATAGAAATAAATAGTCTTAATTAAAAATATTAGTATCAATTTTATAATTTGCATATCCTTTGACCAAAGGATTACAACTCAAAATATTTAATAAACACATTAAAAAAATGGGTAGTATTGGACTTCATTTGTATTATTGTATCGTGATTCAATAAAGTTTATATAATTGATACTTTGCACTCGCTTATATGTATTTTTGATATGTATTTTTTTTATCTTTTATTAGCATACATAATTAATAATATTAATATGAATAATCTTATAATAAACACATTAAAGTTAGATAATTATCATTAACTTCAAAATCATGTGAAGTTAAAAGTTAGTGTCATAGTATATGAAAATAATTCTATTGAGAAAATAACATACTATTGTCATGAATTACATTGATATTTTAACTTAATAACAATATAATGTTATAATCAATGTAAGAAGGGTTTAAGTATAATAATTTGTGCACATTACTCTCTTCTTATAAAATAATAAAAGTAATATCACATGTGACAAGTAGGAAAAAGTAAATCAAATAGTCTTACATAATACTTAAAGATATTTTTATTAAATATTAATTTATTTGAAAAAATTATAAATGATTTAGTAAGTAATTTAAATTCTTAAATATTTGTGGTTAATAAAAAAAAAATATAACTTTAAAACTCTTATTAGATCAAAAACATGATTCTTTACAAGTTTTATAAGAGAAAACTCTTAAAATCTATAAATAAAAGTTTAATTGTCTATTTACCCATTATTTCAATAAAACGTTATCAATATTAACAAAATTCCATAATATAATAATAATTAAAAAAATATGTTTTTTCCATCATTAAAAAAAAAGGATAACAAAGATAAATCATACTACATTAATTTTTTTCATTAAAGTTTTTTTAAGTACTATATATATTGAGGTAAGTTCTCTTTAGAGTTATGTGAAAAAGTATAAAATTCTAAGATCTATTATTAAATTTATTTTATACCTTATTGTTTTATGCATAAACATAATATTAAGTATATAATACATTTTAGCCTTTATTATTATAATTGCATAAGTAAGAATCAATTTGGTAATTGCAGATAGGCCTTCACTATCTTATTGGATTTTGAAATATAAGTTGTGCAATTAAAGAATTTCACATTAAATGTGAGAAAAAAGGGGTAAGTAAAATATAAGTGAAAAAAATATAAACCTAATGCATTTACATTTTAAATTGAGGTAAGACCACAATTCTGTTACTTACTTAAACCCTACTTTGATTTCTCCCCAATTTTGGATTTCATGTTTCCTAATAAATGATATCAAAACTGATAGTTCGACAAATGATGAATATAGACAATACATGTTTCTTATAATTGTTACCTTAATAAGAAAAGGAAAGATGAATTATATTCACTAAGAGTAAGATTCAAGTGAAGTGTTAAGGTTTGACTCCATAATAAAAATATTAATATGTGTGCACTTAAACATGGCTCTAGAAGTATGGCAAATACACTCCAAATTAGGTGAAGTAAGGTTAGGTTACAAGTGAGTTTGGTGGAATGATAATGGATTCTTGGTGTATTCAAGGAGAATAAGCTCAATGTAAAATAAATTCATATTTAAGAAGAAGATTGTTAAGTTTTGAAGTGTAAGTTATGTGATTAAAGAATCTTACATTGAAAGTGAGATTAAGAAGTAAATAATATATAAGTAAAAAGAATTCATAAACTCAATATGTAAAGGTTTTAAGTTGGAATATGGTGTCAAACTCACAAGTCTGTCACTTATTTAGATTATGCTCAAATTTATCCTCAATTTTGGGCTCTCACATTTCCTAACACAACCCACTTTGAAACTAGATCAAAAGTCAATAACTTAAAGTTCTCTTTTATGTGTTTTTACTATGTTAGTTATTGTCATTTTTATAAGTGTTAAAAGTAATTAATGGCAAACATTGGATATAAAATGGAAGCGTATTAGGTTAAGATGAGGGAGTTATAGAAAGGTAATGAATAATTTCATTCTCCAATATCATTTTTCTTATTGAATATATCAAAAAATTTTCAACTAAAAAATAAAAGATCATGTTTATTATTGGTCTCACGACAACACAATATAGGAGTGATTTAGTAAAACAAAAAACTTGTACTTAAATCATAAATCATGTGCAAGTAAAAAATCAAATACAATATGAATAAATAAAAGTTATTGTGCATGTTTATGAAAAATATATAAGGAGTTCAAGAGATAGAGAGATCAACAAAAGAGATTTATAGTGGTTTGATTTATCTTTAAGTCTGCGTCCACTCTTTAAACTCTTCCTTAAATATTTCACAATTCACTATCTCAATCTTCCTCACGGGTGAAGATTAATTTCTTTATAACTTTGGTCACTTGACTAATACCACATTAGAGCACTCTAGCTCACTTTCTCAACTTTTAGAGCATACTTACTCTCTTTCTCAACATTTAAAGCACACTTCTTCTTTTTGTTAACTCTTAAAGCACACTTGTTCTTCTCACTTTTTCATAATGAGTATTTAAACTCTTACATAAGATATTTCTCTTGTTTTTTCTCTTCTTAAACTTGGATTACTTATAATAAAATGAGAAAAATATTTTTATAGATGTTGTACAAAATGAATTCATATAGCCTTTACACTCTTCTAATTGTTATTTGTAGTAAAAAAACAAAAAAATGATTTGTAATATTTGGCTAAAATTGGAAATTTTTGTTTGATTTTTTGATTAATTTTTAACATAAATAGATTTGATAAGTAATAATCTTAAAATTTTCAAATTTAATGTTAGAGCTTTTAAAAATGTTTACATGAGTTTTCCAACAAAAAATTTTTGAAAATGTGCTAAATCTTTATATTTTTTATTCAATGTTTTCTTTCTTAAGGGAAATCAAATTTTCAACAAAGATAGTTTCCATAGATGGATCATTTTGAATTATTGCAAGTTGGAAAATTTTTCTAACACCAAATCTAATAAGGGATTGAACCCTAACTCCAAAAAAGACACGACTTAAGTACCCAACGCACATAAGGAATCAAAGATGAACCAGGAAAGCTAAACCAAAGTTAAATGACACAAACCCTAGACCCAACATTCGAAGGAACACAAACCTAAGGTATTTAAAAAGAATATGAACACCACACTTGAGAACAAAAAGGAAATGGGAGGAACGCCACAAAAAAAAAGTACCTCTTGATAAGTTCTTTAGTTCTCAAAAGAACCGAGGGAGAACATCCGTACTTTTTATTTCACTCAAAGTTGTATATCCTTCAGAGCGTACAAGGGGTGCCTATTTATAGGCAACGATAGCAATTCTAAAGAGACACAAATTCCTACTTAGGACAAATTCTTAGTTTGAGAAATTTCTAACAATGGAAAAATTCCACAACAGAAAATAAACTCCTATTTAGGAGTGAGTGCTATTACTTATTATGGGTCATCAAGTATTCCAATCATATTGATTAGGCCTATACTCTTTGTCAAACTTGAATTCGTAACATTTGAAACTTGGTTAACCTCAATCAGCCCATTTAATGCTTCTTTAATTGTTTTGGCTCTAACTCGTGTTATTGGGCTTTTTGGAATGTAAAATGGATCTCTTGTATCCACTGAAGCTCTAACTTGTGTTATTGGACCTTTTGCATCCATTGGAGCCTTCCAGCCATCATCTCTACGATTCTCATCATTAGCTTGTGTTATTGGATCTCTTGTATCCATTGGAGCTTTCCAGTCATCATCTTTATGGTTCTCATCATTCTTCTTCTCCTCAAAAGGATTCGACCTCGAATTATCACCTTGTTTATATTTGATGATGTAGGGAAAAGTCTCAATGAATTCAATCCACCTAGCATGTCTTTTGTTCAACTTTTCTTGTCCTTTCAAGTGCTTTAAAGATTCATGGTTAGTATGGATGACAAAGTCCTTGGGCCAAAGGTACTGTTATCATATCTCCAAAACTCGCACCAATGCATACAACTCCTTATCATAAGTGGGATAATTAAGACTTGCTCTACTTAACTTTTCACTAAAATAAGCAATTGGACACTTTTCCTACATCAAAACAGCTCTAATGTCAATACCTGAAGCATCGCACTCAATCTCAAAAGCGTTTGCAAAGTTAGGTAAAGTAAGTAAGGGTGCAGAACTTAATTTTTTTTTATGCAATTAAAAGTCTTGTCTTGGTCAATATCCCACCTAAAACTTATGTTCTTTTTTATAAGCTCCATGAGTGGTGCAGCTATAGTACTAAAGTCCTTAACAAAGCGTCTATAGAAACTAGCTAAACCATGAAAGCTACGCACATCACTAACTGACTTAGGTGTAGGCCAATCACGAATTGCCTTAACTTTTTTCTGATCAACCTCAACACCTTTAGCATTGACAATATAGCCAAGAAACGTGATTTGATTAGTACAAAAGGAACATTTATGTAAGTTAGCATATAATTTCTCAGAACGTAAAACACTTACAATGAAACGTAAATGATGCAGATGCTCTTCTAGGGTTTTACTATATACCAAAATATCATCAAAATATACAACTACAAATTTACCAATGAATGGACGCAAAACATGATTAATTAGTCGCATAAAAATACATGGTGCATTGGTGAGACCAAATGGCATAACAAGTCATTCATACAAACCGTACTTAGTTTTGAAAGTTGTTTTCCACTCATCTCCCTCTCTCATCCTAATTTGATAATATCCACTTTTTAAATCAATCTTAAAAAAGACACATGAACCATGTAATTCATCCAACATGTCATCTAATCTAGGTATAGGGTGACGATACTTTACAGTGATTTTGTTGATTGTTCGACAATTAACGCACATCCTCTAAGTCTCATCCTTTTTTGGTACAAGTAGGACAGGAACAGTACATGGACTCATGTTTTCCCTCACATATCCTTTGGAAATAAGCTCATTAACCTGCCTTTGAAACTCCTTTGTCTCCTCAGGATTACTCTTATATGCTAGCTTATTAGGGATGGATGCACTCATGATGAAATCAATTTGATGCTCAATTCCTCTATTAGGCGGCAATCCACTTGGAACATCGTCAGGGAATACATCTTCGAATTTCTGCAATAGAGCAACAACAACACTAGGCAAAGATGAGCCAAATTTGTTAGTGTTAAAATAAGTCTCCTTGTACAAAAATAGGATCATAAACTGATTGGTATAGAATGCTCTGTTGACATCACTTTCTTTTGCATAGAAACTCTCTTTTCTTCTCTTTTTCTTGTATCCTTACATTTTCTCCTCTCTTTTGTCTTTTATCAATCTCTTTTTTCGGTTCACTCTTATTTTTAATTCTTAATTGATCCTCATAAACTTGTTGAGATGATAAGGGTACAAGAGTGACGGGTTTTTAATTCATTACAAAAAAATATCGATTCTTGAAGCCGTCATACATAACTCACCTGTCAAATTACCATGGTCTTCCTAGTAGGATATGACCCGCATACATAGGTACAATGTCACTTAAAACTTCATCGTGGTACCTTTCTATAGAAAATGATATAAGAACTTACTTATTCACCTTCACTTCACCATTCTTATTCCACCGTTGAAATTTATATGGACAAGGATGCTTCATAGTATGTAAATTTAGCTTCTCATAGTTTTGCTGGCAACATTAGTGCAAAAGCTGAAAGATGTTATCTCATTGCACCTCATTTTCTTCCTTTACTTGCATATTCAATGCTCGCCTTGTAACAAAAGCTACACCATTAACTGGATACTACTCTTCATCACTTTCAGCCTTTGATGATGGCACAAAATTATCATTTGATTCACTTTCAGTTTCCACATCTTCTTTACTTCTCAAGATCATTGCACGCTTATTTGGACATTAAGATTCAATGTGACCTTTGCCCAAACACTTAAAACATTTAACATCACTATTTCTACTTGCTTGGGGTTCAAAATTACCTGCCTCCTTGCTAGAACCCACATTCTTTTGTTTGAATAGCTCGACTTTGGACTTGTAATTAGCCATATCGTCCCTTTTACTCTGATTTGGCTTCCAAGACGAGGTAGAAACCAAATTCTGAATAAACTATGTGGAACCTTTTTGTTTAAGTTGCCTTTCAACTTTCATTGTAATATGCACCATATCTTCTAATTCCACATAATGTCGCAACTCAACCACGTTTGCTATATCCATATTTAGTCCTTGCAGAAATCGAGTCATAGTTACCTCTCTATTTTCTTTTACATTTATCCTAATCATGGTAATCTCCATCTCTTTGTGGTAGTCCTCCACACTTTTGGTGCCCTGAGTGAGCCCTTGCAGCCTTCGGTACAACTCCCTGTAATAGTGATTAGGGATAAATCTCCTCCTCATAATAGCCTTCATCTCCTCCCATGTATTAATAGGCCGTTCGTGATTCCTTTTCCTAGTCAAAACTAGTTGATCCCACCAAATAATAGCATAATCAGTAAATTCAATTGCAGCAAGTTTTACCTTTTTCTCCTCAGAATAGTTGTGGTAGTCAAAAACCAATTCAACCTTCTTCTCTCATTCTAGGTATACATCAAAATCATTCTTACCTTGGAATGAAGGAATTGTCATTTTAATAGTGCCCAAATTATGGTCATAAGTGCCTCCCAAATTCTTTTCAATCCCTTCTATTGTTAAGAGTTCTAACCACAGTAATTTTGATCATCAAATTCATCATCGTCTACATCATCTTCATGGTCATAGGCATGTCTCAACTACCTTCTTGCTCTGGAAGCCTCATATTCCTCATGCCTCATTTACAACTCTGTTATTGTATTAGCTTGCTCCTTCATCCTCTCCCGCATATCATCAAATTTGGTATTCATGCGCTCAAATTCTTATTGCCTAGCTTTGATCATGAAGGACACATCACTAGCTCCCTTCTGAGCTGTACCTTTGTCTTTGGACGTCATAGTATTACTTTTACACAAAATAATTAAGATACCTCATAGAACGTTCCCTCACGTGTTTCGCTCAAAAGATAGTGTCACACTCACTCGTGTTTACACTCTTGATGGCTTTTCCTTTATATGAACTTTCTCTCTTGGCTTTTACCACTCAGATTTCCCCTTTCAACTTTATAAAGAACTAAACAACATAAATCAAGAGTATTAATTGTGAACAAAATATGACAAATGACATAGAATTGAACAATTTGGATAACAAGCAATTAAAAATGAAAAAGGATATCAAGGCAAACGAATTTAATGAACTAAACTCATAAAAGTCAGGACTTGAGTAGTTAAACCTTGTTTCTTCTTCTTTTTTTTTTTTTTTTGCGTTTATGGTTTCTTTTTATTACCACGAAATAACAGTAAAATACTTGTATGCCACAATTAGAATTGAAATTGGCACGTTTATAAGCTTAATGAACAAACAAATTTGTGTATTTGAATGGTAATACACAAACTCAATTGAAATAAATAAATCACAAGGTAGAAAATTGAAGGGTGAATGGATTCAACCTTATTTAGAAACAGGCTCTGATACCAACTGATAAAGGATTGAAACTTAACTTCACCACAAAAGTTAGCTCTTGAGTGAAGGGTTGACCCAACCCTTATAAACAGCCCAAAGACCTCCCTCAGAACCGATGTGGGACATCATTTCCAACCTCTTTAAACTGCACGTCCCTGTGCTACCTTAGTCGGCGATCAGCACGGTGGCAGAGAACCTTTGTACATACGCCCATCGACCTTTTGAGGTTAGGCTCTGATACCACTTGATAAGGAATTGAACCCTAACTCCACCACAAAAGCTAGCTCTAGAGTGGAGAGTTGACCCAACCTTTATAAACAGCCCAAAGACCTCCCTCAGAATCGATGTGGGACACATCATTCCCGACCCCTTTAAATTGCACGTCCCAGTGCTGCCTCAATCGGCGATCGACACGGTGGTAGAGAACCTTTATACATGTGCCCACCGACCCTTTTAGGTTTGGCTCTAATACCACCTAATAAGGGATTGAACCCTAACTCTACCACAAAAGCTAGCTCTTGAGTGGAGGGTTGACCCAATCCTTATAAATAGCCCAAAGACCTCCCTCAGAACCGATGTGGGACACATTAAAATCTTTGCATCTTTGAATTTTTTTTTCCAACAAATTTACTTCAATTTAAAGGCTTTAAATTAATTTTTCTCTATAAATGAAGAAAATTTGAAGCTTTCTAGCTCATTTCCTTTATAAATATGTCCAATTTTTTAAGGAAGAATAATTCTAATAATTTTCCTTTCCATATAGAAATTTGTTCGAATTTTGCCAACTTTTTTTTCTTAATAATGCACCAAAAATTATTTTCTTATACAAACCTTGATTTTCTATGACATCTTCAAATAAAGTCTTCCCTTTTTGCTCATATTTTTCTTTTTAAAAAAATTCTTGTTTGTAGAGAACTGGCTTTTACACATAAAGACAACTAGCTTTTATCTCACTTAAAGAGGTCTCCTTATAGGATTAAAAATATAGCTACATAACACCATTAAAAGAGTTAACAATATATTGTCAAAGCTTCTTTATGTCTCTATCTATCTCTATTATCTTTAATCAAACAACTTTTACACATTTTTTTTTATTTGGTGGCTAATTTTTTTTAAAAAAAAAATAAAATTTAAAGAAAAATATTAAAAAATCAATAAAAGATTAAGATGTTTTATGCTAAAAAATAAATTTATTTTGTTTTATTACAAGTAAAGTAACACGGATTCTTTTTATGGGTTCTTTTAGTGAATTTTCATTTAAGTAAATCATCACTTTTTTTTAGTATTATATATCCCAAAGATATAAAGACTTTCATAATCAATAAGATATCTCATTTCTTATATTATTTTAATTTCATGTTATAATTATGTGTTATTCTTATCAACATATTTATCTCTTTTATCTTTTGTATGTATTTGTTTTATGTAAGAGAAGATTAAAGAGACATAAAGGTTAAAAAGAAATTAAGCAATGAAGGACATTTTTTTTTTATGAAGATATTCTATTTTAAGTCTTGAATGTACAAAAAAAATAAGTTTTAAATTGTTTTAATGTTATTCAAATATGTAATTTGTTTTTTTATGGTCATGGTTGCAAAATAAAAGTTATTATTATTAATAAAAATAATATTTGATCAAAGGATTGTGTTTTTTTTTTCATTTAGTAGTAGGAGTAACAATTAATAACTATTAAACTAATAATATTTGTAATTTTTAATATAAAAATAAATTTAAAATTTATATAATTATGAATTTGATAAATATCAAATTTACATAATTATGATTTTTATATATGTTAAGTTAAATTATTAATTAATAAAAATTATAACTTATAATGATAATTATATATATCTCAACATAATATATTATATTAAATTTTATAAAATGTTAATGTATTTATAACCACAACACTTCTTGAAAATGTCACTATAACACCTAGCTTCATTAATTAAAGTAACATTCATATAACATTTGTGAAAAATTTTTGTACAAATTTATAATGACATTTTTGCTAAAAAACTTATTTTATTGTTGTATGAGAATTCAAACTAACCATCTCTTATAGTCATGGAAGGCTACCTTACAATCACCATGATTCATTCAAGCTTATTTCCTTTTCATCAATTTGATAATTTTAACACTTCTCAAAGAATCAATCATAACTTTTTTTTATGTTACTCCAAATAGTGTTTCGCTTTTTACATTATAAAGTGGACTCACAAAGCTTTACAGTTATGTATAAATAAATGGCCAATTCTTCTCCATCAAATTATAGTACTTTTTAAAAGTCGACTTGTCTAATTTATTTCGATAATATGTACATACTTTATTTTATTGCTCATAACTTTCTACATATAACTTCAATTAATGTGATTATGGAGAATTTTAAGACTAGACAAAAATATCTTTTTATCCATATAATACTTAACTAATAATTTCTCTCTAACTAATCTCAGTGTCCTTTGAAAGTCTATTGATCCAGTGTATCTTGACAGCTTATACATTAATATATTAAATTTTTATATATGATTTCAATATCTTTTTGACTTAAATAATCATCTTATTCTTGAGATGTTGTTTCATTTTACTTAATGTTGTTATATTTCTTTATTATGTGAGTTAAATAAATAAATAATGTGTAAACTAAGCAATTTAATTGTGAAGAAAGAAGAAAATGAAGGACTAAAGGATGAGAGGTCAAAGCCAAAGTATTTGTGAGTTAAAAGTTTCAACATAATAAAATTGATTAAGAGAAAGTTTAGTAACAAATGTGGTATTTTAGCATCCTTAAGTCCTACGTAATTGGCATCTTAAGTTTCTTATTTTGAGTTTAATTTAAAAATAAATAAGTAAATAAAAGAGAAAAAATTTAGGTTCAGGGGAGGACAACTAAAAAGAAATCAACAAAATTATAAGAGAAGGCCTATAACTTAAACATGAAAAATGAATTCAAGAGTTCTTCTTTCCTCTTTTCATTATGAATTCTTAAATTTAAATATGAATTAAATTAATTTGTTAAAGTATTTTTAATATAACTTATTACCTTAAAGATTAGGTTTTATTTTAATTGACTTTCTTTATTCATATTATATTTTCATTATTGATCTTATAGTTTTTTAGTAACTTATTACTATTCTAATAATTTGTGACTCTGAAAGAGTACTGAAAGGTAAATTTCACAGTTAGACCCAAACAATAAAGTCCATAAGCATACAATTTAGGACTGGGGCTATAATTTGACTTATATAAATTCAATTGAATAATTATAGAACTTAATGAATCAATTAGGGTTTATTATTTTTATTGAGAGATAAGAAAATAGTTAAAATTGGTTAGTATATTTGGCAAGTCTTACAAAAGAATATTAAAAAATTATGTTCTTTATCCATAATATGAATAATTAAATATTTTATTACTATTAGAATAAAGTTAAGTTAGATTGGTGCAAATAAAGTAAAAATACCCTTAAAGTTAGTTTAATTTGGTTAATTTTTAGTTCATAATTGATACACTAATTCTTTACCGTATTAATTTTGATAAATTTTTAATTCTTTATATTTAATGTAATTTTTTTTTAGTTTAATAATAATAGTATTAAAGAAAATTTGATACTTGGTGAGCAATATTTTATGGACAAACTTATTTCAGTATTACTTGAGTGATTTAATAGACTTGCGAATTTGGCTGTCATACATGCTTCATTGTGTGGTCTATAACTTTCTCCATTAATATTTAATTAACACGTTTCTAGTTACTTTGAAAACAAGATCCAAGTATCTTTCCAACCATGTAACGTGTGCTTCTAAATTCTTTTCCTGTTGTCCGTGGCATCTATTCAAAGTTGACTCATCTGCCACCATTGCTTGAGCACTCTTCGCTCTTTTGGTCATATTTTTGTTTACAAATCTTTAATTGATGTGATTCTTGTTGCGTTTGAAACTAGACACTCCTGCCTTTTTAACGGTATATGGCTAATCATCTAATTCATCTCCATCAAATCACACGAGTCTTTTATAGTTGGCTATGTTTGAGTGGTACTCGAATTTTTCTCAAGTCATTACTCCAATAATCGACTTTCTTCCTTTGACATCCAATTGAGTTCCGTATTGCATCTGTTTTGTTTCCTCGTCTATTGATACCTCAGCAAGGTATTTAGTACAAACTAATGCATTCTGTGATTAGCTAATGATGAATGAAACCAAAAATAAATATTGAGCTAGTCTTTTTGTGCTTGCATTGCTTCCATTTCAATTTGTGTATTTGTTGGATTTAGTATACTCATTAATCACACTTAACAAACACGTTAGTAATTTTCAATATGCTGTAATCATCAAAATCCAATCTAAAACCTTAGGATCTCAACAGTTAATTGGCTGATATTATAAAAATAATTATTGGAAAAAAAAAAAAAAGACAGACAAGAAGAAGGCGGTGTGGTGATAACCACTTATATAATGTTCACAAAAACAAGAGATTGCGATATTTTACTACAATCTAAAATTATTGATTGTGATGGTACATGGCTTCCCTTTTCAATATGTATTGCTACTTGCAAATACAGATGTAGACAATATGACAGGTAAATTTAGTAATCTAATCCCATTTTTTTTTTTAAAAAAAAAAAATGTACTGCTTTGAACTTGAGCGCCTATTAATAATTACCAATTTTAAATTTAATATAAAAAAAGGAAAGAAAAGTAAATGACATAATTCTTCATGTTCTGGTCACTAATTTGGATCAACGGTTAATTGTTGCCTAACTGTCAACTACAAAGGAATGGGCCCATGCAGACTGAACTATTTAACCGGGGAGGGACGCACACCGATTCCCGCAAACTCATACTTTGTTTTTTTGTTGTTTTATTTTTGACAAGAGAAGAATCTAATATTTTTAAAATTGAATCGGACCGATCGATCAAAACAGTAAAATTGAGAATTGGACCTTCATTTAGTTCGAATTTTCTTCAAAAACCGTTTGACTTTAAAAATTGGCAACCAAATGACTAAATCAATCAATTAGACGGTGAATCAAAGAATCGGTCATCATTTTTACGATTCTATTACTTTCAAAAATCAATAAAAAAAGACAACAAATTTTGAATCAAATTAGGTGTGATTACGTGGCGGAAGCCATCGAAGACCTTGGAGGGATGTGCGTTACAGAGTGCGGTGGTCACAGTCTGCAAAGCAATTAATGGGGCGTGGGGCCCTTGATGTGGCGGCTCAGTTAGTCAGAGTTCGCTGCCGTTCTTGTGACGTTGGACGCGGAATCAACTTGCTCTTTATTAAGTGGACCGGGCCTTGCATCTGGATGGAATCTTTGGCTCCCTTCCCATCCGTTGTCTCGGCAAGGAGATGGGATGAGATGAGATGAGAGTAATAGTGCAGCCTTATTTATTTGGTCATTTAAAAAATAATTAAAAAAAAAAAAAAAGGTTTGAGAGGTGAGCACGGCAACCCATTTGTAGATCTGAGGCTGCCAAGATCAAATCTAGCAGAAATTGGACAATGAATTTTGTCGTCCATTGGAAAAACCAAAAAAAAAAACAAAAAGATAATAGGATTAGGTGACGGTTTTAATTTGGGAAGGTTTAGTTAGATTAATTTGCAATTAATCCTGTAAAAACGCAATAATACCTGACAGATTTTGAATGATCTTGCAATGTATCCACCAGGTGATCCCGTTAGATTGATACAAGTTCATTATTTTATTTTTCACAAAAACTTGTAAATATATATATATATTGCTAATAAACATGGGTCATATTAATATTTTACATTTAATTTTATTTATGTTATATAATATTTGGTATGTTTATGAACCTCTATATTTAAAAGAATTATTTAGTAAAAATTATATTAATTATAGAGTATTTATACTATTTTAAAATCAATAATCGAATCGTCTAACTTTCTAATTGAAGAAGAGAAAAGCAATCGAGAAGAAAGGCACAATGCCTGTCAACGTGTGAATCATTGGGATTGTGAATCGTGGTAGGCTTAACCAGCGAATCGTCCGCTGACGTTAACGTGGGAATCATTGTCCGTCATTTATTTTAAACGATAAGACCATGATAGAGTTAATGTGTGAATCTTCGGCAAAATGTGACGTTATACATTTTCTCGGTCCTTTTTTTTATAATTATTTTTTTTATTTCAATATGATATTAAGATTTGATACTCTAATTAAGATTAAGACTCGATTTATCAACCGCGTGGTCAATACCGACGAACGAAGGAAAAACGAAAAAAAAAAAAAAAAACGCTTTGAGAAACAATAATAACAATGAAAAAATTAGCATTCTACAGTAAAAGCTGTAGAAGCAGAAACAATTATATAAGTACAACAATAAACGTAGAATCAAGCAGAAAAACAAAATGATTGAAATTGCTTAGCTTGGCTCCTGTGTGAACTCTCAAATTGCCAAGGCATCAAACAGCACCCAAATCCTGAACCATCCTCTTTTTTTTCTTTTTTTTTTTGTTTTTTGTTTTTCGTGTTCCTAGTCTTATTGAAGAAATTAGTCATTCGGCAATTTATGCAAAATTTTGAAATATAATAAATAATTTATATTTTAAAATTTATTTAATAATTTTTTAATATAATATCAAAATTTGTATGAATAAATAATTACATGTTTAAACTAGTCCAATAAATTTTCATATAACATATATTTTTTAAATTTTCCTTCCTAACTTTTGGCTTTTTTTTTTTTTTTTTTTGGCAATTCCCTACATTCGGCTATGATAAAAGGTGCATTGTCATTCATTGCAATGAATCTCCAATGCAAGAAATATCTCAGGTTCTTGTTGCACTTATCAGAAAGAAATGAAAAATCTCATTTTGCTTCTCAAACCAAACAATTGAAAAATATCTCAATCAAGTACACAGCAGTCCGAGTCCGAACCAGATGTAATTTTCCAGGTCAAATTCGAAATGGGCATTTGTGAATTTGTCCGTTCTTAATTAGTCCAATTAAAGATTCGAAATGGAATCCATCAGATGGCCCACATGGGCTGTTTTTCAATGCTTTTAGATAGACGTCGCTGTCTCGTGTTTGTCCAATAGGTCAAATGTCATGCTTGAGGTTATTCAATTATTTATAAGAAGTGCATACGAAAACTTTTATAATACGAAACAATTTTTTGTCATCCTCTTAACTAATGCCCTTGGCCCCGTGGTCATCATGTCTCCATTAACATTTTGATATTTCTTAATAAAGAAAAGAGAAGTATCACCGAATTCTCGCATTCAAAAAGAAAGAAAAAAAAATTATGTTAGGTTAAATTTAGGTGGAGTACTAACAAATGGTATTTTTGGATTCATAAATCTATTAAGTTTTGTCTAACAACTATCAGTTAATTACTATTAAAGTTAAAATAAAATTAAGAAAAAAAAAAACAGAGAGAGAGGGGTTTGGTCTATAAATTAAACGATGTTATTTATGTGGATGAAGAAATGTCACACATTGAATGATTTTTTAATTAATTTAAATTTAAACTTTTTGACTTTAAAAATAATTTTAATACCAATCGATTACAACTTATTCATCACCCATTCGATAATGTAACATTGTTTATAACAACATGTTTTAATTATTTTCCCCTAAAATTTTTTAAGAGTAATATCTCGTGCACTTTTATACATTAATTATTTATTTTTTAGGATCATTATGCTAAAGAAATAAGTAAAATATAAATAGAAATAAATTTTTTAATAACTTTGGTTAATTATTTTTAAAAAATTATAATTTATTATTTTTATTTTTATAACCGACTAGTTTTTCTTCTTGTTTTTTTTTTTCATATATTAATTAGTAACCAACCAACAAGAATTTTGTTTTGTGGCAATTGTTAGATTAACAATTTATCCTAGAGTTTCTTAAAGTAAGATCACACACTTAATTACCTTTTAAAGACTATTATGTAAATATATAAGTTAAGAAAATACAAGTAAGAATATAAATTTTTTATTAATTCTGATTAGTTATTTAAAAAATTAACAAAAAGTAAAAAAAAATTGATCATTTATTTTATTTTTTAGTCAATTAAAGTTTTTTTTGGGCCCCATAAATTAATTATTAGGCAACCAACAAGAGTTTTGTTACGGTACGCTTGTTGCAATTGCAATTCTCGTCTTCTTCGTAATTTCTTTGGAGGGGAATTTCCTTTTTTTTTTAAAATTTTCTGGACAGATAATTTCAAATTAAAATGGACTGATCAATAAAGAACAAAACAAAAAAAAAGGGAAAAACACAGCTCACTTAAAGAATAAAGATTAAAGATATATCCAGAAAGAGAAATAAAGGGTTCGGAGAAAAAAAAAAAAGTGAAGTGAAATGAGGGACGAAATTTTCCTCAAAAAAAAAAAAAAAGGAAAGAAAGAAAGAAAGAAAATGGGGACGAAATTATGCATAATGAATTAATTGTATTTTGAATGGGTCCCACAGACACCACAATCCACTACCCGACGGAGGAGGAGCTGTCCAGGAACCTCCAGGTCTCCAGCTCTTTCAAGGAACCCACCAACGTAAAAGTCAGATGACGTGGTCGCATGTGAATCATGATTACCCCCTCCTTCCCACCAGCTCCTCTCGATAACTCCGTGGGAGCACTTTTTCGTAATTTCAGCGCACAGCACAATGTTCCTAGACGGGTCCTTTAGACGGAGACAATTTGGCAGAGCCTCCTCCTTTTTATGGGATTGGTCTCTTCCTCATCTCTAACCAATCAAATTACATCCACATGGTCCCTATCCCAACTCCTGTTAAAAATTTCAAATGCTTTGAATTTCATTTCATTTCATTTCATATCATTTCCCATATATAACAATCTCTAATTATCTTCCTGTTATTTTTCTTTTTCGGTTAAATTACCTCCCTTGCATCTCACCTAACTTGTTGCCAATTTTTAAAATACCAACATTCATTTGTGCCTATATAAGGCAGGCAGCCCACCTGCATAGTCCCACGGCTCTGGTCCAGTGTCTTGTTCATTATTTTTCCCACTAACAGAACACACGAGGCAAAAGATGGGTCTGTTTAGGTCATCCTCAGTAGCCATGTCGATGCTCTTGTTTCTTGTTTTCACTTTATCCTCGGCCTTGGACATGTCGATAATCTCCTACGACCAAAACCACGGTACTACTATGTCGAGCTGGAGGACAGATGAAGAGGTTATGGCTATCTATGAGGAGTGGCTTGTGAAGCATGGCAAGGCGTACAACGGGCTGGGAGAGAAGGAAAGAAGGTTTCAGATTTTCAAGGAAAATCTCAGGTTCATTGATGAGCATAACTCCGAGAACCGGACTTACAGGGTCGGGTTGAACCGCTTTGCCGACATAACCAACGAGGAGTACCGGTCCATGTACCTAGGTGCCAGGGTTCCTGGTAAGAAGAGGCTGTCTAAGCCGACCGATCGTTACGTGCCACGTGTCGGAGATTCTTTGCCGGACTCCATCGATTGGAGGACCAAGGGTGCCGTTGCTGCAGTCAAGGACCAGGGGAGTTGTGGTGAGTTTTCATTGTTTGTTTAATTAAGTGCGTTTATAGCGCTTTTTTCTTTCTTCTTTCTTGTTTTTTTTTTCTTCCTTCAAAATTTTTATCTGACTTAATCACGACGGTCCTGACCTAAAAGAATTTTAATTTAGCGAAGCAGCAAACTAGACTTGGTAGGGCAATCTAAATTTGGTACCTGAGGTAACTATTGGGGTTTCATTTGGCGAGGGAGGTGGCTTTGGATTAAATTACTTTTATGGGATTTGGATTAAATTACTTTTATGGGATTTGGATTTGGTGCAATGCAATCAAATGAATTAGACTTGGTAATTTTCTTTTTTTGTTTCCCTCTTATTGATGCAGTCTTTTCTGGACAGTGACTGAAGATTCTTTTTAATATGTTTAATAAAATAATTAATTCATAAAAATAAAATATATTATTATTATTATTATTATTTTATTTTAATGGTTATATCAAGAGATATAGTAGGTGGCCGATAAATAAAATATGATTCACGGGCAGAGGATGTCAATCATTCAGTGGGGGTGGACCCACCCTAGACATAATAAGCTGCTGCGCATTGAGTCGCCAACTTTTTGTGTCTAGAGCCGACCGCTTTTAGCCTCCAGTGGGTGGGTCTAAAAATTGGGTGGTCCAGAGCTATCGATTGGCGTGATTAAGAATATTAGACAAGCGGAATTCAAGAGAGAGTGGTTGGTGACAGCTCAAATTTTAACGTAGATTCATGTTCTTTAGTCAATAACTGGCCACACTAGAAAAGCACATCCTGGATTCAGGTTTAAGTGTGACTAACAATCAAATATAATTAATATATATATATATATATATATATCTTTTTTTTAACTTATTATTAAGAGCTGATTCGCGCAAACCGGTCGCTGTGTTCTCTCTTTTATTTTCTCAATCCCTTGTCTCTAAATTTCACTATTCTCGTTATTATTCTATTAGTACCCCTTCAAGGGAAATATTTTGTATTGACGTTCATTCATACTCATTATAACAAGTTGATTTGAGACTAGCTTGTTTCAATTGAGCAGGAAACTATAATGAATTGAGATTAGATAAAAGCGTCCGGTACCTTATTGCAGAACACCACTCTCTTTTTTTTATTTATTTTTTCTATTGTCGCTAGTTCTGCTGTATAGGAGATAGCGTGTGTATCAGCAGCCTAATCTCATAGTTTCCCTGAACTGCCTTTTTAACATTGGCGAAATTGTTGCCTCGTTGAAACCCCCCCCCCCATGATACACACAATTTCTCATGACATATTGGTCCTTTCTTAATCAGTAAATCGGGTTAACTTGCATAGATACTATAGAACACTGTTTGAACTTCAACGATATTGAACAGGGCATTATCTTTTATAAGTTGGTGAGAAATTGTGCACTGATAATGGACTTACATCAAATTTGATGTGAAGGGAGCTGCTGGGCATTCTCAGCAGTAGCAGCTGTGGAGGGTGTCAATGCGATAGTTACCGGTGACCTGATCTCTCTATCCGAGCAGGAGTTGGTTGATTGTGATATCTCCTATAATGAAGGATGTAACGGCGGTCTAATGGACTATGCGTTTGAGTTCATCATCAACAATGGTGGTATTGATTCGGAAGAAGATTATCCCTATGCTGGTCGTGATGGGAGATGTGACACTTACAGGGTTTGATTTCTTTCTTCTTTTCAAGGAGAACACACGCACACAGAGACCAAGAAAGTTTATTTATGAATCTTTTGCTTAAGTTGGTCAGTCTCTCAATCCTGGTATTTTGCTTTCTACAGAAAAATGCCAGGGTCGTTTCTATTGATGATTATGACGATGTTCCTGTCAACAATGAGCTGGCATTGAAAAAGGCAGTTGCTAATCAGCCAATTAGTGTTGCCATTGAAGCAGGTGGCAGGGCTTTCCAATTTTATGATTCGGTAATTTTCATTTCATTGTTATTATTTTTGTTAGTGTCATGAATTGCATATGAGTGACTCTATCTCTTCAAAGTCTTAAACAATAATGCTGTTCTGAAAAGGGAAAGCCACAGTTATTTTTTTGTTTTTTTTTCCCTTTTCTACTTTATCTTTTAGGGAATATTCACTGGAAGATGTGGTACACAACTGGACCATGGTGTTACTGCTGTGGGCTATGGAACAGAAAATGGAAAAGATTACTGGATCGTGAAAAACTCATGGGGTAGTAGCTGGGGAGAAGCAGGTTACATCAGGATGGAGAGAAATACTGCCAGTCATACTGGAAAGTGTGGGATTGCCATGGAGGCATCTTACCCCATCAAGACAGGACTGAATCCCCCTAATCCAGGTCCATCCCCTCCATCACCAGTAGCACCTCCGAGTGTATGTGATAATTTCTATTCCTGCCCCGACGGCAATACTTGCTGCTGCATTTTTGAGTATGCAAACTATTGTTTCGAGTGGGGATGCTGCCCTCTTGAGGGTGCCACTTGCTGTGAAGATCATTATAGCTGCTGCCCACAGGACTATCCCATCTGCAACGTTAACGAAGGAACATGCCTGATGGTAAGAGCAACTAAACTTATGCATGATAAGTTTGTGACAATTTTAGCTATATTCAGGTTCACAAAAGGAATTCTTATGCAAATTCCTAAGTTGCAGCTGGAGTATTTGCCTGTAGTCCTGCATTTGCGTTTCTTTCTTTGTCCCTATCTTTTTAACATTCGGTATCTTAACTAACCTCTTTTTGGCATCCATTTTCTGGTTTGCTGATGTGAACTCAATGCAACAGAGTAAGGACAATCCATTAGGAGTGAAAGCAACAAGGCGCATTGCTGCCAAGCCTCACTGGGCGCATGCAGCTGCAGGTCAAAAGAGCAGTGCTTAAGCACAGGCTTGGGTCTTGAATCGGCAGCCAGTAGAAATAAGATAAGGTAGGGGAAGGAAAAAAAAAAAAATTCATCGAGTGTTTGATGCCTCTCCTTGACTTTGTCATGCGGCAGGCCTTCATTCCTTCATTAAAGACACCCAAAGATGGATGATTTAAGAAACGTTCATTCAGATGCTGATATGTATATAGCTTCTTAACCATCTATACTGCATCGAGCAATGGATTAGTTGTTCTCTGCTTCCAATATATTCTGTAAATGCTGTCATCGTTGAGCAAACGTGGCTTTCATGGTTTGGTTTGTCATTTCAACATTACTTGCATTTTGCAAGGTATCTATGGCATTTATCTTCTCAAATACCTCCACCCTTATTCATTTCCAATTCAATGAGGTTTCCAATTTCCATGTGCAACGTATTATGATCAAACTAGATTTAGCGCAACAAGCCGAAAACGTGCAATGAGTCTCTTGTCCTAAAATGAACATGAATATTTTCATTGACTTTCAGTACACAAATAAAACATCAACTACACATAAATAAAGCAACATGGTTGCATAAACGAAAAGCTGCATAATTTAGATGAATGTATGGAGCGTCCAATCTCTTTGCTGAAAAGGAAAGAGCACTAACTGAACAGAAGGGCTTGAAGTATTTTACCTTCTGGCTAGCCTCCCTCCAACAGGAAATATCTTTTGTTGGTCAATCGGAGCAGCAGAGGTCGCAATCTCAGCCACATGACAACTGGATACGTTTGTGGGTAGTTTCCCCCCTTTCCCATGGGGTGGGTGGGTATAGGTTATGGATTTGATTTCCATGGTTGCTTTATATCTAATACGATTACTCTCTGCATTTTTCTCGTTGTGACTACTCAATTGCTACGTAAGTTCACATTTCAACTGAACCGAAAAAACAAAAAAAGGAAAACATAACTTCGCATTTCTGGACGATCAAAGGGAATCTATACTAGATTATTATTTCTTAAGCCATAGGTGAAGGTGTTTTTTTTTTTTTTTTTTTTTCAGACGAGGGCATCAGTAAAGTTTAAAATTCCATCAATATCTAAAAAGGGCAAAAAAATATCATCACCTTTGTAATTTGAACATAGTAATAAAAAGCTAAACAAACAAAAATACAATAATGTCTTGATATATATATTACAAAATATGACTAAATGTAATAATTTGAGCAGTTAAAAAATTGATAATTTGACCTATGCTGTTGATTCAGATTTTTCTATAGAATAATATTGTGTAGCAATATGTAGGAAGTAATATAAAAATAATAAAATAATTTTTATATATTCAATTTTATTTATTCGTAAGATTAAATAAAAAAATAATTTATATTTTTGTTGCCAACGTATTATTCTTTAAAAATTTATACTTAATATTTTTCTTGTGATTTTTTAGTAAAAGTGTTAGCTTGAAAAAAATAACAAAAAAGAAAATTTCAGCACTAAATGTTACTATCTTAATAAAAAAAATTCATCTTTTATTGTGTCAAAAATTATAAGTTTAAATTTTTGTTAAGATATTTAATAAAATTTAATACACATCTTTAAAATTTATTATTAAGTTAAAATATAATTTTTTGTGGTAGGAATATAAGATATTATTATTATTATTATATTTTTTAAAAGAAAAAATACTTTCTTTTTCTTTTCCCAAAATCTCTTTGAGCTACAAATCAGCTGTAGAAAACGCTGGAGAAATCAAGAAAACAAACAAATCAAATAAAGCCAAAGAAGAAGCAAACTGCAGGACTGCGCAAGTAGGTTCCTAATGATATATTTCTAACGATTAAAATTGTAAATTTTTATTTTTAAAATCTTAAATTTTAATTCTAAAGGTAGGATTTATGAAAGAAAAAAAAAGAATTAATTTTATTATTATATAACTTACGGCCAAATGAAAATTTTAATGAAATAAATAAAATAACAAACGCCTTTACCAGAGCGTCCGCGGCAGTGAGTATTCAATATACTCTGAAACAAAGATAGGCTTTTCTCGTTAAATAAACATGAAACGAGGATATGCTTTTACAAAAAAAAAAAATATTTTATACCCACGAGACAATATATAGCCCACTACTTTATCCTTTTTTTTTTTTTTTCTTCTTTTGTTTGGGTTGAAAGAAGGAAAACTAGAAAAATATTGACGACGTCCAGGAATCACTGTACATCAAACATACGAGCCTCAAGCAAAACATCCGAGCCAGGAGGAGAGACGTCCCATTAGCAAATATCTGCTTCGCTTCCAGCTCCCATGAACAGAATCATTCCCTGTTAAGGAAGAATTGGAAATAAGAACAAGAATCGGCCAACTAACGAGTGTCGAGATTCTACCAACGCGCTCTAACTCAGTGCTAACATAGTTGTTTCTTGAACTGAAAGTGGAGTTCGAGTCTAAATCAGAGTTAATTAATCAAAAAATGCCAACATTTTGTAATTGATAACTATTTCCCTAAATTTTCGGATATTTGATTACTATGTTAGGAGACACAATGCCATATGCCGTAGCTAAAAACCTTGCCTTTTACTACGATCGATGCTAAACTACTGCTCCCTTCTCATTCCTGCAATAAAGTCGGAAAGCTGAATCTGGGGACTATTGATAGAGTTGGGTTGGATACCGTATGTCTCAGTGCACAACTTGATCCAAGATTCAATCATCTCATGTCATTTTTCGTCTTCATCTTGATTTCCAGGGGACCAACCCACAATAATTTCACTGCCACTGGCTAAAAGGGATAGGAGCATAGACCACTGGCAATGAACCCCACAATATGCCTCCGCACCATTCCTGCCCCTTAATGAATGGATTGCCTCGTTGAAAGATTGCGGGCATTCAATCATTCACCCCTGATTTGACTAGCATCCCGGCAATCATGTGTTTAGTCGGGGCCTGCCCTTGAACCGTAGGTCTTTTGATGTTTCATTTTTACATGTTTCGTGGAGCATTTAGCTGCACCGAAAATCACAACCAGTTCTGTCCCACATGCACACGCTCTCTTTTCATACTTCGTGAAATATGATGCGAGTCGAGGAAATGTGAGCAAAGAACAAAGCTGCTGATTATAGGATAAACCAGAAACTATTTTCATTTAATTTACAATGGAAACGTAAGGTTGATAAAGCAATACGCTGTCCACTTGGGAATTACTAGGCGGATTGGTGCAAAAGCAAACGACTTGGAGTGGAGACTAATGCCCAACCACAGAAAGCTAACTAGGTAACAAGAAGTGCAATTAGGCCCCCTTAATTAATTAAGGCTCAAAGAACTTTCTCCTCTCCCCGGAGGCCCAAAAGGAACTGCCCCATCCTGTGATTCTAAGCTGAGGAATATTGGTTGAAGGTTTTGTGCCTGAACAACATCTAAATGGCACGGAATCTCCACTTTTGTGTCAGTTAATTGATCTTCACTGAATGCAACGCAATCATCCGCTTTAACAATCTGGGTTGTCCTGCTCTTAGTATTGCTATTGACTAAAACTGTGTCAAGAGCTTCAGCATCGCCGTAGGAATGTAGAACATAGGGTCGTTTTGATAGCAAGGCCCCAAGGCTGCAAGACATGGACGGCAAGAGAGGCGGTATGGACGAAATGGGTGATCCTGTAATGCCATTTTGTGGGCTATTCCAGCCCAGGTTGATGGACTTGATCGGGTATTCATACGGTCTATCATCAAACAATCTCCTCACGCCAGCTCTATTGCGCTTGTCATCAACTGTGAAGGCTTCTTCTTGGGTTTCAATCATCCGAATGCCGGGTTTAAGTATGTAGGGATGTTGGATTGGAAGGTATGGCCTTTGTATGGCAAACACTCCTGGTATGCTGTGAAGGTAGCCGAATTTCCTCTGTACACTGATCACCAAATTTAGATCTTCCGCCATCTGGAAAATTCAACCACCACACATTTTTTTTGTTTTTAATACACAAAACATGGGAATTAGAGATAGAGTCACAGAATCACCAATAGTAAGAAAGAGACTTTATCAAATGACCCCAATTGAATAATGCCTTCTCTGACCGAAATAATGGCAATTGTCTGTGAATCAAGAAAAGATCTAATAAGTTTTTACTAGAGTATTTTCCAATTAAAAAAAAAAAACAAAATGCTGAGGTTTCTCTACAATTTTTTTTTTTTAAAAAATTATTTTAACCAACCTGAATTCCTGAACTGAACTGTAACTCCCATGCTCTGGGTTGCTGCATACAGTAAGAATTGAATTTGGGAAACATGTTAGAAGGTAGAGGATGGACAGCCCACCATTGCATTGATTCTCTTAGTGCAGATAATTCTATTATCTCTCTTACAGGTTCAACAGACATATTCCATGAGGAGACGAATTTAGGATCATTCTCATTTGGGTTTTCTCTGAATACCCACTTGTGGCTGTCATCTTCTGCAACTTTGCCCACCAATCTGTAGTTGTGATAATAATAATATAATATATATCCAATAATCACTAACAAAATTCTAACTAAAAGGTAATCAATCACTTTGGGGGCTATAAAATTCTGACCCTTCTCCATAATTGTAGACCTCATGAGACATTTTGAAGAAGACATCTGCTCCGAACCTGCCCTTCATGTACCCACTTGCCGCCCTCTCACATTCATAAAAGTCACAGAACCCATCCTCCCAAACAAGAATCCTGGGAAAAGAGAAAGAAAGAAAAAAAAAAGAAAAAAAGAAAGAAAGGAAATTAGGAACACAAATTAAATTGAATGACATTACAGGGTTTCTGGTCGTCAGCTTTTGACTGAATTACCAGTTTCTTTTGTTTCCTTTGGAGCGATCAAGCGCAGTGCCTCCATAATCCCACCTACAAAAATGCAATGTATGATTATAGCCACTAAATTTAACTAAACAATGCACAGTGTGATTTTGTAGTAGAATGTCAACTTTGATGCATTTTACATGCACACCTGGGTGGAGGGTAATTCCTAGGCAATATCCTCCAGAAGACTGCATACACCCACTTGGAAGAAGAAGCATCTGAGCAGGAACACAGGCTTCTTAGAGTGAGCTGTAAGAGACAGTTAAGCATGGGAAATCCCCCTTCCATTGTCACACACAAGCAGAGAGAGAGAGAGAGAGGAAAAAAAAAAGAAAGAAAGATAAAAAGAGAGAGGGAAAAGAAAGAAAGAATGAACGAACAACTATACCAGGAGTCCTAGTTTAAGTGTCACAGACAGACTCACAATTATTGAATACTCGGAATGGATCAAACATAGAAATTGGCCATATCCAAGCGCATCCATGAGAAAAATTAGTGCGTGACAGAAGCACGCTCCATTTAACACACATTTAGTTGGTCAATAACGAACATCCATGAGTAGTGGTGGCGGGGACCAGTTCAGTTAGGATCTAAGCAGCAGTTTTAAGTGATGTGCTTTATTTCCCCGATGGAAGCACGTTTTAGCAAGGGCGTGTGGTGGTATTGGCAAGGTTTTGGGCAGACATGTTCTCCTAGTTGCTGAAAGAACGTATCTTTGTCTTCTTGTTCCCAGAGAGGTCCATGGATTGGAGCCATTTTATTGTCCAGGTTACTCCTTCTTTGCTAGATAACTTGGCTTTTACGGCCAGAAAATCTAGCTAAAAATAAATAAATAAATATATATATATATATATATATATATATAATTGCAGAATGTAAATTTTATTGAATAAAAAAATATATATATATATTTTAATTTTTTTGGGTCTAAGATTAGTAAAAAACTTTGCAACTTACTATCAAAATGTGTAATAGATATGAGATTTTTTTTAATAAATTATAAAAATTTCAAAATAAATTTAGTTATATATTCTTTTGTCATAATTGTAACATTTTATTGATCTGTATACACGTTTATTAACTTTTAATGAGAAATTAAAATTTTTAAAATGAAAAGGGAAAAATCAATAGTATTCACGTTCTGCATGGTTTCTAGTTCTAACCACAAACGTTTTCTGTTTGCAAATAACTTGGCCCAACTAGCTAGGTATATGACGTAACAATCCAGCTAATAGTCGGGGAGAAATAAGTTATAACAGTGAAGGTAAAATTACGTTTACACATTTAATTTGGTATATTATGAACATCAGTCTATATATTACACTATTATTATAGTTAATAATATATTTTAAAATTTTTAAATATCTTATTATAATTAATTATAAAATTTTATTGGATGGAACTTTTTATTAACTTATACCAAACTTAAAATCTATTAGTTTGGGTTTTTGTATCTTATAATTGTAATATAATCATTCTAAATGCTCAGGTTTATTTCTTAGATACAAGCTTATAGAATCACAGGATATTTAGTACAGCTATAATCATGGTATGATCATCTACAACATTTTTTTTTTAAAAAAAAATAAAAAATAAAATTAACCCACATTTTGTTCAATTTCTAAATAATTCGAAAATGTTATTTCTTACAACTTGATTATAATTAATCAAAGTATAATCAAATTTGATACCAATGAAAAAGATGAAATCAATTGAATCAATTAAAATTTATTGATTAAAATTCAATGTATACAATATTGGCGTCCAGATTATATTACTAAAAGGAATAATGCTTTATGAATTTATATCCTAAAAAGTTGTGTTCGTGAATTCTAAGGACATTAAAAAAATGTCCTCTTACAAGTTCTTTATTCGTTTTAGTGTTCTGTCACTTACCTACTTCTAGTACAAATTTTGATTTTAATCTCTTTTTGAAATCTAAAATATCAACGAATAGTTTTTGAATTACTCTAAAATATATATATATATTTTTTTGAAAATTTAAATTGAGCTTGTACCTAAGAAAACATTTGCAATGACTTTTACACGTGCAATGTAATGCAGGTGCATAAAAAGTTTTTCGAGATAAAAAGCTAAAATGTAACTTAACAGCAGTTTAATTGATATTCGCAACCCCACACAAACTAGTCAAACTAGACATGGCCCGCCATGTACATATGCACTCGTTAGTCTAGTCTCTGTCTCTGCAACCTCTCCTTAAAGCTTAATTCTTCATTAGTATTGGCTTATTATGATCGCGTGAGTATTTGAGACATTGATGATGGTCGGCCCAATATGAAAACAACATCTCCCGGAGCAAAATGGGCATATACCCCACCAGGAAAGAGACGACTCAAATGTGCCGGCTCTATCATTGCACAATTTCCAGCAAGCTTATACATATAATCACAGTCCATTTGATGTGCGCTTGCTTTGCTCACCATATAATAGACTACAGTGTCCCCATTTAAAAGTCAAGGTGGCAGATTGCAATATCTTCGAAGATGAATTAATGTTTTATCAAGTGAATGGTTCTCAAATATTTGCATTACAATTGCAGAGGCTGCATTTACTCAGATTTTTTTCTTTTTTTTTTTTTTTTAAAGACAAAAAAAAGGGGGTGGGGGAAGTGATGGGGATGGCACCCCACAATGCAGGCAGGCCATTTTGTTGACAGCTGCAGATGACAAGGGAAAAGAGCAGTCCCATTCTTTGTGAAAGGACATCGTCAAGGGCCTTCCTCCTTACGATATTAATTATTACTCTTCCTTATTTATTCATTCGCCTCCACTGTCTCTTCGGATAGGGCAGCATCCTTACAATAAATCTTCCACCGGTGCAACAAGCCCTTGTAGCTTTAACTCAGCCGATAGCATATTACTCAATCGGTTCCACCCCCCTGCTGCATGCGTATAAAGAACTCCCTACACTTTAATCACTTATCAGAAATATGCACGGCATTCCGTATAATAATCACCCTTCAGTACTCATCCATGTAGCGGTCAAAGTTTTATGGAAATCTACCCAACCCAACCAACCAAAAAAAAAAAAAAAAAAAATTGTAGACAAACTTATGTATCAAATTTTTTAAAAAGGATATATACTAACCTGAAGTCTACCAATATATATTTACTTCCTTCCGATTCTCAATTCAGTGGGAGAAGGAAACACATATGGGCCTATTGGTCAATAGCCCGATACCACGATTATTATTCTACTACCATTTTGACATTGATAGGGTTGGGAAACTGGCCAACGCCTTAACATGCCTTAGCGTGATAGACTGGGATGAGCGCAGTTTGGAAAGTGAAGGCCCCCCTTTTAAACTTGCAAGGCATTTTATCTCATGTGTTGTCTTTGCGACGTATGTGTGTGTGTGTGTATATATATATATATATATATATTATTCAACATTTTTATGAGTTTAAATTAAAAGATGAGTTATCAGTTTAACAATAATAATTTTTAAAAAATTTCTCTTACCCTTAATGATAGTAATTATGATATTTAAAATTTAATAATATATCTTAATATAAATTTCTGTATTATTAAGGTTAGATATACCAATGTAATTCAAACAACGAATCAAGCGTGTGGAGACCACAAAAGATTACTACCAAATCCCCATATTGTGTGGTGACATACATGTTTGCTGCATTTGAAAATGATCTAATAATGCATGTCTTCAAGGACACTTGAAACATATGTATTAAGTAGTAAAACGATGCATGAAGAATTGAAGACAATAAGTGTTTGAGCCAATTTCGACACAAAATACAAATACAATGAATGTCTTTTTTTTGGGGGGGGGGTGATGGGGTGGAGGAAGCAAAACAGATCATGTGGTTCTACGAAAAATAATTTGATTAATTAAAAATATTAATTATTTAAAAACAAGTTAAAAATAAAGAGTAGGATGGATGTGCACTCTCGGAAAATATTACTATTTATTATACATCTATAATTGTTCAATTTGTAATTAGAATCAATGAAGAGAATGTAAGTGTGCAATGTTCATATTGCTTCTGCTGCATCAAAGGAAACTTGAGTTTGAATTTATGTAAAGTATGTTTAAGATTATGGTTATAATTTGAAAAATGTATTTATTATTGCATCAACTTAATTCAGATGTACAGCCAGCCCTCCCTCCTCCCTCTAGTGTGAAAGTAAAGAGAACAACACAGTTCCATAGCAAAATTAGTATTATTATTATATAAAGTAATTATGATTTTTAATTGTATAAAAAATTTTATTCTTATATAGAGATTATGAATTTTAATTATTTTTTTTAAAAAAGGGAATTTGTGATTTATAAAAAAAAATTATTTTTATCCTGTAACTCATCAATCTTAAATTTTTTTTTTTGACTTAATTATAAATTATTACCAAATAATTTATTTTCAATTTTATCATCCCAACTGCAAAAACTACACTATTCGTAATAAAGTTAATTATAGAAAAGATGAAACAATTTTTTTTTTTCTTTTCCGTGATTAAATAATTTTCTGAGCAAAGCAATCAATCAGATTCAAATAATGGGTCGTTACAATTCCAAAGTAGACAGGTATTCAAGCTGAGCGGGTTTTGGGTTTGGTCCATCCCTTGCGGGTATGGGGTTTAAGGCCTTCAGTCCAGTCCAGATATTATCCAAAATAAAATAAAATCAACAGTTTTAATTAACAATTTGAATATATAAAATCAACAATTTTAATTAACAATCTGAATATATTTGTATGTATGTATGCATGTATGTCAAGGGAGAATCGAATCGAGTGTAAGAGAGATAAAAGAAGGTGAAATGGGAAAAGACGGCATTTTATCCTTCTTACGGGAGAAGTGTTGTTAACTGAGAATTGAGATCAAAGCAATCAACAAGAAGGAGGAGAAGAAGAAGAAGAATAAGAATGGAGTATTTGGGGATCGATTTGAGTTGCGCAATGGGATCTGTGCGGGACGGCGAGTTCCCAAGCAGGGAGTGTCTGCTTCCTCTAATCTCGAAGCTCCTTGGCTATGCCATCGTCGCTGCTTCCACCACCGTCAAGCTCCCTCAGGTCCCCTGTACCCCCCCCTTCGATCTGTAGCATCATCATCATCATCATTATCTTCTTCTTTATGAAATTCTTCGTTCTACACTGGTGCTAGAGGTTCTTTTAAGGTTACTTTGGATTTAATTTTAATTGCTTTTGTTTTTTTCTTTTTTTTTTACTTTTCTTTATTGTGGGTTTGAGCAGATATTGAAAATTTTGAAGCACAGAAGTGTTAGAGGGCTTAGCGTTGTGGCCTTTGAGCTTGAAGTGGTCGGCTATACAATTGCTTTAGCTTATTGTCTTCACAAAGGCCTCCCCTTCTCCGCTTATGGCGAATTGGCTTTTCTTTTGATCCAAGGTTTCTTCTGTTTATTTTTTTATATATATTTTTTTTTCTTCCAATCCTCCTTTCCTTTGCTTTTATAGATCTATCCCTTTTTTGTTTTTGTTCGAATGCTGGATTAAATGTCTGCCAGTTTTAATGCCTTGCTGTGTAATAAACTTAGATTTTTTTTCTTTTCTTTTCTTTTTTTCTAACCAAAAAAAAAAGGGAAATTGTAAAAGCGAAGACGACCCTAGAGACTCTATGATGATGGGTTTACGGTGAAGCACTAGTTAATGATTAATATTAATGTGTGGTTCATTGTTCATTGGGCCTCTAATTTCATTTTTTAGTGAGACACCAATTTAGTCACGAGCTTCCATCATTGGCTTTGCTTCGTTTAATGATTTTGAATGTACAATGCATAGACTTTTTTTCATGAAACCCATTATATGATTTGGTTTGACAACTTGGATGTCATCGAGCATACTTGAATTTCGGTGCACAAACTAATTGGTATAAATTCAAGGAACAAAAATCTGATAATCTATTTTTGCACAGAAGAACAAAATGCAAGTTAATTCGATGGCTTCACCAGATACATTGAGAACTGAGGCAGAATTACTTTATTTCATTGCATCAGTGCGTGTTTCACATTCAGTAGACTTGTTAACAAGATCATTTTTATGATCAAATTGGTTTTTTGTTGTGAACAAGTTCATTATTGACGCATTTTATTTGCAAAGGTGCACATGAACCTGGATTTTCCTGTGCTAAGCTTTACTAGCTCCAGTTTAGTTGGGTTCTTGGATCAATTAAATACGAGTGTCACTATTGCCATGATCCTTTCTAACGCCAGTCCTTTCTAACTTCTGCCTTGCAGCAATAATCTTAGTTGCTATCATCTACTGCTTTTCTCAACCTATGGCTGCCTTGTCATGGATCAGGCCTTTAATGTATATCCTGCTTGTTCCTTATTTCAAAATTTCTAGTTGCAAGAATTACATATATGAATGTAGCCAATGTTTTCCTTTCTACATCTTTTCAGATATTGTGCTGTTGCACCAACTGTTTTAGCTGGTCAAATTGATCCGCTTCTTTTTGAAGCTCTATACGTGAGTACCTTTTTCTTTATCTAGCCTGTTCTTGGATTCTTCTTTTAAGATGATGATAATATGGATGCATATGCACAACAAAATGTTCAAGAAGCTCTTTTCTCCAATTTTCTATTCTTTCATGAGTTTTCTGTAGCTGGTCTAATGTGGGGAAATATTTGTTGCAGGCATCTCAGCATGCAATTTTTCTCTTTGCTAGGATTCCACAGATATGGAAGAACTTTTCTGTAAGTTAGAATATGATCAGTCCTTGCTGCTCTTAATTGGAGGAAACTCCTAAATGAACTCTCAACGAAAACATTTACCTATGCCTATTAGATCTATTCATGCGTGTACATCATCCTTCACACTGTTCTAAAACCAAACGTATTTTTTTCACCTGGATCATTATAAAATAGTACGTCATTCTATTTGATAGAGTAATGAATAAATATATAGTGATAACAGAGAGATAACACCCTTCTTAAGGGGGTAGATTCTGTATGAATATAGGATTTCTACAACCACCCCTTGTTTATCATGGGATGCCGGTATCAATGTCCACTGTACAGTTCAAGGTGGTAGTCTGAGAGACCATCAACTAGTTTCATAGCAGATATCAGAGAATCTTTAGGCTCTATGCCTGAAATGAGCTGCCTTCTTTACCAAAACTACCTTAGAGTTTAGGTGGTCTGCTTTTTCA
The DNA here is from genome assembly GCA_021464305.1 of Kandelia obovata. Classification (NCBI taxonomy): domain Eukaryota; kingdom Viridiplantae; phylum Streptophyta; class Magnoliopsida; order Malpighiales; family Rhizophoraceae; genus Kandelia; species Kandelia obovata. The sequence goes on along the minus strand of CM038477.1, from coordinate 6,052,387 downwards.
AAGTGGTCTCTTTTGTTGCCTCTGAGCTGCTCATTCCGGGTTCTCTTTATGTAAACAAGAAGACTGTTAGATCATTGGAGGAGCAGAAGAAAATTGAATTCCAGCAATCAAAACTTTTCCTCTGAAATTGTCATGTAGTATGTTGTACTTGCGGTTTGATGAGCAATTGTTTTGTCTTGACTTTCTGACTGCTAAAAATGTTTATAGCTATTATTCTTGAGGTAGTAATTAAAAGTTATCCTTTGGACAGAACAAAAGTACTGGAGAACTCAGCTTTTTAACATGCTTTATGAACCTTGGTGGATCCATTGGTGAGTTAGTTTCCACAACTATCCTTTGTAGAAAGTAGAAATGTTTGTATGTAGTTGTATAATCAATCCAACCTGACTCTTTTATTTTTCCTTATTTGTTTTCCAGTTAGAATTTTTACCAGCATGCAAGAAAAAGCTCCAACAAGTGGTATCCTTGTCTTAACCTACACTGGCTACCTTTTCTCCTCCTTTCCCCTCTTTGCCTTACACACAACAGGATTGCTTTACTTTGCATATAATTTATCTTTATATTCATTTCGCTGCTTTCCTTTATTGTTCTCTAGTTTTTCTGGGCTCTGTACTCGGTGCTATCACGAATGGTGCAATTCTCAGTCAGATAATATTATACCGGAAGCCAGAAACCAAGAAAGAAAAGAAGGTAAATTGACAGCAAACCAGGTTTCGTGGCTTCAATTAAATTTTCAACAGCTCCCCAAAAGTGAGCAATGGTTGGATGTGTTTTAATGCTTAGAAACATTTAAGTGGGAGACATTGTAGTCCTTTGACCTGATAAACTTACATTTACAATCGTGGAATGCTCACATATACTTGTTTTGCAAGTGCATCATCTGGCCTACTCATGGATGCATCAATGTAAGGCATTACTAGTTAATTTGATTGGCTTCCAAGAAGCACTTTAGGATTAGCAGAAGATTTACGCGGATAACATTAATAGAAAATTTATGCAGTTGCTTCAAGAAGGTATATGTTTCAATATCATTTATTGCTTTTTAAGTTCTATTGTACTTACATTCATGTGCCCCCAAACTAAAATAATAACACAATTTGTTGCTTGGATCAAATTGACTTGCAAGAAATTCTTGTTTATAGAAAGCAGTTGTTTTGTCTTGCTTGCTGCACTTAACAATCATTTTTGTGCCAATTGTGGTTCATGCCTTCTTAACTGTTACAGGACTAACAATCTCACCCAAATTTTTGTCCATGCGATAATACTAAGTTGCACTTAGTCCTAGCTACTCTTCATACATGAGGCATACAAATATTTACAAGAATAAATTTCTCAATTTTTATTACTTTTCATAAAGTATACAAAAAATACTAAGACCTCTCACACAATTTATTCTTTCAACACTTTTCTGTGTGTTTCCTTATGTATTTCCTGTTATAGCACTTGTTTGTCATACTACACATATTTATATAGCACTTGTCTGTCATACTACATATATTTATAATGTTAGTAATTGATACTTTCAACTATCTAGGATCATACATAGTAAGACTCCCAATTTTAGAATAACTTTCTCACTAATTCATTAGATTACACCTCTCCATTCAAGAAAAATTTGACACATCATTAAAAACTTCTTTAATCACTTTTTGCAATTGCTCATGTTCTCTTTTCCTCAAAGAGATTATGCCAATACACTTGGTTTAGATAAGATTTTTGGAAACATGTAAACTTGCTACCATTTTTACTTACATTTTGACGGAGATAACTATCTACTATTTTCTGTTTTAGTGGTCTATAGATAGTCAATTTTGTTATGATCTATCTCATCACTTTTTAAGTGTCTACTAGTTGTAAACGATCATGGTTTGGTGTTAGATGAATTCGAGTCTTTGCACCAACATCGTTGTTATTGTCAAATTTGTGGGACAAAATATTAGTCTTACTAATTTTAAGAGATATGCACTATTTCCTTGTAGTGTATCAGAAAAATTTAGTGAGGAGGAAATATTAATATATTTGAGCGATCACACTCCTCTTACAGCAGGTTATCACGCACCTAGTGTGTTTCTAACATCAGACCAATGCTCTTGAAGGGCGCAATCTGTGATTTTTATGCATAAACTTCTTATTCATGCTTTCTCGCAAGTTTTCTTAATTCATCTGGCTCTTTACATTTAATTATCTTACAAGGATTAGTGTAAAGTATCACTAATTTTTTTGAATTCTTAAACCAACAAAATTAAGAAACTGGCATTAACCATGCTAACAAGCGGCATGTTATGTTAGAAGTTTATTACCCACTCCAATGAAAGCTTACAGAAATAAATGGAGGGAAGAAGAAAGGAAAAGGGAAATCAAGCGTAATAGTGTTAATTTGGTATCATCAATCCCAAGCAGTTCAAAGGGTAGAAACACACTAAAGTATTGCATGTATAATATCGATTAAGGTTGAGGTTATGCGCACCCCTGTTGTCAAGAAGGCAACATTTTTGTCCAGAACAGAAAACGCCAATGAGTGTGTCATAGCATATGCAAATAACTATCCCGCTGACCTCGTGGGAAATAAGAGAGGTAGCGTTCTACCATATGCACCTGCATCTATCCCACTCAAGAAGACTACGTTTCTTCTAGCAGATACACGATTTCACCTTTTAATTAACAGCCTAGAGGGCATGGAATTCTGTTTGGCATAATGAACCCAGCTGTAGACTTAGGCATTGGGTAACATCCGTATCAAATTTTGCGAACTTTACTTAATATGGAGAAATCTCCAGCTTCTTTGAAATTTGCACGCCAGGCAATTAGTAGACCAAACTGTAACAGAAAATGTAAACCATACATAATGAATTTCCTAACTAGCATTGCCTGATCTTTCATATTTCTTCCCCTTTCAAGGTAACACTTCAGAAAACTCTTCATTCCAAACTGTCATCCCTTTGTCTTGTGTTTGGGGTAAGTGTTCAGAGTTGCCATGCACATTCACAGCTTCATTGACCTGCTGTAGAAGCATCTTAATGTTTGCCAGGACAACCCCGCACTTCGAAATTAAATTTCACCGCTAGCTAGAATTACTAATGATGCAATTCAATAAACTTGCCTGTTTAGACGTATAAAATTAAATTTGCAAGCGAATACTTCCTCTGCAAAACCAAAATTATAGTTCAACTAATTACGTACAAGAATAAATCGAGCCGATCTACTTTCATGAAAATCCGATTGCCAACAGGGGCACACAGAAAATGGCCAGAAATCATGGAATTACACTAAATAAACATAACTTTAGGTTGCACTTAAGGTGGCATGATCGAACTAACCTAACTTATGTAGGAGCCAAAGTTGAAGTAAACAGGGTACAAATTGCAAATCCTGAAGCAAGCCAGCTTCTTTCTTGCACTGAGAGTAATACCAACAAGCTAAAACCATAAACTTTGTAGATTAACAATATCAGCATTGCAACTCCTGTAGTGACTGCCTTAGTTCAGAAAAAGCCCATCGTGCTGTTGTAGTTCTTAGGCTGATTCACTACAACCAAAATGATGCGATCCTTACAAAGCTTCTTTCTTGCAACATGCGCTGGAAATATGGCTATTCTTTTCCTATGCTTTGTAAATCAGATAAAAGGACGAAGCCCCACTGTGAGCAATGTAACTTAACAACAGACCATTAACCTACATGTAACCTACTGGCAACTCACAACAGACTGAAAATGAGACACACAGCATAGATCAACTAGTCCATTTAACAAAATAGTTCTATGCTCATCAATAATTAAATAAAAGGCAAGACAAGGAAAACTGTAAATATCCTTCACAAATAAAGCTATCGATTAGCACACTTGAGGCAGATGATAAAATATCACAAAAGTATTTTTGGTTCATATATCACACAAGAATGTGGACCATGCTAAAGCTTTTGTTTGTGACGTGTAGTACATGAGTATCAGCAACAACATATGCAAATACTAGAACCTGTAGGAGGGAAAGAAATATTCCAGAAATTTGTAAAACCAAAATAAATTACATATTGACCTCATTCATAATGGTACGAAAAATATAAAATAAATGTCAATTGTCATCTATGATTGAAAATTTAACCAACGTATTTTCCATGATTGTATTAAATGAGATGGATAGATGTCCACATGCAGCAGCCGGACACAGTAGATTCTTGCTAAAACGAGAAGCAATATTGTACGTGTGTATTTTCCCAAGTCTAAAACATAAAGCCTCTTTTCGCACTTAACATCTTCCAACATAAGTTACAATTATATTACTATGAACTGTGAGCCTATTCAAGTTGTCATGCTAAATCACCGTTCCTACATTATAGCAAATACCGTATAAAAATGGAATCTAATAGAAAAACAGTGAAGGTACAGGAAAGCATGATGCATTACTTTTTTTGACAGTGAAGATCCAATGAGAAACGCAATAAACAGCACTCAGAATCAAAATAGGTACAAAAGAGAAAAAAAAAAATGTAAACAGAAAGAAACGCTGACCACAAGCCACATTTTTTGGTTCTGCAATCTTGATTTGAGTCCATTATCTAATTTACTTCTCAATTGCTATTAGCTTCTCGAACTGCTACTACCACCCAACCACCTGCTCAACAAGCACGCCACTAAACTCCTCCCACCCAAAAGCCCTAATCTTGCCTTGAATGACCTTGATCGTGTAGTACTGCTTGACGGAATATTCTGCTCGAGCATTTGATTTGCTGCTGGAGGCAATTCACCCAGATTATCCTGCACCCCACCATCATGAGGCTCAAGCTCACAGCTATCTAAGTTCACCGCTAGTGATCCCCTAGCTGCTCTTAACCAATCTGCACCTTCACATGTTACACCCCGACACTTCTTCACCTTCACTTTAACCAAATTTGGGCATCCGCTAGCAAGCGCCTCCATGCCCTTATCGGAGACGGGGCAACTTTTGATGCAAAGCTTTTTTAATGCCACGCTCTTTGCTGCAATACAGGAAATCTCCAGGTCGCCAACAGTGTCACTGCCACACAACGCCAGTCGCTCTAAATTCAGGCAATTTGAAGCTAACATTTCTAGACTAGAATTTGTGGGATTGACACCAATGAGAACCAGTTCCTGTAAATTAGGGCAATTCTTTGAGACAGCTATCAGCCCATCATCCCCTATTCGGTTGGCCTTCAATCCATCAATATGAAGCTTTCTCAACAGCTTGCACCCATCGGCCACCGAGACAAGGCCTGTATTGCTGCACTCTGGGGTTTTAACGAGGTGCAAAATCTCCAGATTCGAACAATTGGAGATTGCCGAGAGGCCAACGTCGCTGACCTGAATCCTCTCAAGATGGATTTCCACCATACCCGTGACCCGATCCGCAATAACTTGAAGAAGCTTGTCCCAATCACCAGAACACCTAGAGAGCTTCAAGGTCCTTAGATTTTTTGACCCGATTATAAGCGGTCCAAAACACTGTCCATTGCAATGATCCTTTAAGCATATGGTTTTAAGCGAAGAAGCGGCCATTCCCGGTCCAATCGGCTCCGCCCCGTCAGTGATTCCGCGAAGCCGCTTCACCGACAGTTCTTCCAGAGATGCACAGTTATCGAGGACCGCATTCATGCCTTTGGCCCCAAAAGAGCAAGATCCACAGGAAAGCTTCTTCAGTGCCTTACAATTCTTAGCGAAAGCTGCCATGCCTGCGTCAGTTAGCTCGCGGCAAGCGCGGAGTTTGAGGCGCGTGAGGTTCCCGCAACGAATCGATATGGATATGAGCGCATCGTCGCTGATGCTCACGGATTTTCGGTCGCATTTGAGGGCGAGTTTGGTGACGGAGTCGAATCGGGAGAATAGAGAAGGTATGAAAGGGAGGAGATCTGCCAGCGCGTTGAGAGACAGCCGTTGACGGCTCTGTCCCTCTATCCTCAGCCACCGGCGGCAGACCAGAGAGCACCGTTTCCGGTCTCCGGAGACGAGCGACTGGAAAATGCAAGCTAAGCACTCATCGGGCAGTTCCGAGGTATAGTCACGCGCTCCATCGATGAATCCGGAATCATTCCATTCTTCAGCTTGCATCGGCAAAACGATGTCCGTTGATCTGGCCTTAGGACGGTGGCTGTGGTTGGATTTGCGCCGGCTCCGAACTGCAGCCGTGGAGGCAGACTGGCCCATCCACGTAGAACGAAGAGAACGAACGGTCGAGATTCGCAGCCTCGCGAGGTTATTCCGTCCTTATCCTGTGCGCCACCGCATCGAAGCGTTGAGGAACTGATCGTCCGACCTCGAGATGATCATTGGCGGACATGAAATCGGATTTCATTCTGCTTTTTCTTTTCTTTTTTATTTTTTTTTTCCAAATAAATAAATATATAATTTTTTATTTTTTTTTTCCAAATAAATAAATATATAATTTTTTATTTTTTTTTTTTTTGGTTGGGTTTTTTCCGGTGAGCTTGATTTGCCTTTTCCCTGCGTATCTTTCTTTTTTATTTTTGAATTGCTTTTGAGTGGAATAGTCTACCTTCTTCTATCTACTCTTTCCCACTCCGAGGGTTAGCATACAGAGGGTGCGCTTCCCGGGTGCTTACGGTGGACTCTCCACTTTCCAACACAGCTCTACCGACCGCCTCTCTCCTTCATCTGACGCATTTTGATTTTCCATTTTCCAAATATTACGTGGCGTGTAAGGGGAGGTTATGTTTATGATCCGAAGACGCACATGGAATTGTCCACCTGCGATCGACTCTACCTTTTTTTTTTCTTTTTTTTTTTTTTTGCATCATTATCCTATTTTCACCTTTCAGTATGGAAAAAGTTTTGATCCTTCCATTGGTTCCACGGAACCTTGGCGTAATATTCCGATTATATGGCACTTAGGACAAGTAATTAGATTTAAACGTGATTAAGGTAATACCAATGGATTTTACTCCAAGAAAACGATGCCAACTTCCTTAAAAATGAAGATTATAATTGAACCAAAAAAACAACAAGTTTAGTCCTTATTTTTCGATATTCCATCATATGACTTTAACAACACATTTGCGAGTATTGGGGAAAAAAAATTTAATTTTTTTTTAAAAATTCTTTTTTTGTTTTTTTTTCTTTAAAAAAGTCATCGATCATATTTGCTCGGTTATCTTTATACACCACTTTCATGGTTACATCGTTATTCTTGCCACATGGGAGTTTATGTATCATTATTTTATCTTACTTTTGTTAGATTAGATATCATGTTAATAATTTTGTGAACATGTATTAATAAATTAAATTTTAAAAATTATGAATTAATTCTAAAAATTCTAAAAAATTAAATTTTAATTTTAAAAAGTACAAAAAAAGTGTGCATGAATTTCTAAAAATAAAAAATAATTTTAAAAATTCTTAAAAATTAAAAATGAATTCAACATCAATTTTGAAATATAGAAAAAAAAAAATAATATGGCAGGTGTTATAGGTGGAGTAGACAATGTTCACTAAGTAGTTATTGCATTAGAATGAGTGATGATGAGGTAGATATCATACTTTTTCAAAATTAAATTTTATTGTTTATAATTATTTTCAAAATTTTCCATAATTTCTTAAAATTAATTTCTATTTTTAGAAATTTTCAGTTTTTTAGAAATTTTTAGAATTATTTTCTATATTTTTCATGATTAACTTCTATTTTTCAAAATTTTATTTTATTTATATTAATTAAATTAGAATTTTTTTTTCAATTTTTTTCTAAATTTTTAAAGATTAATTTCTATTTTCCAAAAATATTTTTCCTTTTTTAAAATTTTTTATGTTGCCCAAAATTAATTTCTAATTTCCATCCTCTTTTTTTCAATTTTTAAAAATATTTTTAAATTTTTTAAAAATTAATTTCTAATTTTTTAAAAAATTAAAATAATTTATTATCATATTATCATAAAATTGTTAAGTGCTTTTAACTTGGTAAAATTCATGTGACAAAGATAGCAAAAGATTGACAAAAAATGGTATAAAAAAGGGACGAGGCAAACATGGAGAGATAATTCAAAAAAAATATAATAATAATAATAATAATAATAATAATAGGCTAAAATTTCAAAATGACTAAAATTTGTGAGTGAAATTTTGTTTTGTGTTGTGAAATGGGTAGAGAAAGTTGACAAATTCAATTCCTTTGACATCCTTTTCTCATTTTTCATTATTTGATATTATTTATTTCTTCAATTTTCATATATAGTATAAGAATTCTTTAATTTTCAAACCTGAAAGCTATATGTTTGTTTCTTTATAATAATTTTTTAATGTCATGGATCGATAATGATCTTGCTATTGATTGGTAGATGAAAAAGTTTGTTTATTTATGAAATCTTTGTTAATTTGAGCTTACTCTTTTTTTTTCTTCTTTTTATTTTATTTTGCAAATAACAACCATTAATGATTGATCAACAGTCACAACAACATGTTGGCCACCCCTAGAGGGATGAAGTGATAGAATTTTTGAGAATTTAAGAGAAGGTCATGGTGAAAAGAGTCATTTATTATTACCATTGCAATAGGTATGAAGTTAAGTGTGATGATGCATGCAGCTGAGGTATCCTAATTGTTTGATAGACTTGAACCTTGTTTATATATGAGTCGATCATAGACTTTTCAAATCCTTTGGATAGTTTAAATTGTTGCACACATGCAATCCTTATATCAATATAAAGAGTAGGAATGTTGCAAGGGTGAATTTTGATTGATGGAGCTAGAATGATGTAGATTGATTGTTGGTGTCTAAGTTGTAAATTAAGAAGAAAAAAAAATTATGGTCAAACGACCTATGAATTATGACGATCCCTTTTGTTTTCTTTGATCCTTTTTATAGAGGTAAGAAAGAGAGGGAGTGTGTTGGGTTAAGAGTTATTGCTCTTAGTTTGGGTAAGGTCTGTTATTGCTCTTTGCCTAAGTGAGGCCTTCTATTACTCTTAGCTTGAGTGATGTCTCTTGTATGACAGATATTTTGTCATAAATATAACTTTTGGGTTAAGAGAGATGTATAAAGGATTTGAGATTATGTAAAGTATAAATCAATCTCAATGAAAACACTAAGTATGACTATGTATGTGCATGTCATCTTAGTTATTCTTATTTTCATTGAATCGCGCATGTGAGTGTTTAAAATTAGATCTCACTTTCATGTCACATTGGACCCAAAATGTCAACAAGTGGTATCAGAGTTCAAAGTTTGGCAAAAGGATATAATGACAAGTCAAGGGCAGAGGTAGTAAGCGGTGGCCACAATCCATCGACATTGGCTCTAATAAGAATCCATGTCATGAACCAATGCATGGATGGTGTCATCCTGTCGATTGATAAGTGGCGAGTCGACTGGTGGGTGTTTTTTATGATGTCAAAAGCTGAAAGTTGGTATATGGAAGTGTGTGCACAGTATAAGACCTTTTTTTTTGGGCTATTGAGATGTCTCCAACATTGTAACCAATGTGTCAGATGTGTAAATCAAGGGCTAACACGTGCACTGGTGTAGGTATTGGCGTAAGGCAGTGATCAAAAGTGACGTATGGTCACTTGTCAACGATAATGGAAGATTTGACTTTCCTTGTGATTGCCATGTTTTTTTTTTTTTTTTTCTCTAGAAGCACCGTCATAAAGCACTTATAGCAGCGACCAAAAACCATTGCTTAAATGTGTTATACCATTACTAGCAATTTTCTGGTAGCGATTTTTTTAACATTCATTTTGATAGGTTATACAATAGTTTTTATGCAACATTTTTATTATTGTCATTATTATTAACAATATTATCATTATACTACAAAATAAAAAATAATTGAGTGTGTATATTAAATATGTGAACCCATTAAAGATTAAAGATATAAGTTCTAACAATTAAAAATTCATCCAATTAGATAAAATTAAGTAAGCAAGATTCATAAATTAAGTAAATAGATTGCATATGTCACTAGGTATGTATTTTTTTATTAATAATTAAAAATTGACACATTAATAACTTAATTAAACTAACCAAAATCAACTACATAAAAGATACATGACTGCAAATTTTAAAATTTGAAAACTTTTAGTAAATAAAAATTAAAAAAATCAAATACATTATTTATGATAGCATATTATGCTCACTATTTACTCTCAAATGCGTGCAAAGTTCTTCTAGTCTGTTGTGTGCATATTCATTTGCTTTTGTCAATTTCTTATTGGTTCTTGTCATGAATTTTATATATATATGTAAAAAAATATAATTAAAATTATTTTTTATATAAATAAGTAGCAAATTCATTAGATATATGTTTTGGTCACAGTGAACTTGTGAATCTTCAAAATTCCAAGTAGACAAAGAAATTGCTCGATGGGTATATTTTTTGAATGATACTTTAACCTAACTTAGTCAATTTTGTATTTGTTAAAGTAATTACTCTTTAACCAATACCTATACGATCTCTAATTTATTGTAATTATTATTAGTACCATTTTTTTCTCATCTTTAGGAATCAAATATTTTTTTTTTCTACACTACTTAGAATACAATTTATAAGTTGGAAATATCTTATAAATAGGAAACTTAGCAAAAATAAAAAATAAAAAATCATGATATTCCTTATATAAACTACTACATTTTTTCCTCTTATCCTTTAGCAACTTATACCAATTCTTCACATTCAATGGTGCCTTATTTGGATTTATAGCTAAGGTACCAAGAAAAATATTAAATTCATTCAACATCTTCTTATTAAGACTAATTGGCAAAATATGAGTTTACACTCTTCGATACTTTTTGTGTGCACCTCAATTATTGTTGTAGGTTCTTGCCTCTTTTCTATTTTGCCCTAAAACAATGACAACACATTGAAAACATGTCTAATGACAAACAAAAAAGCTCAATATAAAATGTATTGAAACAAACCAAGTTAGTACCTTCACTAATCCCTTTATTAATGGGTTATTGCACTTGATTTTGCACTGGTTATATCTCTTTTACATCAGGAAAAATTTGTCTCCAATACATCAAATCACTTTCCATTTTATAAGATTCTGAACAATTGTAATAAGAAAAAATAATTTTAAAAAGCTTGATTAATACAAAATAAATGTAAGACATTGATTTCCTTTGCATTTATGATATGACCTAAGAGTAAGCAGTATACATACCTTTATTAGAGATTAAAAACTTTAAGCACCTTCATTGATTTAGTTTAACCTTTTATAATATATGAGATTTCAATTTGTTTTTATTGCTCATTTCTTGTGTTTGGGCTCCTTTCCTCCTTAATACTCTTATCTTTACTCAATTTGTTTGCTATCACTATTATATTAGACCTTCGTTTATACTTTTTGTAGGTTTACAATTTCTTCGTGTTATCTAACTATAAAATAGAAAAAAAAAGATGTCAGTTTCATATAAAAAGACTAAATAATTACAACACATTTAAAATAAAAAGTTACAAATGCAAAATCATGTAACATCAAAACAAATTGATCATATAAATCTACCTTTAATCATTTACATATATCAAATCCTATAAAGTGGCATCAAAATGTGAATCTTCACTAAATTGATCATTGTTTTCATATTGCATAATGTTTGTTTGCAGGTTTAGTTTAGTACTCAACATGTCTTCTCTTATCCAAATGGTCTTTTCATTACTTATAAGAGATTCTACATTTTGTCTAGATTCATCTCTCCCCAAAATATATCTTATAAATTTTTGCTTTCTTCTTCTACAATATCATATAAATCTCAAGAAATCATCATATAATAATGATCTTTCTTAACTAGATCCTTAACATAAGAAAATTTTGGTAGACTTGATTAGCTAGTAAAAAGGGATCATTTGGATAATACAATTTGGTTAAGTTAACACATATAAGTCCATAATCATTTCTCTTGACATGAAACTAATCACATTTAAACAAGACTACATCAAATTTACCATAATAGTCTAGCTTTATAATTTTTGTGATTGCCCCATAATAAGTAACTTCTCTTAAGGTAGGAGTTTGGCCCCTGAAGCTTGCAAATATATTTTTAAGACATTTTAAGATACACCATTGTTTTGTATTTTGCACTTTACATCACGTTCCTTTATGTAAAATTTATACCCATTAATAAAATATTTAACATAACGTGCAACTATTGAATTTAAACTATTAGATAACCATTCAATATAAGCAAGAGTTTGCTTATTTTTGACTTCATTTTGAAACCAAATCACAAAGTCTTGACTATGATTATTATGCTTTTGCTCACCTATTTCTTTAACATCCACTAATCAATTCCTTATATTTTTTGTAAAAAGAAATTTCAAATGTTAATTAAAATATTCAATTTGAATAATCACAAAAGATAATTACAAATAAAATTTGTTTAAAGTATTAGCTTACTCAATATAACCTTTAACTTGTCCATCTTCACAATTGAATAATGTCTAGAGATATAATGTTTAAGGTCAAAGTCGTGCCTTTTATCTTTCTTTTACCTCTTATTACATGAATTTTAACAGGAAAAAGTGGTGTCTTCTTAAATCTAACACTTTCACATTGTTTAGCGTATCTTGTAACTTGCTTTTAACTTGCACAAGTATCTTTTAGTGTCAAACTTCCAATGCATAGACCCCTAAGTCTAATTTCATTAACAAGATGAATAGGTAAATGAACCATTACGTCAAAAAAAAAAACTTAAAGAAAGATCATCTCTAACTAACATAGTGTTTTATTAATTTCTTTTTCTAAATGATCAAGATCATGTACTTTTAGAGTTTTGTTGGATATTGCTTTAAAAAATGATCTTAATCTTATTAAGGCCATAAAAACATGATTTGAAATTGTTTTCTTAATTATAACTTGAAAAAGTTAATGCATTAGAAAATGTGCATTATAACTTTTATACCCGATAATTTTCCTCTCCTTATCATTGATACATATAGATTTATTATATGTATAACCTTAAGAAGAATAGGTTACAACTCTTTTTTTATGCTTATATCTTGTAAATCAAACCAAAATTTAACATGATCTTTATTTTGCCAAGAATGTGTAATAGTGCCCTAAGAATACTATCACAAATATTCTTTTCAATGTGCATTGCATTTAGATTATGATGACACTTATTACTAGACCAATATGGCAAACACAAGAATATAGATCGTTTCTTCCATAAGTTGTCAAAGTTACTCCTTTTTTTTCCAAATTGATTATCAAAGTTAGATAACTTTGAAACAATTTCTTTTCTAACCAAAGGAGTATGAGCAATTTTTAACTTTATTTGATCATTCAAAGACTTCCTATCTCATCTGCAAAGATGGTTTGGATCTAAGAACCTATGATGCCTCATACAATAAGTTTTCTTACTGTTATGCAAATATTAAAAATAAGTTTTATAATTACAAACAAGACATGCTAACTTCGCTTTTGTAATATACCCCAATAGCATTACATAAGTTGGAAAGTTACTTATAATCTATAATAAGGTTATATGCATTTAAAAGGATTACTTGTTAAATGCATCATAAGTTTCATAACTTAATTCTTATAGCTTTTTCAATTCTTGAATAAGGGGTTGTAAGAACGTATCTATATCCCTTCTTGGTGAATTACAACTTAAAATAATCATAAAAAACATTGTGTATTCTCACTTCATACACAATCATAGTGATAAGTTGTAATTAATAAGACAACTAGTTATGTGTTATGACTATTACTCATCATTTTAAAAGGATTGAACCCATCAATAACCAAACCTAATCTTACATTGCAAGGATTCTTTACAAATTTTAGGTGCAACAAATCAACATCTTTCCAAGCTTTGTCATAAGTGTAATGTTTAATATTATAATCCTTTGGTCAATGCTTTACATGTTATATCATTTCATCAGTCATTTTTAAGCACATGAAGATTATTTGAAACCTTGATTTCAAAGGAAAATATCTCAAAATTTTTTAATAAAACCTTATGCCCATCAAAAGATAGAGAAGTGACATCTTTACTCTCTAAATTAGTAACCATTTTTTGTCTAAAAATGTCATAAACATCATATATATATGCTTTTTCTTGCTTATCTCAATATATCATATAACCATTAAACAAGTATGAATCTTTTTATATTCAAGCCTTAAATCTCTCACCTTATTTTTAATTTTATTAAATGAATTAAGTACCTTTTCCTTAGAGAATGCCTCATTTATTAAATCTAAAATATCTCTAGGTACTACATTATTAAGTCCATAGAGATACTTAATGAGATATGATCTAATTGTGAAAGATAGTTTAGGAAACTTATTACAACTAAGATATAATTCTGGTTGTCATTCTTGAACTAATTTGTAAAACATTTTAGCCTCCACATTTGGCCCCTCCCAAACATTATTAAACTTTGGTTGATCACTTACATCGACTAAAGGTGTTATGCAATAACCTAACAATATCGTTGTTCACACCAACATTAACTTCATCATCATCTACCCCGTTTGATGTTAGTTTTACCACAGGAAAAAAGGCTATTGGATTCATAAAATGTTGTTGGCTATATAGTTTTGGTTTAATATTGTTGCTAAATTGGTCCAATAAGTATATTAGAAAAAACTTGTTAGGTTTAATAATTTTACATTGTATAGCTTCTTTGACTTAAGTATCATTAATAATGTTTCTCTTTTTTAGGATTTTATATCATTAATAATGTTTCTTTTATGCTAGTAATGACATAAATGTATTATGGTATATTATATCATGTTTGAATTATATTTTTTATGCAATTTATTATTTTGATATGATGTCTTATATTTTTATAAAATTTAAATAATACTTTTTAAATTTTTAATTAAATTTTTTTGTCACAATTTAATTCTTACTTTTAAACAAAGCAAAAAATAAAAAAAAATGAATTTGATTTTAATTTTAATTTTCAACTAAATCAAATCACTACAAAGAAAATTTGATTTTAACTATGGAATAAACTAAACATTTATAAAATTTACTATTTCTTTTCCCTCTAATCTAATTTTAATCTCATTTTTTATTCTATATTATAAACCAAATAAGCCCTTATTAAGAATATTTTCTAATTAAAATTTGAACATTTTTAAACACCATTCTTTGAAAATTTAATGTTCAAAATGTTTTAATTTTTCTTTATTAATTATACAACCTAAATGTTAAAGTTGTTTAGATTTTTAATTTTATTTTTAAAATTGAAATCTGAATCTTTGTGTATAACAATAATAATAAGTATGAAAGACCAAAAATTTGCTTGTAATAATATTTTTTTTTCTTAACAAAAAATCCAAACTATAATTATTGTTGGTGTCATGCTTTTTTTTTTCAAACATTTACATTAAAAATGTTGAAATAGCTTATAGTTACTACAAGTTGAATGTTTTTTAATTTAAAAAAAACATGATTTCTCAATTGGCTTCAAATAAAAAAGACTCAAATTTATAGTTTAAAATAAAAGGTTCAAACGTTGGTCGTTGACATTATACAAAATGTAATTATCTAAAAGTACTAGTGACATAACATATGCCAAAATTTCAGTATTTGTCTAATGGTAGTTAAATAGGGTTGTGTTAGTCCTTAATCATCTAAATATTTAAGTATAAATTAAAAAAATATTTTTTTACACTCGTAAAAAATATTAACTTAATTTTTTTTTGTATTTTATTGATTTCTTATGTTCTTAATTTTTAAACAAATATTAAAATTGTTATTCAATTAGGCACAATACCCTATCATTCAATATGATAAAGTTTATACTTTTTTTAGATGGATTGGATGATCATTTGGATAAAATTCAAGGAGATGTTCTCTAGATCAAATCATTCCCAATAATTGAACAAGTAACTCTAGTCTGCCGAGAAGATCTTTGGTAAGTTATTATGTTACCAAAGGGAGATGAAGATGAGATATAGAGCATTGCGATGTTATTAAAAGGATGGTTGAAGTAGCCTTCTTTTTAGTAAATTAATCTTGGTTAGGGAACTACCTTAACAAAGTTTAAAACTTTAGTAGATGGAGAAAAAAGCTTTCATTATGGGAACCCTAAACATACCTAAGAAATCTACTTCAAAATATATGAGTTTCTAATTATACAAATTAGACCTAATGCAGAAACCAAATAAACATAAGTGAATAATTGATTCTAAGGAAATAGACCTTATGACCTTTGATTTGCAAGATTTTATTACCTATTCAGAACTGAAAAGATCTTTTGTAGTTAACGCAAATGGTGTAACCTATCCAATTACAAAAGTTAGAAAAGTGGAATTATCTTCCACTTTTTATCTTTTGAACACTTTTTTTGCTTCCTTCACTTAAAAGCAAATTGTGACCTATAAGCTAATTAATTGAAGATTTAAATTATTATGTACTAATATACCTAAAATTTTTTGCTTGTTTTAGGACATTTTGACGAAATGGATTATTGGTTATGGTACTAAATGAGAGGGACTGTATTATATTGATGATTTTTCTCCAAGTCAAGCATGTTTAATAAACCAAGTTGATGATAAACAACAACAAGTGTAGTTATGGCATTGTCATTTGAAGTATTTATTTTCAAGTTTGTTTCCAAAATTTCACAAATCGAGCTTTAATGTAAAACTTGTTTGTTGGCAAAAATTCATCATACTTCTTATCTAGTGAGCATAATAAGCTATCAATCACTTTTTGCATTAGTTCATTTTGATGTTTGAGGGACTAGTCTTGGGATCCATGGGCATTTAGTGATTTGTTACTTTCATTTATGATTGCACCTGTATAACTTGGCTTTATTTATTAAAAAATAAGATTAAGGTGTTTGAAGTCTTTTGTACATTCCACAATATGGTGAAAAATCAATTTGCTGCAAAAATTCAAGTGTTTCGATCAAATAATGAATAAAAGTATGTTACTAAGGATTTTTAAGAAGTATGAGTTAATACATGAAACTTCATGTTCACAAACTCCTCAACAAAATGGAATTGTAGAGAGTAAAAACAGAAAAATTTTAGAGACAACTAAAGTCTTACTAATAGTTGCATATATGCCTCGATAGTTTTATGTTAAGGCTATGGTAACTATTGTTTACATGATAAATAAGATGTTATCACAAGTTTTGAATTTCAAAACTCCCTTGCAAGTTCTTTATGAGTATATAATAATCTTATCTTTTCTTATGCTTCCACCAAAAGTGTTTGGTCATATTGTCTATGTCCATCTCCATAAAACCCAGCAAACAAAATTGTAACCACACTTTATTTGCTATGTTTTTCTAGGGTAAAAAGGTAATAAAAAATGCTATTGATGTTATGATATAACTTTAGAAAGGCTATGCATATCTATAGATGTGTCCTTTATGGCATTAAAATTTTTCTTCCAACCTACGTCATATCCTTTGATGATTACTACAAAACATTATAAGGAAGGTGACAAGTGGGAGTTATAGCTTAGTTTCCTAGAATGCTACATAAAATTTGACTAAGAAAAGTCAATCAAGGAGAAATTAGCATAATATAATATTATTCAAGTATAAGTAAATAATATTTTTGCACGAGAAAATGTTGTTCCAACTAAACACAAAGAAGATTATAAGGGCTTTTAATTAGAACTTTAAGAGAAAGAAGCCATTAAACAAGAAATAATTTCTCTTAAATCTAAATAGTTCTCTGATCATCATTCAATAGATGACTAATCTTTAAAGATAGCTATCAAGATACCATTTATGAACTCTTTTATTGATGAATCTCATATTATATATGATTAAAAAGTACCTAATAAGAAGAATCAACGATTGTCACCGTAGCGATACTCACTAGATGTTGAAAGCTAGAAAGCCAGGTATCCTATTGCAAATCATATTACTACTTAACAACTATCTCCTTCTCTCAAGGCATATATGAGTAAGTTATCTAGTGAGTGAATGCTCGAAATCATATAAGAAGCATTAGAAGACTTAAGGTGGATATAAGCAATATATGATGAGATGGAAGCATTGCAAAAGAATTCTACTTGGAATTTGGTGGTGCTACTAAAGAAAAGAAACTAATGGGGTGTAAATGAGTGTTTTCAATTAAGTATAAATTAGATGGATTAATTGAAAGATATAAGGTAAGGTTGGTTGTAAAAAATTCATTCAAAAATATGGTATAAATTGCCAAGAGATATTTTCTATAGTGGTGAAGTTGAACACTATGAAAGTCTTATTATCTCTTACTGCTAACTTATATTGGTTGTTGCATTAATTTGGTGTAAAAAATTCCTTTATACATGAAAGTTTAGTAAATGAGGTTTATATGAAAATTTCACTTAGTTTTAGTGTCTATTCTAACAACAGGATAGTATGTAAATTAGAGAAGGTATTATAAAGATAAAAACAATCCCTTAAAGCATAGTTTGGAAGATTTAGTTCAACAATGAAGAACTATAGTTTGAAACAAAACAACGTCAATCGTACCTTATTTCTAAAGCATAAAAAAGGATTAGTAACAATTTTTATTATCTATGTGGATGACATGATAATCACAAGAGATGATAAAGAAAAGATTACTATTTTGAAAGGTATCTTATGGCAAAATTTTATATAAAAAATCTTAATGGATTAAAATACTTTCTTGGCATTAAGGTTACTCAGTTAAACCAAGGTATATTTATGTCTCAGAGGAACTATGTGCTTGTTTTATTTGCTAAAACAAGGATGCTTAAATGTAAGATGACAAATACACTAATTATATTGAATCATGGATTAAAAAAAAGTGTGGATCAGAAGTTGACAAATAAGGAAAGGTACCAGAGGCTGGTGGGGAAGTTGATTTATTTATCCCACACAAGACCAAATATTAAACATTATGTCAATGTGATAAGTCAACTTATGCATAATTTAAGCGAAGATCATATGAACGTAGTATTTAGAATTCTAAGGTACTTAAGGTCTTCTCCAAAAGGACTCATGTCTAAAAAACATAATCAATATCACATTGAAGGGTATATAAATGCATATTGGGTTTGGGAGTGTCATTGATAAGAAATACACGTCAAGTTGTCTAACTTTTTTGAATAGGAATTTGGTGACATATAAAAGTAAAAAGTATAAGGTAGTTGCTCTATTTAGTGCATAAGCTGAATTTTAAAGTATTGTAAAAAAAATATTTATGAATTACTTTGGCTCAAGAGATTGTTTGAAGAAACTAGACTCATGTCAAAATTCATTATAAATTTATTTTGTGATAATAAATTTACTATTAAAATAGCTTAAAATCTAGTTTAACATGACTAAATGAAATATGTGGATGTTGATTGACATTCCATCAAAGACAAACTTAAGACAAAGGTTATATAACTTCTTTTTGTAAGGTTAGAGGGTTAACTTGCAAATAATTTTACATAAACAATTAACAAGCAAGATATTTTTTAACTCACTTGATAAGTTAGACATAAGTGATATTTATGCACCAACTTTAGGAAGGATACATGTATGAGTTGTAACTTAGTTAGTAGAGAAATTATTAGTAAAAAATTCAAAATAAAAAAATTATTATACAAGTACTTATTATGTCAAAGATCTTGTTAAGTAATGAAAACAAAATTATAATTTGAATTACATTTCATATTAAGTAGAAATATTTATTTTTTTTATAATTAAGATATAAAAATACTGTGTTGAAAAAAAAAATCAACTTCTTAATCTACATCATTTCAATTGTGTTCATTAGGCAAAAAGTTTCATTTTATATAAGGTATGTTGCATTTTTAAAAAAATAAAATTTTATTTTTTTTCCATTATTTTGGTACAAAAGTGCCTTAATACTGAGTATTTATCTTTTTTTTTTTTTAGAAAGTTTTAGTGAAATTTAGGAAGCATATCTAAAATGAGGTGATTTGGGATTTTGAAGTAAATATTCGAGCTGTAGATTTAGGGTTTTTGGGATTTTGGGTGGGTGTTAGAGAAGATATATTAGAGTTTTGTTTTTTTATTTTTAGTTATACTTAATTTTAATTTTAGTGTTGTAAATTTCATTTCAAAGTTTTGTTCAACAATTTTAGGCGGTTGAAGGCTAGTGCTTCTGATTTTGAGAGGGATTATGTGTGGTATGCTTTTAATTTTATGTTTTATTTTAATTAAAATTCTTTTTGAAATTTTGATAATTACGTTTTTATAATTTTAGATGAAACAAACTAAATGGACTTCGCCATCCAACAAGTTCTTGATTTACGTACGTGTCATCTCTTTTATCCCGTGAGCGTAATATGTCACTTATTCTAACAGTTTTCGTCCGTGAAACTTGATGTCATGATAAATTTATTATTAAAAATTTTATAAATTTTAAATTATTATTTTTTTAAGTAGTTTTATATTTATTAATATACACAAAATTAATAATTTTTGTAAATATTATTTTTTTTAATTTCTTTTGCTGACGGTATCATCTTTTTTAGCATATAATCCCATTTCCGACTGTTTAAGAAAATAATAATAAAATAAAAAAAAAAAAAACAGAGAGAGAGAGAGTGTGTGTGTGTGTGTGTGTGTGTGTGTATCCCTGTTCGTTTTCCCTTGCAATGGTATTATCTTTCCTCAGCTTGTGCAAGTTTTACTATTGGATTATCTCTCACGGAATATCCTAACTTAGGGTTATTTGTCTGTATTCTAGCATTCACTCGTTACTTCTAACATGTTTTCTTGTAGCGTTTTCAATATTATGACTTCTGCACCAGCCATCGCTCTCATTCCTTCATCATCCAGTCAAACACGGTGCATTATCTTGAGTGGGGAAATTATGCACACAAAAAATAAAAAATAAATCTTTTGATGTACATACACTACTACTGACACACACAATACTAATGGCTTGGAAACTAAGATCGAGCTATTTATTGACAAAGAATTGGACAGTAACTTATTTCACTTCCAATTTTCAAATTACCGTGACGAACAATCTGTGCTAGATAACGCTCCGTGGAGCTTCGATAAACATGCCTTGCCACTGTAGGAAATGAATGGATCTGAACAACTATCCTCCCTCCAATTTGATCTCTTTCCTCTTTGGGTTTCGAGTATACGATGTTCCCTTCAATGTAATTTTGTGATCAATGGCGGAGGCAATCGGGATAAGACTGGCCAATTCGTTCGAGTGGACTTGGAGGATAACGCAGGGTAGGGGAATTAACTGCGATTCCCTGTAAATTTTGATGTTCGAAATCCCTTGCCAACAAGTACGTCATCAGTTCTCTGCGGGGATGGACAACAATTTACGGTTTATTACAGGTTTTAAAGACTTCTTACACTTCTAAATTTGGGTTTTTCCCCCAAGATGGTCATTAATCTTCCTCGGGGCTGGCCCCTCCATCAGCCAGTGGGCCATTCCAATATTCCCATGGGATCCTCATAAATAATCCATTATCATTTGAACGGACCAGTAGTAATTTACCTATATCTCCAGCCCACCGGATTAATCCGTTCTCACCTATTATCACAAATTATTATTTTTTTTCTGATTTTTTTTTTTTTGTATTTTTAAAATTTTCTTATGTATATAAAATATTTTATAAAATTCTTTAAAATACTTTAGATTTTTTAAGAGTTCTTTAAAATTTTCTGTATTATATTAAATATTTTTTAAAAAATTTATAAAATTTTGTAAGAAAACAGAAGATTTATAAGAGGAGATCATTATCATTTGTATTTATCTACAAAAATTATAAATTTGGATAGTTCTAAATCTCTATATGTTTTACTTAACCTTTCGTTATATATTTTAATGGTGAATTAAAGAATTATTTAATAATATATTATACTAATAACATATTATTCTAAAATCACACGCATATTTGAAATTAAAAAAATTAAGTTCGTGACATTCAAGTAACTAAGGACTCTCTTCTTCTTCGGTGGCCGAAGTTCGTTCTGCTTACCATTGCAAGCAAGGAACAATACTGATAAATTTAAGTATTGGTGGGTAAATTAATAGTAATTATAAATTAACAACGGCAAGGTAGGCAGAGATTGGGTGGGCTTGGCCGCAGGAGAGCACTAACCTTAATTCTCTTGATTTGCCTGTTGATAATGGAACTGGAGACTCCTTATAATGAAATACAACACACCGCATGATGCCACGTATCACGTCGCCACGTTTCACTCTTGGAGGCCACAGTCCCTCCAGTCTCTACTCGGACACGGGAGACAAAAAAAAAAAAAAAAAGAACAGAGAGAGACTAAAATGGCGGCAGCACTTCTCAGGGGCGGCGCTCCCCTGCTCCGCCTTGGCTTCCAGCGCCACCGCCTTGCTGTCGGAGTCCTCTCGCAGCTTCGAAGGCCATGGTGTGCCGCCACGGAGTCTAATATCCTGGACGAGGACGCGTCCTCTGCGGAGAAGAAGACGGCAGCTTTGAACGCGCGGGACCCACCCAAGCACGCGACTTGGGACGATTCCGAGCACCGGGAATGGAAAGAAAGGGAAGCGGAGATTCTGAAAGATATCGAGCCCATTGTTACGCTCACCAAAGAAATCATCCACTCTAATAGGTCTTTCTCTGTTGTGTCTGCTTTTTGTTCTTTTCTTTTTTTTTTCTAATTGAATGAAAATAAGTTATCAATCGAATTGGGAACTTTTAATTCTTGATACCACGTAGTTGAATTGGGTTATTGATGCAATTAATTTGCTTTATTTTTTTTTCTCTTGTGTTTGATTCTTAGGAGACAATCTTGGCTCTTGCTTTTCTTAGAAATGTTGCATTTAGTCCTATGTAGATTTTGTTCCAATTAATGTTCCGGCATATTTTGTAGTTTTTAATCAAGTTAACCTGGTCTTCCGTAACTTTCCTTGCATTTGTAGTGTCTGCGTTAGTTTGTGTTGGGGTACTTGCTTTTGGACAATGTTGGTGCTACGATATATTTAGGATAGGGTTGGGTGGGTTATCAGTTATCAAGTAACGAAGGTGAATTTTGTTGACGTGTCCTAATTCACAGGTTTGGGATTGTTGGAGTGGATGTAGTCTAGTGTTTAAGATTCTTACAATTTGTAGAGGTTGTACAATGCTTTCTGGAATTGGTTAAAATGACAGAATTCCTTTCGACTTGTCAGGACTAAAACCCTCAACTCAAATGCCTAAGCATATAAATGAGGCTCAAGAATATACAAAACACTAAATTGGTGCCTGGTTTGCTTGTTCTGAAACACCATTTAACTTGAAGAATTGGATTAGCGCTGCCCCTTGCTTATAAATGCTCTTCTATCCTGCTAAGCTTGTTGGTGGCAAACAAGATGGATTATACATTAAGCTCCAATGCTGCCTTTAGTGATGGTTGTCTCCAGTGAGCTCTTTAATGATGTAATTCATTTACAACCCCTCTGCTATCTAAAAGGCCTTTCATTCTTAATCATGGATTGTACCATGCTGTGGGACTCCTCTTTTGTGACTATACATCAAACAATTTAGTCCTGAGCAATAGAGCACCAAATTTGGTTTCTCATGCTTTGTATTGTGTTGTGTACAAAGCATGCCCATGTCTCAGAAGTTTTGAACATGAATCTTGTTGGATTTCTATACATGGTGATCATTTGAATTTTGTGGACTCTTGCTGCACCTGCTAAAAGCATAGGAACCAAAAATGAGATCTGTACATATTGGTTGATAGAAAGAGGCATGTTGAGAAAACGAAAGGTTCTCAATTATGCATTTTGATTCTCTAGCCTGGATAATTCCCTGAGGCACCCCTTGGAATTATGATGTGATGGGATTTTAAGTAAGCATGTTCTGATTTCTTTCTTTTAGCAAGATTGCTCATGATGTTGCTAATGTTTTCCAACAAGGAGATGTTGTGAGGAGTAGATGAGTTAATTAGACTGTCAAACTCTTTTGCAAATTAATCCACTAGCATAATAGCCTCAAGTGAGGTCAAAATTGCTTTTGGTGCTTAATGCATTGTTTCAAGAGCAAAATTCTGTAGTTGATTTCTATCCAACTTAATTGTACATTTTTTTCGTGTATGGATTTCTGTGTGTTCTTGGTTTAGTAGAAGAGGCATTTAGATCAGTTCATTGATTGAACTTGTACCAAGGTCTAATTGTTGTGCCCCTATTTGGAGTTCTTTTATGAATTGAAACACTAACTATCATCCAATACATTACTAGAGATCTTACCAGGGGCAGAGCTACAGTGATGGATTTGGAGGGAGCCAAAATGAAAGCCTTTCTATGATTGAATTGGAAATTGATATACTGGCGAGGCACTTTGTTTTTGTTTTTTTTTTTTTATTTAGTGAAGAGGTAGGAGGGAGAGGGTGAGGATGGGGTGGTTGCATGTCACACTCAAAACAATACCTATTGCCACCTCCAGTCACAACAAAGATAAGTTTAATGTTATAATGAAGCAGACTTCTTTATTATGGCATCAAGTTGATCGGTATCCATCTAGTGAAACTCTATGGTGGATTTGAGTTTGTACTCTGTGTAGACTCTTTATACAGTCAGTGTCTAGTAAAATTTATTGGGGTTGAACAATACAATGTAGCATGTAAGTGTTAATTATATTCACACGCAAGGAATGACCACTGCCTTGTTATGTGAAACCATGTATGTAATTGAGCTGCATCACAATTTCCATAAGATTCTTATCAACATTGTAGGTGTGAAAGTCTATTTTATTTTACTGATTCTCTTTCTCCCAGGTACAAAGATGGGGAATGTCTAACAGCTGAAGATGAGGAAGCTGTGGTGAAGAAACTTCTTGCTTATCATCCTAACTCTGAAGATAAAATTGGATGTGGACTTGATTTTGTTGTGGTGAGATGTTTATTGAGTAAATTTTTTCTATAAATTGCATCATAAACAAACAATCTACACACCCAATTTATTCTACTGCTAAATGCTGGTTTGTCTATATGAGATTTTTTAATTCCAGTTACCTAACTCAATATATGTTGTATCTTTTCTGAAACTTGCCTATATGTCTGACAGTTCTTCCAAAAATGTTTCTAGCATTTTCTGGGTTCCTAACTGAATACGCTTTTTGCTTCTGTTACTGAAGGTCGATCATCACCCCCAATTTAGACAATCAAGGTGTCTATTCGTCGTAAGAACTGATGGAGAATGGATAGACTTCTCTTATCGTAAATGTTTGCAAGCTTACATCCGAGATCGATACCCAGCCTATGCGGAATGTTTTATTAAAGAGCACATCAAGCGTGGCAGTAAATATCATGTCTCAAACTAATAATTGTGCTGGTCCCAAGTCTTAATTTTGGTACTTGTTTCAGATGATTGTGATATTAAATATTTTAGATCTTTCCATATGAACAGAGAAATGGTCTATTCATTTGGGTGACCTGAGTACAATGGTGTGTCATGTAGCCTCCAAATTCAATTGTCAATGCAGTAGATAATCTTTGACTTGTGCTGCTAAGTTTGTTAACATTTGGGGGCAAAAGAAAATGATTGAAAAGGATTCCATTCTGTTGACTTGTGCCTTCCCTTTTTTGTTGGCTTTGGAATATTTGCTGATTACCCATGCAGCAAGAATAAGCTCTTGTTCAAATCCCAGTACCGGGATGTTGTTTGTTTGTACGGTCTTTCAGATTGTTAAATTGTCTGGCATCAACATATAATAAAGGTTTAGTTGGGAAGTAGGGAAATGGAATGTGAATGTGCATGAGGTTCAAACACAAACGGTGTCCACTATTGAAAGGCATGACAACAGTCAAAAAGCATCATAGCTGGAGCCAGATATGGTGCCTGGAGAATAATATATCCTCTAATTTTCCTTCTACTTTTGGATGGAATTTTGATTTTCTTGATGTATGTCATTATGGTGACTTGTGTAATAGTAAAGATACTCCATTAAAAAAATTGAAAGTCATAGTTTGAATTGTGAAATTAGTTTCTTTGTAAAAACAAAGTAAAGTTGTATATTGACTTTTTTTTTTTTTTTGGACTTGCAGTGTGAAGTTCTTGTAAACTCTCACATTCATTTTATTATTTATTTTTTGGCCTTTGTGTTGACCTTTAGGACACGTCATTTTTTATCAATCTGACTCGTGAGATTGGTAAGTCCTTTGTAGAAGGGCGGATGCTCAGGAGAAACTTGGCTCCTCTGCAGGGCTAAGCGGTAAGATAATCGGTCTTCCATGGATCAGGTTCTTGAGGGTGGACTTTGGGGAGTCGAAAGAGTTGAGCTGCAGCTGGTCCAGTTGTCTGTACTGCTTGTGTAGTTTTAGGTTGCAATTGGTCAAAATGGTTATCCAATCGATGTTTAGGCTCATTGGACCGTTAATTACGTTACAGGACACCCCGACAAGAGTAGTTTTCAATGGTTGGGAAGTCTCTGCCCCTGGGAACACGATGTGGTTATTCTTTGTTCTTTTTTTCTTTCTCATTTTTCTACGCCTCTCACAACCTGCTTCCTTCGCTTCTGGCCTTTGCCTATAAGTGGCAGATCGTAGGGGGATTAACCATTCTTTATGAGCATTGGTGCAGTTTGTTCAACGCCCAGCAGAAGATGAGCCAAACCTACCCTCTCCGATAGTGACGTCAGGAAAGTTTACATAAACCTGTAAAGCGCTTCTGGGGCATACCAACCGATAAAGAGTTATCCTGAAGAATAACCACTATACTAATGATTTCAATCAACAATAAGCTGATTTGTTTGCCTCTAGAATAGTTTCAGCTGGTGATAATTGTCGAGTCTGGGAACTTCATTTCAGTTCCATCAATTCCTACTTAGTGGAGCTATACTCAAATTGAAGGATTAAGTTATGAGATCAGTTATTTTAGAAGAACCTCCGTTAGCATGCAAATTTACAGTAGCTAGTTAGACTTGACAGAGCTCTACCTTGATACATCTTATGGAGATTAAAATTATTTTATTATATATATATATATTAAAAGAAAAAAAAAAGCTGTTGGGCTGCAAGTCATGGGTAAATGGCATATATAAGGTCAACCCTTCCTCGCCATAAGCTTACAATGTCCAGTGTTTGCCATCCATCAATAATGAAAGGGCTCTGGTACAGTGCCGGAAGGGCCAGTAATTAAGGTTTGATATGCTCAGGGGAACAAACATTATACGATCAAGTTTGTTCAAAAAGAAAAAGAAGAAGAAGAAAAAAAAGCATATATGATGAGGAGACAAACTACAAGTCCAGGCGGGCCCCCACCGGAATGAACATCAGACTGGTGATTAAGACTTTTCCTAGTCAATATTACATCTGGCGCCCTAGCTAAATCTTGGACCTTACTCAACCTACTAGGAAACTGTTGATTTTAATCGGAATTAACAATTTTCAAGTTTGTTCGACTTTTAGTCCGGTTCCGTTATTTTTTTTTTTTGAGGTTTTTCTTTAGGTAGTTGTAATATTCCTTCTCCTTGAACTGCCTCCCTTGATCGCCATCAACTTCCTTTAGATGAGCTTTCATATTTGGAACCGTGTTTCAATAAATCAAGGTCCTCGAATCAATCCTTCTTGTAGGTTATTGTCCCAATATAATAAAAAAGAATACAACAACAAAAAAAAAAACAAATAATAGTTATAAGAGTGAAATCTTGGTATAATTTCAAAAGCAAGGAGCAAATTCAAGGTAATAAAAATATTGTACATATTTTCAAGATTTAACAAAAGGATTCCCAAAAGGGTTGGTTTGACCACAGCTCTCGCTGCTCATTATATTGACAATGACTGGAAATTGCAGGAGAGAATCCGTAATCGTTGTCCTATTTATAATGCTAGCTCAAACGCCCTTGCAATTTTCACATAAACTGGTACGGATACTTTTGCTATATATTGCTTTTTCAGTTTTGGCCAAAACTGAACCCGAATTTAAAAAAAAAAAAAAGAAAAAGAAAAAATCTTTCAAACATGGGTGATCAAAATCTCGCTTTTTTAAAACCTGAATGGATTGTAATGCATTTGATTGGTCTTTTCTACTACAACATAAGTGGGGGTCTATTTGTATTTGTACTATAGGGGCGGTGTTGAATATTTTCCATTAATTAAAGTATGCTTCGCTTTGTGTCGTTTCATGTTCTTTTGATTGAGGTGCAACCCAGCTTTCCTGAAGAACAATGGCCTTTACATATATATAATATGTGTCTTAACTTTGACTAGAGGGACCAAAACAGCTGGAATTCTTTTGAGGAACTTGACATTTTAATCGGATGATACCGACGTTATGAACATTATTCAAGAGAAATTTAAAAAAAAAAAACCCCCAAAAAGGTGAGTAGTGTGATTTGAATGTTTACTATACAAAAACAGTGGCAACATTCTTTACTCGGTTTTTCCCTCGTCAAGTCCTACTTCGCTGAATGAAGTGGTAACCAAAAGTCTTTCACTAACATCTCTACCAACTGCAGTCCCTCCCATATAACTCTTTCTTTTATTTTTTCTTTTTGTATCGTCACAGTGCTGTCCATTTCTCTAGCCACATTTATCGGAGATCGAGCCTATAAAAGGAGAGGAAGAAAAGAAAAGAAAGCAACGCAACGGAGAAAATTGAAAACCTCACACTCGTCTCCGTAGCTAAATAACACGTACAGTACCAGATTTCCCCCACCCACCCCCGCTCTGCAATCATGCACACAACACTGCAATTGACACAAAGGGAAGAAAAGAATTGTGCTCAAAGAAAGCTGCAGACAAACGCGATCGCGCAGAGCCCTTTTCAGTGTTTCGCTCTTCTGAAACACTATCATATAGCTCAGAGATATACTGCAGAGGGACGTCTTTTTTTTTTTTTGTTGTACGTAAAAAAAAAAAAATGAGTCATATTCATATATTGAGTTGTCCTGTTTGAGATCGACAGCAATTAATTTGACGTTGGGAAGTGTAGTTTTTGCTTAGTTTCTCAAGTAACACGAGCCGTTTTATCTTCAAAACCATTAGTAAAGGGAAAGATGATAATCACCAACTTACCATTTACGTCAATCAATTCTTCTTTTGCCCGCATTTTAAAGGGGTGTGCAGAAGCATGCAAGGCCTTGTCCTGCTTTCTGATAATAACTCTTATAATGAGAGAATGTGGGATTCCCACCCTTTCTGACAAACGGAGATAAAAGTACAGGCATTACCAAACAGTCGAATGCCCAACCCCTTTCAATTGATGAACCGAATTGAACGAATCCATACAAAGCAGCCAAAGAATGTATGCAAGAAAACTAACCTAAGTTACCATTTTGGAGCATACATTATATAAATATGTACATCAAATCCAACTGAGGGTCAAATGGTGAAGGAAACATATTTTAGTTTTTGGTACTTGTTTATTTTACTTTTAAAAAATATTGGTATAGTAGGTTCTCCTTAACAAGTAAAATTATGAGATAAGTAGACAAAATTTATATATAAAAAAAATTTTCTCTTATTTAGTGCTAAGTCAACAAACTTATGATTTTTGAAAAAAATCAAATTAATCTTTCTAATATCATTACTATTTTTGTTGGGTAATGGATTAAATAAATATTAGCATTATTCAAATGTAGATTCTATTTACATAATTTATGTAATTTAAATAATATATTTTTTAATTAAAAAAAGTAAAATATGTCAAATTTAAATAAAAAAAACATCTAATTTAAGTAGTTTCTTACATGAATCTTAATGTTATTCACATTTAAAATTGTTTTATATAATTTATGTAATTTAAGTAATAAGTTATTTAAAATTTTTTAAAAAATAAAAATAGACTTGATTTGAGTAAAAAAAATTTGAATTAAATAATTACTTAAATAAATTTTAATGTTATTCAAATTTAAGGTCATTTTACACAACTTTTGTAATTTAAATAGTAAGTTACTCAAACTTCAAAAATAAATAATAAAATGTTGTATTTGAATAAAATAATATCTAATTTAAGTAATTATTTAAATGAATTATATTATTATTATTATTGAGATTCCATCTCATAAAAGAATGTTGGAATCTTTACTTAAATAAATTATAACAAATTTCTCATTATATTCATAATTGATATGTTATTCTTTTCAACAAATTGATTATGTTGTAGTGTGTAAGAAATTGTGATTTTATGTTTTATTACTTATGTTTTATAATATTCCTTGAATTTATTATAATTATATTCATCATTTTTATCAGTTCATAGAATTTTAATATAGTATCCACTATGTCTTTCAACATAATTCATAAACTTCTTAAAACAATTAAATACCTTTAATTTCTTTTATATGCAATAAACTTATGTATTTCTTGTCGAATCATCAATGAATGTAAGAAAATACTTATTATTTTTTAATGAAATATTCATTGGGTTATAAACATCAGAATAAATAAACTAGAGTGGTTGTTTTATATGTCAATTTCTTATCATAAAAGTCTATCTAATTTATTTTATAAGAATACATGTTTCATAAACTTAACTATAAAATGTATCATAGGTAATCTGTCACCATGTTTCCTCATGCAAATAACTTTAAGCAAGAAAAATTCATGTTATTGAAATAAAGATGTAACAACCAAGATTCATATTAAACAAAATTACTAAGATTAGTAAAAATATTAACTCAAAACATCTAATTTTTTGTTAAAAAGAATTTAAGAATAAGTTTATCTTTTCTAACAAAGAACTATGTATTGTAATTTAGTATTTCACTAGTTGCAATAACCATCATGAAGGTTTGATCTTCATTATTTACATCTCTCTCTTATGCACAATGAGTTATTTAATTATTATCATTTTTAACTTATACTTTCTAGCATAATGATCATGTTTGTGACATGAATAACATAAAAAAAATTAGATTTGTTGTACTTTTCTTTACCACAATCTCTTCCTCAACTTTGACATTGACCTCTATATGTCTAGTCTAATATCTTTTGATTATTTTGTTGATTGTTTTCATCTTTATAATTATTGTAGTGACTTTCTTGACCTCAATTATTGTAGTGTTACCACCAGGTCTTTGTCCTTTATCATAAAACAAACCTTATTTATGTTGCAATTGATCATTTTGATTGCCTTTGGTAGGAGTTTGACTTTGGAATGATTCCTCTACTGATTTCTCAATGGACTTTTCATTCATATATTATTCATAAGCTTGTAATATGCTCATTAGTATATTAACTAACATTTAAAGCAAATCATGTTACAACCAGAATATACTCATATTGTAGTGAGAATGCCTATGAGATCTTTTCAACTTTCACTTGATTATTTAGTTTATATATTCTCATTTGATTTATTGCAGCAAAAACATTACTTATATAAATTGAAATAATTTCTAAAATTTTTATTTACAAAATCTCAAATAGACATTATAAGGTTTAAAGTTTCATATTTTTAACTGTATATGCACTTTAAAATGATGTTGTTAGGATATTTAATGTTTGTTTTAATAAAATTGCTCCTACAATCTTTTCAAAATTTTCATCCTATGCCTTCTCATGAATGAAATAAATCTTTCTTTTATAACTTTTGTTTAGCATTTTTTTGTCTATTTTGTTGCATTTATTGTAAGTCTTATAACTCTATTATTTATAATACTTGACCATTCGTCATAATTGAACAATATTTTCACATGCATACACTATTAATTGTAATTTTTTTATATAAAACAAGAACTAAAACTAAAATCATATTTTCATAGTAAAATTCATGATTTTCTAAAGTAACACCCAAATTTTTTCTTTCCCAATATAGCCTTCCAACTTTTAGCAAGTTTGGCCAATTTTTAGCAATGCTTTAGCGCGTCTTTGGTGCAAGAACATAGATCAGTAGCTAGAAAGTTGAAAAAATAAGGTTTCGTGCTTCCAACTCTCGTATTATTGTTAGAAAATTATACAAATATTTGTAATTTTATTAAATAGAGTTAGTTAATTATACAGAATTTGAACATTATTATTTTTGATGCATTTTAAATTTTCATAACTATAAAGCTCCCACCTTATACAAATTGGCCTCCGAATTTTCTTTCGATCCCATTACTTAAATTATTCAATTGAGCTATTTTTTAACCATATTTTGCCTTATTTCTGATATTAAATTTTATAAATAAATTATGTAAAAACTACAAGCAACCAATCAAATAAGGACACGTTTGCTAAGTCCTTGTATCCACCATTATATCAAATCATTAGTCAAAAAATGAGCTACCTTTTGAATTTTTATTTTCTTTATAAATTATTTTCAAGTTTAACTATTGTAGGTGACTATTAACGAGTGTTCAATGATATTGAATGCAGTGGTGACTGCTTTATTTTCTTTTGGTTTTATAATTTTTTTATTTATAGGAAAAGAACGAACCAATATACAGATATATTCTTTATAATTGAAAGAAAAATATAAAAGTTGAAATCTTGTACGAAATAATTTTAGAACCTGCAGATATTTGATGCACGGGAAGAATATAGCATATGCAATAGAGGAGGATTTCATACTGTCCAGTGTTCACTTCTTTTTTTTTTCTTTTTTTTTTGTGAAAAATACATTATTGATGTCATAAATCTTTATGCAGAAACTATATCGGGTTCATGACAGCTGTTCATTTGTTAATATTAAGTTGATGACAACTTATTCTGTGACTCAGCAAATGTAGCATATTTCATTATTAAATAATGAAAATAGTGGAATGTGTAGTGCATATTAAAGAAATTTGAAGTACTTTATTTTTATAAAAAGTTTAAAAATTCGTTTACAGAAATATGTCAATCAATACTGTAGATCAGAAGTTGTTTTCATGCGTTGGGTTCTGTTCATGCGGTCCCCTAACATAGGTGTTCACTGAATTCATTCAATTCACTCATGATTTAAGCGAAATCATAAAAATTTGTTAAAAATAAATTAATTAAATTTATAATTTAAATAAATTACATTAAATATTTTAATTACAATTTTAAAAATTGCTATAATCAAAACGATCACCTAATAATAATTGAACGTAAAATTATATTTACATATAAATCGCTCAAAAAAATTTCAAATATTTTTTACTAAATTTAAAATTTTAATGTATTTATATTTATATTTAAATATAATTGATTTTCTTCAATAATCTGTTTATATTAAAATTTTATTTGTGCTGTTGATGTAATTTTTTTTCTAGTTCAATGGTTGAATATTTACCTTTTCTTTTCAAAAATCTAGTTTAAATCATCAAATTGAACAAATTAATCTATAATTATTAAAAATAGTTTAATTAATTTTATTTCTATGTTAATTTGATTATTATTTTAATTTATCATTAATAATTTAATTTAAATTTATATGTGGAACTGAAATAAACCGACCCGCATCCACCAGTATCTACTCGTGCCATGAAAGGGTCTAACTTAATCTTTGACTTTTTCCAATTTGCGTAGCGAAAAGGAAAGAGGTGGTGGGGAATAATAAAAAACATTCTGATTTCAGGACTTTTTCACGGGCCTTTCGAATTCAATGGTGGGGCCTGGAATTGCGAAGCTACGATGTAACGTGCCGAGTAATTGAGCCGCATGGCCTACCATTGGCTTAAAAATTTTCAATTTTATTAATTTAAGTTGAGTATTTTAATTGTAAATTATCGTGAATTTAAATTATAATTTTTTTATATATAATTTGAGTTGCATATTTTAACTTTGATATATTCAAATTACAGACTTCTACTATTTGATACGGTAAATTGATAATATTTTTAACTTTCATCCATCTTTATTTATTTGTTAATATTAAAATAACAGGTGACACAATAATTTAAATTGATACATAATTTTTTATTATCAATTGAGATTATAAATTTTTTAAATTATTTTAATTAACTTATAAATTTTCACATTTTGTCAATTTGAGCTATAATTCAAAAAATATAATAAAATATTATAAGAAAATTAATTTTAATAAGATTTTTTCAGAATAATTTTTAATAAAAATATTATAATAAAATTTTAAAATAAATTTTTTATTTACTTTTAATGAAAATATAAACAATTATTTTAAATAAAATCAAATAACCTAAGTTAATGATAAAAATTTAATGTATCAATGTAAAAAGTTACTTTACTTGTTAGTTATTATTAATTAACTTAAAGTTTATAAATTTTAAAAAAATTATAATTTAAATTATTTAAAATTAATTACACAATTAATAATATGTAATAATAAAAAAAATTTAAATATTAATATAAAAATTGTTATTATTTATTATATCAACATTGAAGGAGTAATAGGAATAATTATTATTAATTGATTAAATTTTAAAAATTTATGACTTAAATGATCCAAAGTTAAAATATGCAATATAAATTAAATTAATTAAGTTTTAAAAATTTATAATTTATATTATTTAAAATTAAAATAAATAATTTTTAAGTTAATAAAATTAAAATCCTAAATTTGTATTAAATCACATCACATCATGTCACATAAAATGCTGAGTCGCCAGCTCTGGGGCTCAGTGCCTCAGTCCACGCCCCGCGCCTTTCCCCTGCTCGCTTCTGTGCGTCTTTCTAACATTTTCCAATAAAAAGAGACTTACCAGCTGGAAAACCCACGAAAATTTTTTATAAAACACAGTGCTATGGGGTCACTGCTCACACTGCCCCATTGTCCTCCTCAATCTCTCTCATTCTTTCCTTGGTTCATTCATTGAGATTGAGAGAAAAAAAAAACAGAGAGAGAGAGAGAGAGAGAGAGAGATGGCCAAAGCTGGGCCTTCAGGTATTACCTGTCTGTTGATTTTCTCTTTTTGACTATAATGAACCAACGTGTGAACCTCTTCTTCTCGGAAGAAGATGGCAAATCATTGTCATGAATCAAATGCGTCGGTACAAGAATCACAATATCAGCAAGATTCTAAATTTCTAATTAATGATGCTCTCTACTGCTCGGAAGACTATTTTAGAGGAGGAGGAGGAGAAGAAGAAGAAGAAGAAGATGAAGAAGGGGAGAGATATTACATCAATAATAATAATATCAGGAACTCTGTTCCTGTTCCAGTGTTGCTGGAACATGACTTGTGTTGGGACGATGAGGAACTTTCCTGCCTTTTTGCCAAAGAAGAGCGTTGTCATTTGTACAAAGACGTAGATAGCGATCCGTTTCTGGATGAGGCTCGCCGTGAGGCTGTGGATTGGATGCTGAAGGTTAATGCACACTATTCTTTCACTGCACTAACTGCAATTTTTGCTGTGAACTATCTGGATAGGTTCCTGTTTAGCTTCCATGTTCAGGCAGAGAAACCGTGGATGACCCAACTCGCTGCTGTGGCTTGTCTTTCCCTTGCTGCCAAGATGGAGGAGACCCACGTTCCCCTTCTATTAGACCTTCAGGTAGATGTGTGTTTCTGTTACATATAGTTTTGCCTTATTTTGATGGCCCTTTTCTTTTTTGTTTTTTTTTTTTTGAAATTCTTGTTATTAATGGAGATTAAGACTTGTTTATCAATGCTGATTTGTTTATTTTTATGCAGGTGCAGGATAGCAGATACGTGTTTGAGGCCAAAACAATCCAGAGAATGGAGATTCTGCTGCTATCTACTCTTCAATGGAAGATGAATCCTGTAACCGTTATCTCTTTTCTTGATTACTTTACGAGGAGGCTTGGTTTAAAGGGCTATCTCTGTTGGGAATTTCTGAGGAGGTGCGAGCGCATTGTCCTATCGGTTATCTCAGGCAAGCCATCAGAAATTTTCCTCTTTAATAAATCAAGCTTCTTGAATTAATCTTAAGAAAATGATCGGATTTTGTTACTCATTTTTTGGTATCGGGGTCTCAAATAATGACTTCGTTCTGCTCTTTTAAACGGCTTCAGATTTGAGGTCTATGAACTATCTTCCATCTGTCATGGCTACCTCTACAATGCTGTACATCATGAATGGAGTAGAGCCCTGCCTCGGAGCTGAATACCGAAGCCAGCTATCGGGTATTCTTGGAATTGACACGGTTGGTGCCCCTTCGGCTGTTACAGTCAATTTTCTTCCTCACTTTCTCACTTCATCTGCCATATTGAAAATTTGCATCAGAAAATTTTGTACGTCTACTGAATTGTGAAAATTTTGACCGAGTATAAACAGGAGAAGGTAGAAGGTTGCAGTAAGCTCATAGTGGAATTGGCATCGAGAGACCATTGCATCCAGCCAAACAAACGTAAGTTTGGTTCAATTCCGAGCAGCCCAAACGGCATCATAGGTGTGTCGCTTAGCTCAGATAGATCCAACGATTCATGGTCAGTGGCATCATCTGTTTCTTCTTCGCCAGAGCCTCTGTCCAAGAAGAACAGGGCAGCAATGCAGAGCTTAAACAATGCAACTACGGATTTTCTCACCATTCCTCGCTAGTGCCAAAAAGTCTCCTTCAATTTTCATTTTTCCCTTTATGGATTATGGACCAGCTTTGTACGGGTAATAATTATCTGTGTTCTCTTTATGTGCAAGTTAAATTGCCTACAATCTCTGCTTTCTTAGTCCCGCCAGATTTCCCATCTGACTGTGTTAAATGGGATTTGGAAGCAGATATAGTTGGCACTTTATCTTGCAGGAAATGAAGAACATGAACGAGGCCAATGAAAGAGTCCTTGAAGTACCATCCTATGTCCTGGTCCTGTTAACTCCGTCTTGTCTACTTAGGTCTTTCTATCATAGTGAACATAATCATATGTAACATATATAAGCTTTATAAATAAAAGTTCCCATGTAACCTTATTCACTTGTTTCATCTAAATTCTGCATGTTTTATTTGGTTGCATGTCAAGGAAGAAGCATATAGGCCACTGGCCATAGAAGGGATTTAATTAATGAAAATAATTAATTGACTTAATCTTGATGAGTCGCACAGAGTTATAACATTAAAGCAATCAATTCGAGTTTTTTATTTTATTTTTTAAAATAACCAATTAGAATTATTAATCTCTACTTTCATTTGTTTCTTAGTGTTCTTCCTAATTAATTTCATTTCGTTAGACCTCTTTACATGTGCCTTACTAATTTGTGTCTGCATGGCCGTTGTTCTGAGATGTTGTCCTTAGAATTTGAACAAGACTGGAGCAGCAGAGCCTGTCCTGCTGCAATCGCGCAACAAAGCCTTTCCTTTTGTTTTTGTTTTTTGTTTTTTAATCATTCTTCATTCATCTAAGTCCAACTGCTGTCTACATAAAAGAGTGTTCAACAGTGACATTTCTCCAGACAATGTTGACATTAATAGCTTTCATTTTCTTTCCCTTTGTGATTTAGAAAAAAAAAAAAAAAAAAGAATTTTGTGAGTGGTGTACTCAACGTTACATCTGTACAGCGATTACTATAGGGAACTCCCATTTCCAAGCCCAAAATTTTTATCAAAGAAGCAGATGGAGTCCCAACTCAATAGGGCAAAATCAATAGGGAACTATGCTTTGATAAGGAACGGCATCCCCTCTTCAGCATTGATTTCCAATCTCATTCTATTTCACCTTCAAGCCTCTCCAGAAGGAAAGGAATGGACGGTAGAGAGAGCACTAAGTACACTCGTGATTACTGGACTATATATACATAACCAAGGTAATTGTATTCATGATGGGATAAACTTTTAAGAAGTTGTAGATTTTTGGTAATTTTCATAGTTAAGTTTTTAAAATTTTTGAATTTTTGAATTAATCTTTAATATTTAATTTTCATTACATATAAATCAAATTTTTAAATATAAATTAATCAAATTGTTAAATACATAATTTGATTTAATAAACAGTAAATAAAAATATATGTTTGAAAAATATATTTATGAGTGTATTTTTGCTAAATTCACTCTTTTTATATATATAAAAGAAAAAAATTATAAATTTTTCACATTTTTTTTCCAAATTTATGAAAAAACATTAAGAGATTTTGTATTTTAGATATAAGATAAAAGAAAAAAATTTAGTAACATGTCTCGGTAGACATATTTCTATATTTTTTATAACATATTTTGAAAATATATTCATAAAATAAAATCAAACTAAGTATCTAATCCTTTGATTAATTCTTGTTTTTTTTTTCTAAAAAAAAAAAAAGAAGATCCCTATAGGATGAAAATTTAAGGTTTATTACTAATATGAAAACTTACAAAACTTTTATGATTTAATTGTAAAAGTTTTTTAAATTTTAGGAGTTCTTGAAGGTTTATCTCTGTTGATTACTTGTTAGATGCTTTCACTCGAATGAAATATTAAATGTCTTTCGATTGGATCTGGCGAGGTAGGAATATCACCACTTTTAGTCAATAAGGCCTGCATGTGCACTTTAAAATTGAAGGGACTTGGCCTTTATCCCTGTACCTACTAAACTCTTAAATTTTTTTGGATCAAAAATGTTCTGTATCTCCCGTGAATGCCGGAGCAAATGTATTGTCCTGCATGTAAAGTTTGCTCATTGCCGCTGCTATTGACTTGTATCTTTGGATGGTGTTGATTTGATAACTAACACTTGAACATAGCAAGTTTAAAATGAAAAGGAAATCAGTGAGGCATGACAATTATTTATGCTTAATTATGTCGTTTCCAGCGACTTGTCATTCCCGTAAAGATGTAAAACAGTGGACCAAAATCCAGGCGAGGCTTATATTGTGGAAAATGGCTTGGGGCTTTGTTGGAGTTGGGGTGGTGGGGCTATGTGTGGACTAACGAAAAGAGGGCATAAAAAGAAAGTACGGGAATAAGCCGCATTAGCCACAAAAAGGAGCCATAAGAGAAGATTAAAAGAGATTTTAGACGCAATTAGATCCACTGAAAAGTAAAAACACAGCCACACATAAAGGGCAAAAAGGTTAAAAGTTAAAGGAATGCTGAAATTGGGGGACAAGCTCTTTAGATTTTGTTTGTAATGTCTTTGTTTATCTCTTGCTCTTTTCTTTTTGATGGTCAGGAGCAATGGAGTGTAGCGTATTTTCAACCCCATAAAGACGAAAAAGGATCATGAGATGAAAGAGTTGATAATTGTTTCCAGTGAATATCTTCTCTTCTTTTCTTGACACCCACCATCTTTAAACTCCTCAAAGCTTACTCACTCTTTTGACCAGGGGGAGCATTGATCTGTTCTAAAGTTGTACGCGTCAAATTATTATTTTTTTTTTAAATTAAAAAAAAAAAACAAGAAGAAGAAGGAGAAGAGGAAAAATAGAAGCTCACATTTGTCAAACTTTACCAAACCTTGGATTAATTACACCCTCATTCCACCTCAAGCCAATCATGGGGTCATATTGGAAATGGTCACGTGATCAGGCTGGGGATGAGTTGCCTGAGCAAAAGTCAGCCATTGCATCCATCCATCTTCCCTTTCACAAGGCAACTACAAGAAGAAGAATTGTCAACTAGTAAATTTGTTTATAGGCTTGACAGAGAGGTACGTGTTATAATAATTGAATAAGATAGTTACATACAGTAAATGACCATTAAATTTCTAACGACTATAGCTAATTTCACTGCTCCAATCCAGAGAGGTATCGCTCCAAAATTGGCTAATCTACCTATATCGTTCATCCGCAAGTCGCTATCAGAAACACGGAGGCTGATTGGCACATGCATGTGATATTTTAAGTTGTAACCAGCTAGCTGCATCTCAATGAAGGGTGCTTCAATCGAAACTTTAAAATTCCAATTACCATTTTTTTTTTTCCCCATTCCGTAATTTTTGTTGTTCCTTAGCTGAGTAAGGCAGCTTTAGGTTCAAACCCGAGACCTACCCTCAAGCCACAGGATATACAGGTTTAACAGATTTAAGAAATTATTTAAACACTGGCATATTATATCGATTTCCGATTTTCCTTAATTAAACTGGAGTTGGGCAAGGGTCAGCGGAATAAATGGATAATGCACTTGGATGTTGGATCTATTACATGTTATCAGTTGAAGCAACGGATTTTGCTTTGTAGATTCAGTTGCGGCAGCCATTTATTTTATGGCGTATAATACAAACCTTTCCGAGAAATGACGGCCCATTAACTCGTTGGCAGAGAAGACATTTTGCGACGACATGCTTGTGCTTTCCATTGATTTCAAGAAAGGCTAATTACTAGTAACTATATTATCTGGACGGAAAGAACCAAAATGAAGACAAGATCATTATTCATCCCAATAAATCACCTACATGCTAAATTAAGGAACTTATTAATTACAGACAGGGACCGCAGCTTGGCAGAATCTTGTATTGAGCGAAGCAATACAAAATTCTCACTTGAATGGGATCATAATAAACAGCCCAAGCAGAAGCTGAGCTGGAAGATTTATGAAGTGGGTCCATTATACTGAGGGAGTTTTGAGAATCATGATATGATGGAAACAAGAGTTGAGTAATATGATTCCTCTATCAATCTCTCTAACATCTCTAGTTGCCAGGAAAGCCACATTCGATCCGTGAGTGGCATAACTGTTTGTTGTGGATGACACACCTCTATTCCGCCCAAAATAGATATTGGAGCAGATGTATTACATTTTTGGCTTCCAGGTTTTGTTGCAGAACTAGTTCATAACCTTTTGCACCACAAGATGAGCATCCGATGGGGTATTGGGCCCCGGCGACTGGAGCCTGCCATCAGGTTGTCAACATCCCGGGTAAATGCCAAACTTGCTGTTGGGGTACAACTGCCAGGATGCCAGGCAAAGACAACGCCTGCATTTAGTTCTCTCTTTTATTTCCAACTAACCAAAAAAAAAAAAATAATGTTCGTGGTCTGGGCGTCGAGTGGAGAGAATAGGTACATGGTGAGACGCTCTATTATTCCTAGCGAAAACAAATTATGCCAGGTCTTTGCACGTGGTCCAATTGGATCAGCGATTGAATGATATTTTGGTCCAAAAGTTGTGGGTCTATTCTCAATAACGAAAACGATAAAAGGTCACAGAAAACAAAATAATAATAATAATTATTATTATTATTATTATATCTTTATTTTAATTTCATTTAAAAAAAAAAGTGGTGAAAAGTGGAAATGAGGCAGCATAAAATATGATTGGCGAAAAGTGGAACAATGGTCAAATAAAAAATAAAAAAAGTACAACCAAGGTAAAAATTTGTAGTACTGCACTCTTCACTTTTTTTTATATACATTTAATTCTATTTGGTATACGTTTTATTTTACTTATTATTATGCACTTCAAATTTTTTTTAAAATATATATATTATTTTAATATTTTTGTTAAATGATCTAAATTCAATAAAATGTTTTATTTTATATTGAGCCCACCTTTAATAATTTATCTTCCTCATGAAGAGAGAAATAGCTATAATGTTGGTTTATTTTATTTTATTAATACGAATTAAATAATTATATTAATTCTTTTTATTTATATAAATCTTTCATTTCATTCTCAAAATTAAAATTCATGAGCTCTAAATACTCCATCTCAAGCTGTACGGTAAGGTTATTGGTTAATTAGAAAAGATCACAAAATGCCTGGTAAGGCTGCCTTGTGGGTATTATTATATATAAGAAAAGAGGCTGCAATCTGCATTATTCAAAGAAAGAAAAGATCAAAAGAAAAGCCAAGGAGGACAGTAAAGAGTAGCAGCAGGGCTTTCGTGGGAGCGGGGTGGTCCTGGAGGTGGGGTAGATGGGCCTCTTCTTCCACCAATGCTCTGTGCATACAGATTTTCTTTTTGATAGTGGGGGCCGTGCTATCAGATCGTGGTTGTAGCCGACATTTAGCTAACATAAGAACTGCCGAAGGACTTTTTAGGCCTCAAGTGTTCCTTTCAAAATGTACACAAAGATAGGGACATTGCTACGCATTAGGTGTGCCTGAGCAATATGCGACTACAATTGGATAAGCCAAATCATTTAAAATGGGCGGCAACTAACTATTTGCAAGGTGGGATGTAAGCATCTCTTGGGGTCAATTCTGGGAAGCCTAGAATTTTCATCCGGTGTGAGTAGAGGGAGCTTATTGTTTTAGCCCCTATAAGAGCACTGCTTAGATTTAAACCCCCCCCCCCCCCCCCAAAAAAAAAAAAAAGCAACATTGGGCCAACGAGTACTGACCCAATTCAAAAATTTCCGGGGCAGCATTCCCAATTCTTTCTTTTTGTGATCTTCAGAAAGCTGGGTTCGGCCTTAGAAGATGAAAACGATTGATGTCTATATACTCGTGAGGTGGAGATTAT
Organism: Kandelia obovata; assembly: GCA_021464305.1. Classification (NCBI taxonomy): domain Eukaryota; kingdom Viridiplantae; phylum Streptophyta; class Magnoliopsida; order Malpighiales; family Rhizophoraceae; genus Kandelia; species Kandelia obovata. Next base: position 6,010,427 of record CM038477.1, on the reverse strand, counting down.
CTCTGAGCAGGGCCAATCCCTTGGCATCAACCATCTTAACCTATGGTATATTGATTCCTCGTTGATCATTTCGGACCTTCTTCTTAAAATTGCCTTCACTTGACGCAAATGCCACCCCCGATTACAGTGTAGTACATTATGCAATTGCCCTCAAAGTCGATGAACATCATTCGATTGCTCAAGTACCATTATATAATGTATTTCCAACGAACAAGAAGATGAAAACGATTAATGTCTATGTACTTGCATTATTAGTATAGACGGCATATTAAGATCAGAACGCTGATCTTTGAAGAACTTCTCCGCATTTAACTTGTACCCATGGCTCCAAAGCCTGGACGTTTTGCTAGGACCTCGTGGGCAAATGCAGTTCCTGGTCCAACTCCCCAGGGGTCTTCCATGTCGATGCCAGCATGGATTGGCTCACCGGCTAATTCCCAAATTTCTTCAGAATCGAGCTTAATAATATTGGGGCTGGGTCTGACTTCGGGGGTTGGTAGCCATCCCAAATGCTATGGAAAACGCCTCCTAGGCCAACCATGTTAGACCTACCTCCGAAAAGGAAAATGTCCAAAGAGAGGTTGGAACATCGCCCAAACTGGGCTACGGCGATCAATACTAAGGAGAATTTGATCCCCAAAACATGTCTGTTTCCGTAGCCAATAAAAAGGTTTGATTAGTACGACAGAAAAAACAAAAAGTTAGATTAGCTGTGCCTGCACCTGAGCAAAAGAAGGAATAAATACATAAAGATTTCTTTAAAATGGAAACAAATTCAATTGTTTCTATCATTTACGATAAAGATTACCATGGGAAATAGGAGCAACTTCGGACACAGCCATAATTAATGGAGTTAATGCTCTTAGTTTTGGTCTCTAACTACGTAATCTCACAATTAATATATGAAGTTTTCAAATATTCGCTCGGAAAATGCTTTACATAGAAACGAATCTTACAGGGAGACGGACCTGACATATTTTGTCATGAAGCGGTAGCTTTTCTTTTTTCTTTTTTAATTTTTATTTTATTTTTTTTTTAAAAAAAAAAGAGGGAGAAAGAAAAAAATCAAGGCACAAATAAACACGCCACAACACAGGCAAAATTAAATGTATCATTAACTTTCCCATTTCCTCTTCTCTAACTTTCCTGCGTTATGGTCTTATTAAGCGCCTAGTTTAGTTTTATTTTTATATAAAAAAAAATTAGGAGATTTTAATACTAAGCTACATAATAAAGATAGTCTTTTATTACCTTTTTTATATTAAAATTTAGAACTTGTAAAATAAAAATATAAATTATCTATTAAAAGATTATATAATTTTAAAGTATCATAAGTTGTTACTTATTTTACCTTATTAAATATTCTTTTTAGAAATAAATATACTTTAATCATAAGTTTAGTTAGGGTCTACATTGATGAGATTTAATTGTTCAGAGTATGCTTTCTAATTAAAATTTTATATTTAATCTAAGTCTTATTGTCTTATTTTGTTTTTTTTTTTCCTCATCATCCACTTAGTTCAAAGCATTTGTTGGTTTATGTTAAATATATTCAAATCAATGTCGCTTTCTCAATTTCTCTCTAATCTGTGCTATACTTGTTTTGTTACAAATATCTACATTTCCTATGTAATCATTCTTACATAAATCACAAATTAATCTAAATATTGTTATATTTGCTATACTCACTTTTTGGACACATTTATTTTTCACATGTCAACATTTATCACCGTATAACATTGTTGACTTATTTTCCGTTCGGTAGAACTTTCCTTCGGCTTATTGAGAAGTTTTCACTTGCACAAAAATACCTCTTCATTTTAACACTAGAATATTCAAATGTCCAAAATGTTCTGTACGAGAACCCCAAGAGCATCTTTGTGTTTGTCCCATAAATTCTTATTTAGAATTATGATGTATATACCACTCTAGTTTTCTTAGTTATAAATTTATAAAAAATAAAGTATTATTAAGATCCAATCTTTTTGTGGACCTTTTGATTTAATTATTATTTTTTTTTTTACAACGTATCGAATATAAAATTTATTAACTTACACACCTATAAATCTACATTTATTTAGTGAGCGCACTATTTTAGAAATTTAAACTTAGGCCAATAAGAAGGGAAATATATCAAATTGCCACCAAATTTTCACATTAAATAGTAATATAAATAAAGTAGAGTTATGCTTTAAACAATTAGTATGCACCGTGTTACTTATTTAGATGCAGCAAATATTCAGTATACATTGTTCAATGAAATAATCTGTGCAAATACCAAGAGAAGGTATCACGTGACTGCTAATAGTCTTGCAATAGAATAAGCAATGACTTCAGATTTTATTTATCTTAAATGCAATTCATGACAAACTTTGATCCCAACGTTGCTGTCAACCAGATGGCGGATTGCGCAATGTATCATTTTTAGCTCCAAGGCACAAATTATATTTAATTAATCACAGCATGTGACCAAAAGAAGTAAGAAAGGCACGAGCCAACATCAGACCGAGGTGAACCTCAGACCTTGTGGTAAGGTGCAGGCGATCTGTTTTGAGGGGCAAACCCTTGGCATCTACGCACTTCACATTGGGCAAGTTGATTTCAAGCTGAGCTTTTCTCACCATCTCCACGAATTGACCTTCTCCCGATGCAAGCGCCACCTAATACCAATTGTTACATTGCGCAAGGGCACACAAAGTTAATTACTTTTAAACTCTTTTACAAAGATCTGCCTGCAGACGTTGTGCAAGGCAGAGAAACTAAAGTTTACTCCCATTTTTCAACCCCTCCCTAGCTGGCATTCCCTCGCTTACTTTTGCAATTATGAAACCCACCGTAAGCATCAAGACCAACTGATTAATTCCAGGAATGCACCTTAATTGTATGTTTGGGGGAGGGCCTAATGCTGGAAATTCAAAGACGAGCCTAGTGCCTAGCTTTTCTTGATACCATGAACATCGATCTAATTGGCGACCTTTAGGTCAACTGGAGTCTACCCTTTCCAAGTCCTAACCAATTGCAATTTGAAAGCCATGATTGCTCATCGGAATCTGTTTCGCTCCCATAATCTGATGTCTCCCAACCCATTTCAAATTTTAAAACCATTGCCTTAACGCTTTTCTAACAGTGAGAAAAATTGCAATTATTTAATCACCAGACTCGCCTTTAAATTTTCGTCCAACGTGTCAGAAATAAAAAATGACAAAAAGTACGGGAATATGGACGAAAAGAAGGAAACACAAAACTCAAAACATTGGGGCATACCAGGGTTACAGGCAGAGATGGGATGCCAAGATCAGAACGCAAGTTGACGATGAGCTTCTCCAAATTCCCCCTGTAAGCCTCAGCATCCTGTATCCTCGCCGTGTCACTCTCCCCTTGATACCACAACATCCCTCGAGCCTTTCCACCACCCTTCAGAGACTCCTTGACTCGACTCACCAACTCACTGTACAAGCTCGTCCCTCGAGCCCAGTCACTGATCTTGGTCCCACCAATCGCACAAGGGACCAGACCAACCACACCGATTTTCGGGTCATTGGCTCTCACTTCATTGGCAAATGCCATCCCTGGCCCAACCCCACAAGTTTTGCCTTCGTCGATGTCTGCATGGAGAGGCTCCCGCGCTAGTTCCCATTTTAGTTGGGCGCTGAATCGAAGTATCGATGGACTGGGCCTGCACTGGGGCGGGACATAGCCGTTCCATTTTCCGTCTTCAACGCCGCCTCTGCCAGCCATGTTGCTTTGGCCTGCCAGGATAAAGATGTCCTTTGCAGGGCCTGTTGCCACACTCAGAAGAGGAGTTAGCAACACAGAGAATAGTAAAGGCAATGGCTTGGCCATGGCCGTGGTTCTCTGGTGTCTAGCAACATTGCCTTGGCCCCATGGAGGATCGTTCATTATTTCATTTGCCTGACCTGGTGCCGTTCGCTGTGTTTTCTATTCAGGGAATGTAGAAGTTCCTCTCTTTGTTTTCTATCTTTTGCTTTCATAAGAAATGTCAATCTTTTGCTTTCACAAGAAATGTCAATCTTTTGCTTTCACAAGAAATGTCAATCTTTTGCTTTCACAAGAAATGTCAATCATTTAAAAAAATATATATAATTATATTAAAAATTGTAACCTCTTTTTTTTTTCCTTGCAAATAATCATTATTTCATGATTCGACACACTAAAAGAGTTTTTTTTTTTAAGAAAAAACACATGAATTCCTTAATAATCATTCTAAATAAAAAAATTCAAGGTTTAAAAGAATAAAAAAATTATTTTTATTATATAATTCATAATTTAATAAAATTTTCTAAATTAAAAAACATGACTTGATTTAATTAATGTACCTGAACAAATAGCTGGCATTCCTTAACTTAGAAATCGTTTCCACTGTAGAAAACTAAAGGGCTCGTATTCAAATCTTGAAAACAGGGAGCGGCAGGATCCACAACCACATCAATACATGAGGGGTCGGGATCCTCGATCGGCACTTCACTCCTCTACAGTTGGCTCAAGTTGGTGAAATTTCAACCGTACAATATAAATGAACGATGAATTTAGCGACGGTTAAGCAAAATGCCAAAAAAAAAAAAAAAAAGAAGGCTTGGTCACTGTTCATATTGTGCAGGTCTTTCGGTGCGTCGTGGCCTCCATTATCATGATCTTTATTCTTGCAAATAGACAAAACATGTGTGTGAGAGCGAGAGAGAGAGACTTCGTACCCGAAATTGAAAAAGGTATATTGTAGATTTTTTTTTAATTTTATTTTAAGCAACAAAGGTAAATAGAAAGTGGGTGGTAGATTCTGCTTTGTGTTGTCCCTGCTAACAGCTGAACGACCCTGCAACCCCTCCAATCTTAAATTGCACAATATAGGTCTTTACCACCTCTTACTTGCTTTTGGAGGAGCCGGAAACCAAGTCGTCAAGTGTAAGAAGAGAAATAAAAAATATATATATAAAAAAAAAATCCTTAAATTGGGCCTTTGGGCCTGCCCGTCATCAATTATTGGTAGGTTATGGAGCGAGGCATTGATTCATATTATTTTGAAGTCTTATTGTACACTGTTTATTGCATAAATGATCTATTTTGACTAAAATAAAAAATGACGGAAAAAACAGTTAGAATAAAAAAATGAATTTAACATATTATTTTTGTATATTTGGAACTTAAAGTGACGCCATCTCTGGTTCGGTTCTGGCTAAAATCTTTCATTATGTACCGAAGCTCTTTTCATGTGGACAATTGGAACGCGAACTTCTTGCATTAGAAGGAACGTAATCTCTGCCTAGCCTAATGGCCAATCCTGATTTGACCAAGAAAGAATTTAATCACTATCTAGCCTAATGGCAAATTCTTAGCATTTTAGAAATTTATACAATGATTTGGGAACTCCAACTATTATGTTGTGCTTACTATTTTACAGAAAGATGATAATATCTATTTGTGAAAAAATTCATTAGATTCTAAGTTATATAAATGTCTATTATTTTTCACAACCGGGATGCTCCTTAAGATTCAAAACTAAAACTTCTAAAATAATGGTTTAAAGACTTTTAATCGACATCTCTCTGCGTTAACCTAGTTTTGAAATTACGTCAACTTCCTTTTTTAGTTTTGAAATCCACCATTGACGTTTGTCTCCGTTACATAATTTGACGCTCTTTTGTTAGGTTTTTCATTTTGTAGCTAATCATGTTACCACGTCTTCGGTGTGTCGATTGCCGCAAGTTGGCAAATAAAAACGCAAGAAAAAGAGGAAAAAATCTATCCAAAAATAAAAAAAAATAAAAAAAAGCCTACAAACATATAAGCAGAGATACGAGCAATGGACCAGTCAAAATGAAGTCCGAGATGAAATTGGAAAATCTTCTAGGAGAATAATTGCTAGTGCGCAAGGGCCGAAGGAAAGCATCAGCCAGCATATGGCCAACCTTGACCTGAGCTGGCGTGGAGAGGTGCAGCTTGTCCGGCTCTATTGGAAGTCCCTTGGCATCAACGCACTGCACATCGGCTAAGTTAATTCCCCATTGAGCTTCTCTTACAGTTTCCACAAACGGCCCCTGCCCTGATGCTAGAGCCACCTGTCAATTAATAAAGTTTAATCTAAACTGACAATTACCATCCACCCACAATATTTGTTTTGTTTCGAACATCTAGTTTGTGGCATGCGGTTGTTCTTGTGAACTTATTAATTATATACTTTTTCCGAGCACACCCGAAGAAAGCTGGAAAGCAACGTGAAACAGTAGTTGGTTGTGATACAAGTTTGATTTATGTACGAAATCTCAACTGAAAATTCATTTTTGTCGAAATAAAAAGTTTAGTGATAATTTATTATCTTTAAACACTCTTTGGTTTAGCTTCGGTAGTGCCCTCCCTAATAAAAGGGAAAATTAAGCCGTCCACATAAGGTAGATTTCAGATTCAATATAATTGTGACTAAATATAGCGAAGTCTTTCTCAAACCATCCTCGCAAGGATGAACAATCCTTTTATAAGAAAATTAAATTAAAAAATAAAAAAATCTCTTATAAGAAAATTAAATAAAAATAAAAAAATAAAAACAAATGACTCAGGCCTGATATCGCAGATACAAAATCTAACCATTTTACTGTGTCTTTTTATTAGTTGAAAACTCTCTGCCGACATTGGTTAGATTCTTTAATTGTCGGAAAAAGATTGACACACATCGCAAAAGCCAAAAGCACATACAGACAGTGGCATGTGATTGTACCTGGAAAATTGGTAGCGTAGGAAACAGTAGATCGGCTCGGAGGTCTGCGAAAAACTTCTCTAATCTACCTCTGTAAGCATCGGCGTCGTCTCTATCAATTGTATCAGTCTCCCCTTGATACCATAGCATCGCTCTAAGAACGCCACCGTTCATCACGGCCGCTTGAGCCCTGCTCACGAGCTGCTCGTAAAGGAAACCTCCCTTGGCCCATTGGCTTATGTTAGTCCCGCCGACCGCGCACGGCACCAGACCCACCAACCCAAAGTCCCGGTCTTTGGTCAAAACCGCGTTGGCAAAGGCCATACCTGGTCCAATCCCATTAACCTTGCTGTAATCAATGTCGGCATGGAGGGGCTCGTGGGCTCGGACCCAAGAGAGGCCGGCACTTAGACGGAGGATTGATGGGTTTGCCTGGCACTGGGGAGGGACAATTCCGTCCCAGGTTGGCTTGCCGGTGTCGGTTCCGTTGACTACGCCGCCGCGGCCGGCCATGTTGCTCTGTCCGGCCAGGATAAATACGTTTCTGTGCGGTTGTTGACGGACGGAGAACACGATTGCTTGAGCTGTAAGGACCAAAAGCGCCAGGGAAAGCATCCTTCAAAGCTTGGGGCCTCTGTCCTATTCGCTCTTTCGCTATAGGGGAGTCAGACCATTCCGAAAGCAAAGTTGTTCGGTTTCTGTTGGACCGTAATGTTCTTAAAGTGCTTTGGTTTCTCTGCCAATCCAACTCTAATTGAAAATTGGTTGGGTCGTTATTTTGCATTTATCTTCTATTTTACGCACGATTAAGAATGAAAATTTTATCAGCTTTTTGACCAAACAGTCACATCCAATCCAGGGTAGACTACTGCTATGTATGCTATCCTCCATTCCCATTGCAATTTTATTAGTTTTAAGATGGTCGCAGAATTAGCATGGACTCTAAGCTTGAAAGTAAATATTTTAGCACAACAAAAAAGCAGAAACAATAAAAGCATGTCTAATGGTAAAATCTATGCTCAATAATGTGATCCAGTCCCCGCACACATTCTTTTGGGTTGACTTGTGGCGACGAGAAACGCAGGAGCGAGTGAGCCAATGGACATAATAGCGTACCCGTAGGTCCAGTCTTCATTTCTTGGAAAACTACCTCGCCCTAGCAAGTTGAAGCATGCCGGCCCAAAAACAAAAAGCTCCCAAATGTTATTATTATTTTTTTTTTGGTTTTTGATGAGATCTTACGGAGGCGGTTGAATATTTAAATTTTTATTATAAAAATTTTGATTTATAATTATGAGAAAGAAATGTAGAGTTTATGAGAATAAAAAAAAAAATTCTTATTTTTATTGTATAATTCGTTACTTAAATAAACTTTTTAATAAAAAAAAATATAAAAAGACTCCTGCAAATGTAGTCACATGCTTTCTAGAGGAAAAACTAGGGAAAAAAAAGAAATTTAAGGAAGAGGAAGAAGAACAAGTATCAACTATAATGCGAACATCAGCTTGTCTTTATACCAAAAAGAGTAAATTTCATCGTTTATGTATTTTTTAGTCGATTTCATCCCTAACCGTTCTATTATTAGTCAATGCAATATAAAATTATATGAAATCTAATGTCAAGATAGGTCAACTCTACTTAACATTAACGGACATCTTTTAGAAAAAAAAAAAAAACACCAAAAACATTCGTTGCACAATCCACTTCGTTTAAAACTTGTTTTATCAAAAAAAAAATAAAAATAAAAACCATTCTCTAAAAAGAAAAAAATATGCTATTCTAAAAAATCAATTTTTATAAATCTGAGTTTTATTACCGAATAATTGAGACTTTCTTGATAAAATAGAAATTTTTATTTTTTATTTTTCATTTTTGGTTTTCGGTTACTAATGTCACAACTAAAAATTTATTTTCCAAAAAAAAACTTCCATGCGATTGGATTTTAGCGCCGAATAATTAAAATTTAAAATCCTGGTGTCATGTCGCATCGACATGCCAAACAGTGGGTTTTCTAATAAATATTTCTTTTAAGGAATATCACGTCCAAAAAATTGGCTCTACTCCGGGAGGTCTCGCCTACACCAGGAATTGCTGTCATCGCCAGTGCATTGTGCCACGGTATTATTATTTATACGGATACAATGAATGGTGAAGCTGGTGAAACTATTATGGCCAAAATCGATCCATTAACTTGTGGTGACTCAACAGCGCGCGAGCAGCTACAAGGAGGCTCTCCGACTCCACGTTGATGTGAGAAAGAGACATTTCTTTTGCTTTTTGCAGAGCCAATCGGATTGCTACAAGTTACAAAAAGTCTGGGAAAAAGAGCCATTCGTACCATTGCTGAGGGGAGAGTACTGTCTCACAAGTATCTTTTAGATTTTCAAATAATTTTATAATAAAATTATTTATTTTATTTTTATAATTATATCTATTCTATATTTTTTAAAAAATTATTTAATACAATTATTTTTAATTAAATTCTAATTAATATATATTAAAAATTATTTATAATTATATCAATTTTTTAAATATATTATGTATATTAATTTATTAATTAAAATTTTTTACTAACACATTATTAAATTCGTTTATATAATATTTTAATTTTTTAATAATATTTAAAAATATTTTTTATTTTTTTAAAAATTAAAATTAAAATTAAAATATTAAATTTAATGACATGACTTTGAGAGAGATTCATTTAGCACTTATAAGTGAGTTGCTGCCATGTATTTGCACTTCATAAAAAAAGTTTAACATTAATTAAATTTAATTAATATATTAATATATTTAAAAAAATAATAAAATAAATATAATTATAAAAACTCTTTACTAATGTGAACTGAATTTAATTAACAAGTAAATTTACTTTGTAATTTTTTTTTTTTCACTTTCATTTATTTCTCGACTTTCTTGCTTACGAGAGTGATGAAGTGACTCACTTAATTTTGTTTTCTCGTTTCTTTTTAAATAAGCATACTGGTTAATTTATTAATTTTTTTTATTTTTTTTATATTGTTGCAATGAATTTAAAACCACCGATAATTAAAAATTAGTTAATTCAAAATAAATTACACCAAAAGAAATAATCTATTATTAATTCTAACGTTTTAACTCTTACTATAAAATTAACTATCTCAATAATATATTTTTCATAGTTTGTGATCTAATAAAATTTATAATTATAAGTTATGTGACTTAAACAACACTGACTTTTCACAAAATACAAATATTATTTTGTAATTTTTATTTGCGAAATGCTTTTTTTTTAAATGTTGTTAATAATCACTTTTGTAAATCTAAAACTTAACTTATTTTTTTGTTTTTACATTTGTGATGTAGATTTTATTTCTTACTTCTTAAATATATAATAGCATAACCTTAAGTCAACACTTATAGCACATAA